>BJBW01003501.1:0-18193 GCA_004320125.1 Scolopax mira
GAGCCTGGCAGAGGTTGCCCAGAGAAGCTGTGGCTGCCCCATCCCTGGAGGGGTTCAAGGCCAGGCTGGATGGGGCTTGGAGCAACCTGGTCTGGTGGGAGGTGTCCCTGCCCAGGGCAGGGGGTTGGAACTGGCTGGGCTTGAAGGTCCTTTCTAACCTGAACAACTCTATGAATCTGTGGTGTCTGGGTTTGAATCCAGGGTGGTTGAGGGACACTGTCACCGATGCTGTGCGGTTCCACAGCGTGTTTTCTGGAGCAGCAGCATTGTCTCCCTGAGTTGCTGGGCCAGAATGCTCATTTGTGGCCCAGTACTGCTGCTTCTGGCAGGACATCTGTTCATGGGCTTGTGCTGTAAACTTGTTGCTGAAATGTCCAAATCAGGGCCGGGGGGGAGAGAAGAAAAGATGGGCTTGTTTTGGAAGGGCTGCTTCTTTTTCTTACTGCTCGCAGGTTGATCCCCACATGTGGTCAGTGTGGTGACAAGCTCCAATTTGGGGCCTCACTCTCCTTTTCCTAGAGAAGACCCACCATTGGCTACACACCAAGACTTGCTTCATGGGGCTTATAGAAGAAGAGGAAGAGAAGGAGCCTCATCAATTCCAAGTAGTGATTGCAGATTGAAAGACAGTATTTTGGTGTATAAAACAGTAGGTCTGTGAGTAATTGGTTAACCATGAAGCTGTCAGAACAGCTAATGAAAGTCAAGGAGTTCTCAACTCTTTGAAAAAGTTCTCTTTTCTCTCATAAAAGTTTCTGAGAGAAGCTGGTCTGGGATGTGTTTTTTAATTTTATGACCTTTTCAGATGGGCAAGAAAACCCTACTAATCAGACTTAGCAAGGTCTTTCATAGTAAGAGGTGCTTTATCTATAGGCTGCACATTCACTCATAGACATTGAGGCACAATGCTAAATTATTTTTTAGAGACCCCAAGAAGTGGGGCAGGGGCCTGCTGGGCTGCCTTGTCTCTCTGCTTCCCAGCTTGTCCTCTCCCTGGCTAACTCCCCAAACCCAGCCGTTTGCAGAAGTGGTGTCTCAGTTATTAATGTTAATTAGCGAGGTTCTGCTCTATCACTGTTCCTGTAGTATGAGCTTTCAAAACATACAAAGTGCTAAGCTCTTCACCCGTGTAACGAGCCTGTATAGAGCTGTATTGTTAATTGGCTGCATCCCTCCAGGGACGTGTGCCCCTATTGGGAATGGGAGCTTTGGTGTTTGTAGCTGCTTGTGGCAGTTAGAGCCAGTCTCCTCCGAGACTCACTTCCAGACTTGTGCTGGAGTCAAGTTGTGAGACTTTGGGCTTTATTTTAATCATTAGTTTCTCCTCTGTGTATTCCACTTACTGAACAGTGTGGTCCCTAATATTAGTTCTTCTTAGATTTGCCATTAGTACCTTGTTTTAATCAGTGCCGACAAAGCACTTGACTCGATACATGCTCCAGGTAGGGGTCGGGATTTAAGTGTTCTTCAAAAGAGCTTTTATGCTACAAAAAAATGGTTCTCCTCATGTTGACAACAGTTTTATATCTCTGCTTTCTAATAACCGTCCTGCGATACCACTTTCTTCCTATGATTGACACAAACAACTCTGTTCCAAGGAGAAATTTCCCCTTGAAAATACACAAGTGCTGTTTGTTCCACAAGGACCAACCGGGGCTTTGTTGTTGCTCTGCTTTCCTGTCCTTGCTGATGCCATCCTCCCGTTGTGGGGTAACAGCTCCGAGAGTTATCTTCTCTCTACAACCCGGTAGAAAAACTTCCCCTGCCTTGTTTTAACACCGAGGGCAGTAGAATGGAAGAAGATGACTCTTTGCTGCAGAGGTAAATAATATGGCTGTAAATGAGAACCAAATTATACTTTAATTTTTATGTATGCTCAGGGTGAAAAAACAACATGAGATCATCAGGTCTTTCCAGAAGAGGAGGGTTATTCTCAGATATGTACTCTTTGTCCCTAGTTTTACATTTTCAGCATCCTCCAGAAAACTCCTGGTCTTGCCATTTGATTATAATTTGCATTTAGATTGGCTGCCTGAAGGGGAGTCACTTGCAAGTGGAGATGGGGCTATATAGCTCGGGTCTCTTGCAGATCTGCCTGAAAGTAATGGCATTTACATAAAAACCATTAGCTCTTTTATTGATAAACATGAAAGGCATCAATTTCATTTAATTTTCTGATGAGGAGTCTTTAATATAAGCATACAATAGCAGTGCCATAGTAGCATTTCTGCCCCCAGTCCCTCCTTACTGACCTCTTTTTGTTTTAAGGGTAAGTTTTGACAGGGATTTTGTTGATGGGGAGCTGTGGAGTTATTTCTATTCCACTTCACTCAAGTAGCCGGTTGTCTTGCTACATCGTAGGGAATTATTTAATGTTCATCTTAAGAGGTGTCTCTATTAATTGAACGGGGATTTAATGTCTCCCTGAAGCATAATTGGTCTATACATGGTGTACACTAACATGTATGTCTAGCAATGGCTTTTCCTTTTGTCTGCGTCCCGGCGCCATTCTGTGGGTAATATTTTGTTTAATCAAAATGGGCTTAAGCAGAAGTTCAGTGTCTCCTTATCAAAGGGATGGAGTCTGTTGAAACAGCAAGTCTATTAAAGGAACTTCTTTGGTACATGCTAGATCACATCCCATCTAACCCTATAGGACTGTGTCTTGATAAAGTACTTTATGTGGCCAGTGAGGAGAAACTTGTTTTCCTGTGTGATACTCTCGACCACATGTGTAATGGTGCATTGGTGATCAGCACGTGTCAAAAGGAGCTGTGACTCACTGTCTCTGTAGCAGCTGGTTTTGTGTAGCTATTGCTGCTACTCTCTTATATAAATAACTTGCTTTATTGATGGGTTGGGTCAGGCCTGACCTTCTCGAGAGCCTCCAGAGGCAGCCGGCGCCTTGGTTGTTTCCAAACTTCACAAGGTTTGCTTAAGAGACTGCTGTGAGCTTTGTGAGCTCTTTCAGTTCTTGGCCTTGGTGCTGTGGAGGTGTGTCTGTGTCTGTTTAACATTGCTTACCTGGCCTTTATTATTTAAAAAAAATAATTTTTTTTTTCATTATTTTGTCTATATTTACAACTTTGTTCCTCTCTCATAGGCTCCAGACCAATGAGTAGAGAGTTTGGTACAGAAGAAGGACGGACAGATTCCAGTTTTCCATTTGATCACCTTGTACAGTGAGTACCTTAACACTTCAAGAAAAAGATTTTTTTATTGTGCCTGATGTTGGCTTAAAGTTTCCTTTGCTTGTGAGCAGCATTAGGTCTGCATGCTTGGACAACGTTGTCCTGGAAATAGAAGCTCCCTTGGATTAACTCTTGTTTTGGGAGAAGTGGATGTCGACAGCTCCAGCTCCTTTTATCTGAAGTGATAAATTTTATTTGCATTCCCCTTCCAGTAGCGTGCACGTTTCAGCAGAGCCAAGAATTGCTGCAGTTGTGGCTGGTACCTGCTCAAGGCTGTGGGGAATCAAGACTAAAGGTGTTGCCACATAATTTAGCAATGTGTCATGTGTGGTTTCCTGGGCTGCAGAGCAGAGGAGGCTCTAGGGTCAGGAGAGCAAAGGTGAACCTCCTCTTTTCCAGCTTTGTTGAAGGTGTTGAGCTTGGCAAGGAGGGGGGGTGAGGGACCTGCCACAGCACATGTAGGGGTTACTCATAAAGGCATGCTGTGAAATCAGGAGAATGAGGCTTGGCTTTATGTGTGGGCTGGAAAGGATAAGAAAAAAAAAAAAACTGGAAAATTTTGCCCAGTTCATATTTTAGGGTGGTGGGTTTTTTTCTGAAAGCAGAGGGGAAAATTGTTATTTCATGGGGAATTTTTACACATTAAAATAACTCGCATGCATGCTAATGGGCTGTAGTAACAAGGCTGTGCTTTAACGAGGTGTCTACAAGTATTTTGAAACTGGCTACTGTGAGGGACACTAGCTAGAAAGTACTAGCTAAAGTTCTAGAACTAGAATGTTCCTTGGAACATCTTGGTCCATCTGGTGCAGGCATTTGGAAGCTGGGAGGAGATTCTGCTTCTGGGTGTGAAATGCAGGCAGGGCCCCAGCAGGTGAGTGCAGGAGCTGCACTGATTGACTGAGACCATCGCACAATTCCCTTCCTTTAACAGTCCTCACAGGCAGCTCCCCTAAGGATAGTGTGGGATGATGAGTTTTAAGAACTGAAGCTGTTCATTAGCAAAAGACAAGGACGAAATAATATGCTTTGAGAGTGGATTGTGTCATCAGGTTGGTTTAAATACAGGGCAGAGAATTCCTGTGCTTCTGTACAAGATGGAGAAAAAGGCTTATGTATTTGTGGCTTCTTAACTTCTCCTGTATCTGACCGTTTCAGGACATCCTTGGTTGAGATGGTCTATTCCAACTTAGTAGCACACTGATTTAGCTTGTTATATTCTGGGTTCAGAGCAGTCTTTTTACCCTACTTTTGCTATGTGCCAAACACAGAGGGGACTCTTCGCAGCTGGTATAGAGCTGGAATTGACAGGGTGGTGAAGAATAAAACTGGAAGGAGCAGGGAGGTCGTGTGAAGAACAAAAGATGCTGTTATTGACCAACTGTGCCATTGTGCCATGGTCTTTATCGACAGATCTAATCCCAATGTGTGTTTAGAGTCAGATCTGCTGACTTCAGTAGCTAAAATAAGTCGATACCATTGAATTTTCTCTATCCTTGCATATCTTAAGTAGAATGTACTAAGTTGCAGCCTGACAGCTGTGCAATCCTTGGAAGGCCATGGGGCTGCCTAGGCTTCCCCGAGGGCATAATTTGGCCTGTAGAACATCTATTACGGCGAGTGTCATGTGCAGCAGGCTCAGCATTGACCTTCAGAAGCTGTTTCGTGTTGGCAGGCCTGATGGCTGGAAGAATGGATGTAGGAGACAAAGATTTTGGGTTTGGAGTCCTTTTGCAGGGCAGAAGTCTGTGATTAAAGCAAGAAGACTGCATGTATGAACTGAGGTCAGTAGGAGATTGGTGATCGAAGGAAGGGGTGTTCTTGGCAGAGAGCTGGAAGAGAAGAGATTGCCATCAAACAGAATGGGAAAACAACCTGTTTCAGGGGAGTCTTTAACAAGTCATTCTTAGACAAACCGTCTCTGTGGCACTAAACATCTAAATAATTGGGCTGTGACTGGAATACAACAATGTTTTCAGGAGACTCATCACCTGAGGCTTTCTCCCTTGGCAGCAAAACTAAGTGTTGTAGGGAGGTTGTGTTGCAGGTCCCTTCCTATGAGGATGTGGCATCATCTGTATAAACACGAGCATAGGCTTGATGCTTCCTGTGCGAGCACCAGGCATAGCTGTGTATGTGCTTGTGTGGGTTTTGTCTGCTCCTAATTGCAATTAAGAAGGTTAAGCAGTGAGTTTGGTATCGCAAGGAGATTTTGTGCTGCCTGCTCCTCCTGCCTGCAGTCCTCCTGAGGAGCAGTGGGCAGCAAGGGACACGATTGAAGAGCTGCTGCTCTTATCAGAAGATGCCATAGACTCTTGCCTGCTTCATTAAAAACCCAGAATGTGACAAACAAACACCTGAGCTGTGGGAGGCCAGAGGACTGTCCCGTCTCCAGCAGTGGCAAGTAGAAATGGCTTTCATCTCACATCAATTTATTTAGCTTTTATTTGAACCCACATGGGCTTTTGGCCTCTGGCATTACAAAGTTTAACTTTGTGTGATGAACTACCTCCTCCTGATAACCAAACCTGCTGCCAACTAGTTTACTGTAATAAGCTCCTGTTTAGGGAATTGTTTGCTTGTTTGCCAATTCCATGCTGCTTTGGGCTCTGGAGATCCCTACTGCGTCCCGTGTCAGAGGTCTCTCTTCCTGATGAAAACATCCTAATTAATTCAGCTTTCCTTACAGAAGATGCTCCATGTCTTTGGCCATCTTCACTACTCTTCTCTCCTCTTTCCTTTTGATGGTAACTTCTGGTCATGGTGCATATCTGTTTTTTTTTCTCCTCTTGAATATTCTTAATCCCACTAATTAGAAGCTTGAAAGAACCATTAGGTTTCTGAGGGCCTGTCCTTTTGCTTCAGATCTCTTTATTTATAACCCCCCCAAAAAAAAACCCTAGGAATTTTGTATGCTCCATGTAATAATGAGCCATACACCTTTTTTTTTTTTTTCTTAAAAAGCTGAAGTTTATGTATCTAATCTAAAGATACTATCAGAAAAGCTCTGAAAAACTGAGTCACTAGAACAATATAGTATTTAACAAGGAGCCCTGGCAGAACTTGTGTGGCTTTGTGCTAAAGCTGTCAGCCAGGATATGAGACATACCTTTGTATCCTGCTGCAGTTTCATGAAACTAAATGGCTGATGGTGTGCACTGCATCTTCTAAATGGGGACAAGAAACACTCTGAATGTTAAACCTCCTTCCCCTCTCTGTTGGTTAAGAGGGGAAATGATATCAATAGAGAGAATTAGTCTTATTTAGATAAATAGAAATCAGTGTCATCAAACAGGTACTGGTTCTGCAAGGGAAAGGTCTGCCCCTCCATCCCCTGTGCTCTGCATAAGTGATACTTGTTTTATTAGTGCTGTGGCTTCCAAAACGTAGAACTGGAATACAGCATTTTTAAAGTCTTTAAAAAGCCAGTGTTGTAATTGGAGGTCTGCAGTGCTGGTCTGCAGATGACATGCCTGGGGCTGGGACAACTCTTGTGGTTTTAATATCTGCCCTGACTCACATCTGTGGCTTTGCCCTAAGGTGAATCATGGCTCCCACAAGGGTGGTTAAAGTTCTGCCCTGGGGACAGCCTGGGAAATCTGGGCTTCAGTTCAGCTAAGGTGAAAACACTTGTTGGGTGTTTTCCTCTTCCTCAGCACTGAGTCAGAGCTCCATGGATCACCCAGGGAAACCTTTCCCTGTGTTGGGACTTATCTTTTGAGCCCCAGGGCATGGCTCCCCCATGCCTCCCAGCTCCGTGGCTCCTTCTCCCACTGTGCTTTTCTGCCTCTTTTCTTTCTGCCACCTTCCCCAGTGCTTCCTTCCTGCTTTTAAAACCAAAGAACCCACACAGTCATTTGGGCCAATCTGTGCTCTGCTGGTGTCTTTTCTTCTGTTCAGAGAAGCCAAAGGGCCTGGCTGGACATGTTGATCACTGTTGGGGTATGTTTAGGGTTTGGTGACCATTTCTGCCTTACCAGTACCATACCAAAAGCCCTGCAACTCTTCTGCACTGGTCCGTGGTATTGTGGGATTGTAAATCACACCTACAGGTGTGGGCTGATAAGTCCTCATAGCAGCTTTCTCTTGAAGGAGCTGGTGTTCCTGCTGCATCCAGGAAAGTATGTCAAGAACCGTACAACCCTTTCATTGCACAGATTTGTTTAGACACTGATAATAAAACACCAGCTCCCTAAAGCCTCATCTGGTCTGCCAAGGCATGTCACCTTGGGCATGCTGAGCTGCTTTTCACAGCCACCCAGCCCTGAATCCAAGGGGGACACCTACAGCACAAGGAGGAGGAGAGAAATACACCCAGAAACCATAGACTGATCTGGGGTCTGTCACTACCCAGGGTGTCCCAGCCCCAGCTTGTTCAAAGCGAATGACTCTTGGCAGGAGGCTTTTTCATTCTTTCCTTGCCTTCTTCGTATATAAAATATATATATATATTTATGGTTCTTTCTCATTCTTCTTTTTACCCATTCTTACATGAAGTTGCATACAGCTTGCTTTCCAGCCCACAGACAGCCTACTGTAACAATTTCAGATGTAGCTTAGTAAGATAGTAAATTGAGAGTAATTTTTAATCTGGTTGGGATAAGAACAGCCAAATTGGCTGTTTCTCTTGTTGGTTTCAGCGTTATTTTTGGCCAGGCAATCCTAAGAGGGTGTGAATTTGCCAGACATCGATCTCTCTGAAAGAGGGATCAGCTCTTCCTGGACAGCACTGGAACAGCGTGTCTGTTTATTTATATTTTATTTCTTTTGAGTACATTGACTGAATAATATAGCCAGCATGGAAAGGGCTTGCTGAATGCGGAGTTATGTGTTGGATTTTTGTCTTGATCTCTTGTGATGGAGAGACTCCACATAGGAGAAACCTCACGTGTGAGCTTGGAGTGAGGTTGCTGGGATCCAGCGCCGTTGGAAAGCAGCGTGCTTTAAATGGGGGAGCTCTGAAAAGCCAACCAGCACCAGCACCCAGGGGACTTTTTCATTTAATACAGCCATTGAAATTGAGACTCGAGGCTGCGTGGGACAATGCTGTAATGGTAGAGCTGTAACAGGCTGCCTTTGTGGCAGAATTACAAAGCCAGCAGTATGTGCTGAAGTGCTCCTGCTTGCTAAGCCTGTAATATCAGTTCGGGTTCTGTTCTCCTCCCTTCCCCTCCAGGAACTGGTTCATATTTAGGCAGAATAAGTCACTGTTTGTCTGTTTATTTCTTTGCTGCTTACAGTTCTTCTTGAATCCCATGGCAGGTTAGAGAAAGAGTGCTCAAGTGAGGCTAAAACTGTCAGGTTCCAAGCAGGATCCTCCATAATGTGTTAATGCAACTCTTCATCCCTCATATTCTTATGATGTTGCTATTTATTTATTCAGTATTAAATAACAAAGCTCAGCCATTCCCTCTTGGGCTGTGGTTCTAGCCCTCCTGCTGCTACTCTTCCCCAGGCTGTTTGTTGGGTTCATTCCTGAACTGCTCCTGGGCAGATGCCTCCCTATATTTTTCCTGCTCTCTCTGCTACAGGGCTAAGGCTCAAGACTGGTTGCTCTCTGCTCTGGAGATAACAGTGGCTGATCAGAAATCGTGTCCCCTGGAGGCCAGGTATCCTGCTGGGCCAGTTTCCTAGAACTACTTACAGCATGAGCTGGAGGTAGAGCAGGATTTATGCCAGGCTGGAGGTTTGTGGGATGAAACAGGATCTTCTTTACAAAATAAAGGATGCCTTGGCTCTAACCTGTGTCCTGGCCAGGCAAATAAGTCCAAATTCAAATTACATCCAGATTTGCCAACAGGATGTTGCGTGTGAATGATGGATCACTTTGGAAGCTGGACGGAGGCCAAGGAGTTGACAAACCCAAACCTTATTGGATCCAGCCCGATGGTTCCTTTGCTCTGCTCTGCTCTGTTTGCTGCCATTGAGCACCCCAGGAACTGTAGCAGTGACCTATGGTGGTTCAGAAGGTGCTCCAGGGGTAAGAGTTCCTGGAGGGCATCAGCTTCTGAGTAGTTCTCCCTCAAAGCAGAGGCCTTGACCCTTTACGCTCATAGAAAGAGTCTGTCAAAAAATGGGGTTAGTAACCTTGGGGACCGGCCAGATTGCAGTTTGATTTAAGAACTTCTGACTTCCTTCAATTTCTCATGAGTTCAATATCATTCATTTATCCAAAAGCAGGTACTGAGAGCCTGCTCTGTTGGAAGCAATAAAAGTCACTGAGGAAGGGAACGGTGCTGGAGACAAGAACACTCAAAGGTACAAAGCCTGAGCACAGATTTGAACTTGCTTGTGGTGCAATAATTATTTAGTATAATAAAGGTATTTCGAAGTGGTTAAAAAAGTATTAAAGGGACTCTCCAGGAGGTTTGCATTGCTGCAGTAAGGATTAGGAAGTAGGGAATGTTTGCCAGTAGTATTAGCTCACTTCTGTGAGTCAAATCTGTAGATGGACCTAAACACTTTCTAGGTAGCCTCAGACTTGATAAAAGACTGATGGGTGAAACTCCAGTTTGGATAAAAGTGCTTTAGCTCACAGCTGGAGCTTTTTCCACACCAAGGGTTCATGTGGTAGTTTGGAGAGGGGCCCCTGGGGACACTTGTGGGAAGCCTGAGTGAAAACCTCCTTGCTTTAGTGGGAGCAAGGAAGGTTCCTGTGCAACTTGATCACAGAAGGCCCTGATATGAGAAGGATTTACTTTGTGGAATTGTTCTGTCATCACTCAGCAGGATAATTGACTTCTGATTAGGAAGAAAATATAGCTGAACATTCGTGTTTGAGGTTATAAAGTCCTCTTCAAAAGGCAGAGCTCTTGCTTCAACAGCGGCTGCTCTGAGAAGAACAGGATGCTCGTGACTCCATTACGCTGGTATTGATCTAACAGCTGCTGTTGTTTAAACAACTTGTTTCTCCCTCCTTCACACTCCTTCCTCCTGTTGCAAATCAAAGGAAGAGTGGGAATCATTGTTATTTTCCCAAAAATAATAACAAGGTTATTAAATTTTTCACTTCTGGAGATGTTTTTGTCCCGTGCTCCCTGCACTCGGTGGGTCTCAGACCTGCTGCTGTCTGGAGGATAATTATTTCATACAGCCCTTTCTTTTAACTCCTCCAAAATGACACAGGAGCTAGAAGCAAGCCAGGATTTTTTTTTTTTACCTCCCACAGGCAGCAGAAAGGCTGATGTGGAAGTGGTGGGCATCTAACTGTGAAGATGATGCTTAAAATTTGAGAAGAGGAAATGTTGGTGCCAAGAGGTGAGCGAGGGCTGAGCAGCGTTGCTCCTCACTGGGAAGCATCCTGGGTGGGATGGGTTTCACTTCTGCCTCTGTGGGCAGGCGTAGCCAGGACCTGCATTACACAGTGCTGCAGAAAAACTCACCTGAGACTTGAATCTTGGTTAGTAATCCCATGAAGAGTCAGTTGGTTGTTCTGTGTGTTAGTAGTTACGCTGTCAAAAAGAGAGGGGGAAGATTTTTGAAAGCTGGTGTGAAGTTGGTCTGGATCTGGAATGAGTTCAGAGCCTCAAGCCAAGGGTCCAGTGGTGACTGCTGCTTTGGGCAGGATAGATTTTTCCAGGCTATAATTCAGGACTTATAAGGCAGTTCCTATGAGACCATTTTGAGAAGAGATTGAAGCTGGGAGGGGTGGAAGGTGAATGCATTGCTGCACTGAAACTGCCCCTAAGGAAAGGAGGATCCCCCTCTTCTCCGGGGAGCCGCCTGGATCCTCCGCTTCATCCTGCTGCTCCAGCTGCTGCCTTTCCCTGTGGACAGATTTAGCATCCTTTTAATTCTGTCTGGAGTGCTCACTGGGAAGCACCACAGAGCTGCTGCCTTTGAGGAGGACAGGAAGCCTTCCTTCTGTCCCCGGGGAGCTAATTTATACCCGTACTCTCGGGTTTGCCAGTCAAGTGTGTCTTTGTTTTTCTATACGCTTTCCCCTCCGAGCTCTTGCTGTAAGAGTGAGCTGAAGTGTCAGTCTGAGGGACTGTAACCACACAGCTCACACTTTCGGATCTTTAGCAGGAAGGAGAGGGAGAATTGACAAAGTGTTTGAGCTGAAATTGGATGTTTTAACCTTTCTGGTTGAAGTTGGGGTTTGTTGTTCTCTCTCAGCAAGGTGTAGATTTTCAAGCTTGAACCAAAGGACTTTTAAATAACAATTATTAGTTTATTTTATCAATGATACTAGCAGAAGATTTGAAAGTGTGTGGGAAAAGAGCCCTGATAGAAGATATCACTGATATATTATAGTCTGATGTTGGATTTTATTGCTATACACTAAAAAAATAAATCTTTAATATTTAAGAAGTGTGTGTTTATAGCTGCATTTTTTTCAAGCCATGATTAGAGGTAAAAAAAAAAAGGGACAAAAATTGGCTACTTGCTGTTGACTGCTGAGCTCTGTCTAATAGCCAAAATTAAAAGTTTTATTATGACTGCCTTGAACACAATTCATTCTCTCCAGAAACTTCTTACAACAGAGTGCCGCCTGAATGGGAAAGCTTTTAAAAAGTCTGTTGGAAATCTGAAATCAGCAGGGGGTGGAGAGAAATACCAACAGGAGAAAACAACCATGTCTTCTGCCTGCACAGCCCGGAGACTGGTTTCAGAGAGGCTTTCCTTTTTCTGGAGAAGGTAGAAATGCAAAGATTGACTTAAGAGAAGCGAGTGGTGAAACTCCAAAACCATCTCTGGATGTTTTTCCTTGATTAAATGGAGGCCTCCAGTTGTTTTTTGTTCTCGTGTCCATTTTATTCAGGGTAAGTGTTCCCATTAGACCGTGTGTGTGGAAGGGTGGTGGGTGCTCTCTGGGCTGGAGAACAAGGGAGTAAGCCCAGAGCAGTGTGATTTATAACATGTGAAATGATTCTCCTCACAGCATTAACGAGCAGCGACCTAAGCACAAGTAAATTGTAGGGTTTTTTTCCCCTTTCCTCCTAAACCTATGATCATTTCCCTCCCTGGGCAAGCTGTCCTTCACCACCATTAGCTTTTGTCTATATTCAAAAGTTTTTGAACTTCTTTATCCACAATTGATGCGCGCTCCTGTAGGGTGGAGAGCGCTACAGTCATCTCAAAGCATTTATAATAGAATGGCTCATTCCTGTGTTGGGAGAGGAATAATGGACGTGAGAGAGAGCTTTGGAGTTCTAAAGCTGTCTAAATTTAGAGCGTGGTTGGTCGTTGGAGCTGAACTGATGGAATGTCAAGCTGGTGCTGCAAAGGAAAGGTTTTGCTCCCGGCGTCGTGCTCCCACTGATCTTTTTCGGTGCTGATACGTATCTGATTCCTTCCTTCTCCCTACAGATAGTTTCCTTCCAGCTTCACTCCCCGAATCGGCTCGCTGGGGATCCAGGCTTGGAAGCTGGGGGAGAGATCTGTTTTGGGCAGCAACAGGCCATTAATTCAGCCGAGCAGCAGCACGAAACCACATCCTAAATGAAATCTGTCGTGCCGGCAGCACGTGGCAGTCTTTGAAAGGTACTTGCAGCTGTTTTCTCCCCTGGGATAAGTGATGTGTGGGGCAGCCCTCGTAAAAGCAGTGCTTTCGTAGTACTTTTGTGATCCCAAGTTAAGTTACTTCTCCTGGAAGTAGCTGCATTTTGTTACAGCCACCAAAATAAGCGCAGAGAACTGTGGGCAGATCATTTGTAGAGCATCTGCTCTGTCATGTTCTGTGGGTTACGGCCAACTTGGAAAAAATAATTTAAAAAAAAAAATAAATGTTCTGCTGTTTTCTTGCTGGATGTTGTTGGATACTTAATGGGGCTCGTTGGCAGTAAAGCTCTCCCTCCCCAGGGATCTTTCCAGAGTCATTAGCCTCAGTGAAGGATGATCTGGAAGAGACTTGCCACGTAACAAAGGGCTGCTGCTCTGAAGGGTGGAAGGTTTTCTGGACACAGGAGCTGCAAAAGGGGCCCTGTCAGCCATCCCTGAGCAGCTGCAGGGGGGGACAGAGGTGTGCTGAAGGGTGGGCAGAAGGGTTATTATCTCTCTCTGCAAATATGTATATAGATTATATCGAACAAGGGGGGGGGAATTCTTTAGCTTAAAGGATGGTGATCTCCAAAAGGCAAATGATATTATGAGGCCATAAATAATCTGTGACTGAGAGTTAGAAGGCAGCTTTTAGTCATGAGACACACAGCTTTAAAATAGCAGTTTGGGTGGGAAAAGAGGGTGAGTTCAACAGCCACTTGGGCTCTTTCTGAAACGTTTTGATGCTTTTCAGAGAGGATTGTGAGCTGGTGACTGTCGCAGCTTGTACTTGATGTAGGAGGTCCCCAGCTGTCCCATGCTTGTTTATACTCACTATCAAGACTCAAGGCCACTTGAGAAACTCTTGCTCTGCATGACAGATGGGGGTGCATGGAGTTTGCCTCCCATGAGGGGTGACTGATGTGTGGAAAGTCATGAGTCCAGCCTGTGAGATGACCTCTCAACGTGCTTCACCTGCAAAGGGACGTGGGGCAGAAGTTTGCTGCTCTTCTGCTCCGATGGGACTTCCTTCTGAAAAACATGTAATTTCAAGAAGGATTTTAATGTAATTTCCATTTGTTAATGTGATAATATTTTTAATGCTGTATTTTGAGAGAGAAGCCTTGCTGAATGTAACCTTGGGCAAAGTTGAAAATAAACCCGAAAAAAAGTGAAATGGGAAGCGATAAAGTGTTGGCAGTCATACAACTATGGATTTATGTGGGAAGGCAAAAAATGTGCTCTGCCTCTTATCATAAAGAGCAAAACAACAAGGCCTGCTCCCTGCCCACGTGGGCAGAGGGGTACCCTCCCACTGCCTCCAGTCCTCCTGCAGCCTTGGGTGCTGAGCCCCAAACCTCTTCTTGAGGCTCAGAAGAGGAGGGCCCATCAGATGGCAGAGCACCCCGCGCTTTGACAGGTTGGTGTGTGGCTGGGAATTTGGGGACCTCTCTGTTCTCCTGGAGGCTTTCAGCCTCTTCCAGCCCTGTGAGCTACCCAAGGCCTTGAAGGTCCCAGGTCTCCTATCCTCTCCCTGTGCTGGGTACAGAAATGTCAATGTGGACCTGTTGGTGCAGGGCCAGAGGAAGCCACAGAGATGCTGGGAGGGGGGGCTGAGAGAGTTGGGGGGTTCAGCCTGGAGAAGTGAAGCTCTGGGGAAACCTTGGAGCCCCTTCCAGTTCCTCAAATGGAAACTGGGGAGGGACTCTGGATGAGGGAAGGGAGCCCTAGGAGGAGGGGGAAGGGTTTAACATGGAAAGAGGGGAGATGGAGCTGAGCTGTGGGGAAGAACTTGTTTGGGGTGAGGGTGGTGAGAGCCTGGCCCAGGTTGGGCAGAGAAGCTGTGGCTGCCCCATCCCTGGAGGGGTTCAAGGGCAGGTTGGAGGGGGCTTGGAGCCACCTGGTGTGGTGGGAGGTGTCCCTGCCCAGGGCAGGGGGTTGGAATGAGATGATCTTTAAGGTCAACCCAAACCATTCTATGGTTCTATGATTCTACAGGAATCAGGCCAGCAGTTATGCCACCCCTCGGGTGGTAGCAGTGAGGTGCTGCTGCATTGTGCAGATCTGCACCGTGTTGCTCTGTGCTGTGTCCTCAGAGGGCAGTAAAAATCCAAAACCAGTCCAAAAAGTCAAACATTTATTGGAAGGACCCCAGAACGGCAGCTGGCAAAGGTCAGTGCAGGTGCCTTGCACGGGTGTTTAAAACTCAGCGACATTTCTTACCCAGAATGGCCTTGATTCAAAGCTGCCATGGAGATGAAGTGTGCAGCAAATCCAGACATTTCTGGGGGAATTTCTCTATGAAAATGCTGACTTCTCAGTGGTGACCCCAGTATGTCTCCTGACTCGCTGAGCAGAGTGGCCAGATGGTGGTGAAACCTGCACTGTGCCCTGTGTTACACTTATAGACGTAACCAGAATGTAAATTATAGATATAAAAACGGAGTGTAACTATGTCTGTGTAACTGGTGTGTGCCCTTGGGTGTCTGAGCTCTCCAGACAGACCACTGTCCAACCCAATGGGACTTTAAGCCAGGCTGGTCCAGGTGGCCAGTGAAGTGAGGTCAGAGAGCAGCTGGAGAAGTGATGGGCAATTGGAAAATGTCCTCACCTTTGCTATAGTAGGAAAATATAGCTGACATTGGAATGGGCTGTGGTGGAGCACCTCCACCAGGGCAGTGGTGGAGTCACCATCCCGGGAGGGATTTAAAAGCCAAGCAGATGTGGTCCTGAGGGATGTGGGTAAGTGGTGGGTTTTGTCGGTATTAGGTTGATGGTTGGACTTGATGATCTGAAAGGTCACTTCCAACCTAGACGATTCTATAAATTTGAGTAAAATAGAATGTAGAGCATGAGACTCGATGATTTGAGTGGCAGCTTCTATCCCCAAACTCTTAGTTCCCTGATAGTTCATTTGGGTTGGAGAATGCTTTTATTCCATGCACTCACCATAGAGAAGACCATTGGACCCAGAGTTGCTGCTGGACTGGTGTGTCTCAGGGACCTGCATGAGACTTGGCTGCACGTGAGCATCTGATTTTGCTGTCACAGGTGAGGAACCTGGGTTTGTCCAGCTCCAGGGCATCAGACAGGATGAGGCACTGCTCTTCATCGCTGTAGAAATCATCCTCCTCCTCCTCGTGTTCAGCAGTGTAAGGCAGAACGGTATTAGAGAAGAAATTAGAATTGGAAATGAGGTCTTAAACTCCAAATTTTACACTCTTATGTTCATATCCAAGCTTCTCCTGGGCTATACATATGTTGGGATGAGATTTTTGAAAACTAGTAGATTTTATGCCTTTTAGTGTCTGAAGTCTGTGCATGTGCTCCACTTATTCCTAGGTTTCCTTTCCAACTGCATCATTAAATATGTTTCCAACTGAAAATACACAATCAGCTGCCTCATGGCTTGTTGGTTTTGGTTCCTTTTTTTTTAACAAAGAAGAGCTCCAAATGCCCTTATTCTCATGGTATGATCACAAACACTGGCCACGCTGTGTATTTTGGCCTCTTAGTTCACATGTTTGTTTATGCTCACTCTTCCTGTCTTTGACGATATTCTCAGCTACTCTTTGGAAATCCAACAAACTGACCCATCTCCTCTTAAATACAAGATTTTCCATGTCTATTTAGCAAATAATTGACTGGTTTTCCTTTGAGGAGAAGCTCTTGTTTACAGAGGACAGCAGTACTGCCCTGCCAGTGCAGGTGTCTCAAGTACTTTATGCCCCTTCGTGGGGGCTCCTTTTTATCTCCACTGGTTCTCCTTGCTTTACCTCAGAGGGTTGGATTAAATTTACACTAATACTATTTTATATTGCAGAGTGGTGTATGTATATGGGTATATCAACTAGGAAGCTTGTTTGGAACGGTAGCTGTTGATGATTAAGCATAAAGCTACTTTGACATACTTCTGTGTGGTGATATAACATCTAATTAGAGGGAAGGTGGATGGAGCCTGATTGTTACTGGAGTCACAGGCTCTTGCCTCGGGCTCAGCGAGGAGGAACTCGGCCAAAGCTGAGGACTCCAGTCCCTAATTGGAGCATCATGTTGGGGAGATGCTGGAGGTATTTCTCCTCCTGGAGCAGGAGTGGTGGTGTTAGAGCAGGCAGATTGCTGGGGATGATGAGGACACGCTCTTCCTACCTGCAATGGGGGCTCTTGAAGTGGCAGCATGTGGTCCGAGTGTGGCCCAAGAGCCTGGGACACTTCCTTGGGCAGTGGCTCCATGAAGGTGGATGTTGGGAAGCAGCAATCCTGCAGGGAACGGCTCTCAAATTGAGGAGAGATTTCACAGCGGGAAGCCCAGTCGGGCTGGAAAGGCTGAATCCCCTTCGTTGAAGAGGAAGACCAACAGAAGAGCAGTTGAATTGTTTTTTCACAACAAGTAAAGTGATGGTGTTGCTTTAAAGCTTGTTTGTTCGTATTCACCTCTGCTGACCTGCACGGCCAGAGCTGGCTTGATTTTTCTGCAGAGTCAAAATTTCTTGGGGGCAGTGGACAGAGGGGAAAAAGAGGTATCAACTCTGTCCTGGCTGGAGAAGGCTGCTGGACTGGAAAGGTTAATTTGAGGCTTTAATGGTATATATATATAATGGTGTATATATATCTGTGGGGCACTTCCTAAGTAGAAAGAGTAGATACCTTCAGTGAAAAGCATCTGAGATATTCGTTCCCCTCTCTGCAAAATAAGGCTTCTTGCTCTGCCAAAAAGGGGCTGTGTGGGTTTAATTAACATTTGCAGAGAGCTTGTGGATAGCATCTTTCATCTGAGAATCTAAAGGCAAAATATATTCTAGGCGTTCTTGCTCAGCTTTGCAATTATTCCTCCAGCTGTCGTGAGCTGTGCCAACAAAAACTACTCTTCTGTCATCAAGGGATTGTTGATGCCTTGTGACTTGTTTTGATTTTGATATTCCCTTTCCCCACTCCTCCTCCCCCCACACGCTTTCTACGCAAAATAGAGCCTGCTGTCCAAATCTGTGGGAGAGAATAAACCCAATTCTTCTCCATCACTAACTATTTGTCTTATTTTATGCCCTTTGAGGGGTGGGTATCTTTTTTTTCTTCCTTTTTTCCCCCCTTTTTTGGATGATTATGGTAATTTATTAAATCCCAGTCCCTCCAGAGGCATGCTGGCCCATGCCCTGTCACGTGCATGGTGAAATACTAGATGAATGGTGCATGTGAAATCCTAGATGAATTCCTCCATTCCTTGGACTCGGGTTCCCTTGAGTCCATACTCTCAGCATTTGGGGGCTCATGACCTATAGCTTTGCTTTCCCAGGTGTTACAGTACTTTGGAAAGCCTCTTTGGAAAAATTGATATTGCTCAAATTTAGTTTTAAATGAAGGCTTGTTGTGTCTGTAGTCTCCAAGAGGATAATATTAAGCCTAACAATTTTTAGGTTAAATAGTTTCAACCCAAGCTTTCTTCAAGACCATCACATGTCTGTGTAAAAAGGGAAAAGCACCTTTGTTTTCCAGATGCATTTGCTCTTGGTGATACCTTGCAC
>BJBW01003501.1:43398-93191 GCA_004320125.1 Scolopax mira
GGAGGGAAGGCAGCAATGCGGTGGGAAGGAGATGCTGAGCAGCAGCCAGACACCAGCAGGAGATAACACACAGCTTGGGGGGGTTTTTACTCCAAGTGGGGTTGTCAGGGCTGCTGTGTGAAACTGGGGGTGCTCTCCTGGACATATGCGTGTCGAATATACACCCAGCAGGTGTGTATCTATTTATTTTTTTTTCCATCAGTTGTATTTTTTAAAAAGCTCCAACGTTGGCACGGTCTGATGGGGAGAAAAGCATCTTTCTTACCTGCCTCTAAGGAACACAATGATTTGTTGGCAGTGATAGAGTCATAGAATTACAGAATGGTTTGGGTTGGATGGGACCTTTTAAAGGCCATTGAGTTCCAATCCCTTGCCCTGGGCAGGGACACCTCCCACCAGAGCAGGTGGCTCCAAGCCCCCTCCAACCTGCCCTTGAACCCCTCCAGGGATGGGGCAGCCACAGCTTCTCTGCCCAACCTGGGCCAGGCTCTCACCACCCTCAAACCAAACAAGTTCTTCCTAATGTCTAATCTGGACCTCCCCTCTTTCAGTTTAAAGCCATCATCCCTCCTCCTGGGGCTCCCCTCCCTCATCCAGAGTCCCTCCTCACCTTTCCTGGAGCTCCCCTTCTTTAGGGACTGGAAGGGGCTCCAAGGTCTCCCTGGAGCCTTCTCTTCTCCAGGCTGAACCCCCCCAACTCTCTCAGACCCCCCCTTCCAGCAGAGGGGCTCCAGCCCTCCCAGCATCTCCGGGGCCTCCTCTGGCCAAGCTCCAACAGCTCCATGTCCTTCTGCTGTTGGTGGCCCCAGAGCTGGAGGCAGCACTGGGGGGGGGGATGTCTCCCCAGAGCAGAGCAGAGGGGCAGAATATCCCCCCTGGCCCTGCTGGCCACGCTGCTGGGGATGCAGCCCAGGGGGCTGTTGGCATGGCAGAAAGGAACAGGTGAGCACGGGGACAGTCTCGTGTGATGATTTGCAAGCCATTTTTATCAACCTCTTAATTTTCAAAAACCCTTTCATTCAGAGTTCCATGGAACGTGTTCATGAGAACACCTTGGTGTTTGTTACACCTCTTCTTTTGGGAAAAAAAACCCCACATCTAGAAAGCCAGCTGAAACTGTAGTCATTTTCTGGCAAGTCTGTGTACAGTAAATCCACGCAGCTCAGGTTAGGAGAGAAGGACGGGCAATGGACTGAGTCTTCTTTTACTCTGTCACCACTTCTGCTCTTTCTTCAGCAGAGAGAAACCACACATCGACCTTCTCCCGCAAGCCCCTGTTCTGAGCCAGCAATAAAGCAGGAAAATGTTTTTTTTCCCAAATCTAATTTGAAACATGATGACTGGACCATTCTTAAACAGCTTTCAACTGAACAATAAAGAAACTTCACAGAGTGCTTGGCAGGAGCCTCTGTACATAATTTAGATCATAATCAGATGCATTAACACATTTTATATGGATCTCATGGGGGCCGAGAAGACGAGGTGTGCTGGGTAATTTCTTTCCAGATTTCTTTACCTGATTGTTTATTACTCTTGGGGACTTCATTTGTGGTCCAAATGTCACCAGCAGAATCCTGCTGCTTCACCCGCCTGCATTTAGAGCAGCTGGGAGGGAGGTTTCAAATGACCTAATGGGTGCGTTATCCTCGGTCTTTCTCGAAGGGAGGATGGGGAGGACGTGGGGAGGGAGGAAGGGAGGGAGGCACAGAGGAACCAAGAGCAAAGGACCCAGTCCTGCAAATTGCTGAGCTCCCCCCGCGGTGCCTGCGGCTGGGTGGGAGGGCAGTGCTGGAGGAGCTGCTCCTTTCCCACTGAGGACAATCATCTCTGCTTCTGGAGAGCTGCACGGGGGAAGAGCTCCTTCCCCACCTTCTCATCTGAGCTGTGGAACATAAGCAGCTCTTAATTTTTATCAAGCTTCTGAAAGCTTTTCAGCTCTGCGCAAGGAAGCGGTCGTATAGCATCCGCGCCGCTTCCTTGTTTTGCCATGAAGCATCTCTTTTTTGACAGAAAATCGTGGATCGCTCTTTTTTGACAGAAAATTCTGTTGCTGCTTTGATAAATGATGTTTTGGATTTCTTTCTGCTCTGCTGCTTTGTATTATCCCCCTCAAAAGGTGGGAAGTGAAGTTCCCTGTCACTTCAATGTCTCCTTTATATGTGTTGGAGGTAAGAACCCTTCCCATGTGTTTCATGGGTATTTGTTATTAAATGCTGTGAGTTGGCTAATGGCTCCCCGTCCCTCGCCAGCCGGGGGCTACCAAGGCCAGGCTCTGCTCCGAGACCCAGGGCTCAGGGCTGAGATCCCAGTCACCATCCTGGGGCAAGAGGGGATGCTCCTGGGCACTGGGGCTCACTCGCCCAGGGTGTAACCCACCAGTGAACCCCCTGTCCTGGAGCTCCTTAAGAGACTGGAAGGGGCTCCAAGGTCTCCCCAGAGCCTTCTCTTCTCCAGGCCCCCCAATTCTCTCAGCCCCCACTCCCAGCCTCCAAGGAACACAATGATTTGTTGGCAATGATAGAGACATAGAATTACAGTCACACCAGGTTGCTCTAAGCCCCCTCCAACCTGCCCTTGAACCCCTCCAGGGATGGGGCAGCTTCTCTGGCCAACCTGGGCCAGGCTCTCACCACCCTCACACCAAACAAGTTCTTTCTAATATCTCATCTAAATCTCCCCTCTTTCAGTTTGAAGCCATCACCCCTTGTCCTGTGGCTCCCCTCCCTGATCAAGCATCCCCTCCCCAGCTTTCCTGGAGCCCCCCTTCTTTAGGGACTGGAAGGGGCTCCAAGTTCTCTGTGGAGCCTTCTCTTCTCTAGGCTGAACCCCCCCAACTCTCTCAGCCTGTCAACAGGCTTGGTTGGGCTGTGGAAGAGGGTCTGAGCTTGCTGGGGTCGTGAAGAAAAATGAGTGGTTTGGTTTCTATTTGCTTAAGTTCTACTTGGACTGGACTTCAGAATTATTGGTGTTCGGCCTGTCTTTGTACCAGAACACTGCCCCTGTGCCCAACTGAAACTGTTGGGTTACCTCTCGCTGGAGCATTATTTCATTTGGCTTGCTGTTTTGTCGAGCCTCTGAAGATAATAGCTTGCTTTAGCTCTTCATCTCCCAGCAGCATGAAAGAAGCAGCCGTCCAGAGGGGGGATGTGCTGCTGCATTCTGACTTCTGTGAGTCAGAAGCACCATGGGTTATCTATCTGTGTGGTGTAGGATCCATACAGCCCTCACCTGCCTTCTCCTTTATATCCTGTGTTTATTGCTTGGCTGGGTAAGAGTTTTGTTTGCTGACCATCTACCACGTGCTCCTACTGTGTAGTTGGGTAGCTCAGGCCTCGTATCTGGAAAAAAAAGGTAGTGGTGAAAGTCTTCCATTGTTCTTCTCCATGTGGTTATATGCTACAGTGCAAGGGGAGAAATGTTGCTTTTCTGCTGTGTATCCTTTGCTTGTGTGGCCCTGGCTGGTCCTTCTCACGTTTGGGAAGAAGAACAGGACCTCTGCTGAGTGGGGAAACTGAGGAATGTAGGTTCTTCTTTGGCTGATGTCAGGTGAATACGATCTGCTGTTTGGTGGATGCTGCTGATAAATAAAGCAGAATGGGAAAGATGGAGCACTTAACCTCTTCTGATGGTGGGAAATGGGAAGAAAGTGCTTTTTTTTGTTTTCATCAGGCAGTAGGAGGCTGGCTGTTGTTTGGGGGTGTGGTTGCCCCCCACTGGTTAATATTAGAATGACCTCCCTATATCAGAGACTTTTCTTTTGGCCAAGATCAGTGTTGAATTTGAAGAATCAGAAGCGTTTCAGATGGAGGGATGGGTTGTTGAGAAGTGGTCAGTACAACTGCTCGCTCTTCATCTGCAAAGCCACCCTGGACAAGAGGCATCTTCTGACCTAGTGAAGCAGGAGGAGTTGTCCAATGCAGAGGGACCCACAGAAGCCAACTCTATCATTAAAGGTGACTAGGGCTTGGAGAGGGGTATCCAGGGCTTAGAGAGGCTGCAAAACACATTCAGCTGCAAGATGTGGCTCTGAGCAATCTGTCCTCAAGGCCTGGTGACCCCATGGGGCTCGTCACACCTCAAAATAGGCAGCACACCCCTTGTCTCCTACTCCACTGAACAGACCAGGCTTGAGTTATGTATCAGGCTGAGAATTATGCGACAGTCTTAATTACAGAATCATTTGCTGACCTTCAGTTTTATGAAAATAGTCTAAAAGTGACTTTATCAGCACTTAAATGGCTGTTCAGCAGAGAAGCTTAGAGGATTTAAGGGAACTGCATCCAGCACTTGTGATTTCCCCTCCGGTGTGTTAGACCATGTCCTTGAAGGTTGCTGATGTTCACTATTCACTAAGTTGAGAGATCCTGGTCAGCAAAAGCAGCGACTTGTGGGTTTGGTGGCTTTTTTTCAGAAGCAGCAAAGTAAGGAAGGCAGCCGTGTGTCTTGGTAGACCGTATTAAGGGTGAAAACTTTGCACTGCATTTGAAACCCTTTCAAAACGTGCGTACTAGGAACTATCAATTTCTGTCTTCTATGGATTTTGGCAAGTCAGCTGTTAGGGTAAGGTGAAAGGCCAACAAACCTGAGTGGAGCTTTCAATTTTGGTGAAACTCAATACTTACACTTTCCAGTTTCAACAGAAGATATTAAAAAACAAACAAAACAAAACAAAAACAAACAAAAAAACCCCACAACTAAAACCTGGTGACACTTGGATTTCAAAGGCAGCATCTGAGCCATTCTTTTTTCCTTCCACTGAAGCAACCAGACGGGGCCCAATCTGGGATGTGCACATCTTACTTATCTCTCAGAGTGTTGGAAAGATGAAAGGATCTGGGGAAATGATGATACAGTGGTTGAGCAGAGATACGGGAGCAGAGGAATTCTTAAAAGAACATCTCTTGAAATGTCTTTTAACATCAGTCCAACCCTTTTAATCTCACAGTGTTGCTCTCATGAATGTTTATCACCTCCTACAGGTATTAAGTCTTAAGACTCCACTAAAGCACTTTGAATTTTAATGTGAAAGTGGTAAATATGTCTTAATTGCACAGATGTATTCCTCTGTCAAGATGTAAACGTGAGAGAAATGGAAGCACAGTATGTTGGGAGACTTCTCTTTGTCACCACGTCATCAGTTCAACGAAGAGCTATGAAGAGTTATTTTTATTACACATTAGAGCTATAGCTATTTAGCTATATGTACATGAAGACTTCCACCTTCTCTTTGGCATTTCTTTGACTCATAGAACCGATCAGGTTGGAAGGAACCTCTGGAGGACTCTAATCCAATGTCCTGCTTGAAGTAAAGCTGACCACAAAGGTGGTAGATGAGGTTCCTCAGGACTTTGTCCTGTTGAGGTTTATCATCAGTGGGGTTGAGGGTCTACCACCTTTCTGGGCTCCGGCTCCAGACATTTGTTTGCCCCCTTTATATGCAGTCATAGGAGACTACATTAAAAACTACCTTGCTGATGTCAAGGTAATAAACGTCAAGGGTTGTCTGCTCATCTACCAAGCCAATCACTTGGTCATAGAAGACAATCAGAAGGGTAAGATACAACTTGTCCGTAGTACCCCTAAATCTTGCCCTTTGTGGCCACAGGAATGGCTTCCAGGAGCGTTTGTTTCATCCATCCCAGCCTGCAGACTTGTGCAGACATCTGGGCAGGGTAAGTTCTCCCTTTCCAGTTGCCTTGGTGTCCTCTTTATTCCTCCTGCTGAGTTTCAAATACGCTCACGAGCGAGTTTGTGTTGTCAAAGTTAATGCTTGGAAACTTGCTGCAGATAACCTTGGCTTCGTTGTGACTTGGCTGCTCACAGGCTTTCATTGCCTGAGCTAAGAAAGCCTTTACAATTGCTTAGAGACACTTAAAGTTGTTACTGGTTAAATAAAGGGATTAATTTCAGGCATCCTGCTGCTAAACTTGTATGCTTGAATTTTGAAAAAGTGCTTTTTCCTTGGGAGGTGCGAGCAAGCTCTGAACAACTGGTTAACTTTTATCAGCTAAATGACTGTAACTCCTCGTGAAGAGCCCCTGAACTCTTCGGCATCGATTTACGCTTCCCAGGCAATGGAAATAATTACGTTGGCTCCATGAAGAATAAAAAGAGAGGGGTCTCCACGGCGTGAGGATAGGAAGGTGCGTCAGGAGCCTGCTCTTTAAACCTGCTCCTCCTGTTGATTTTATTGATGCTTGAGTCAGTGTTTTAATGTTTCCGTGCCTCGGTTTCCCTGCCTATAAATCACTCCAGTCTTCCTTTCGGGTTGGTGAGGACTGCTTGGCTATCACGTATGAAGTGCTCTCAAGGTAGGGTGCCAAGTGAATGCAAACTGTTTTATTTTTAGCGCCTTTTGAAATCTTGGACTTTTTGTTCTCCCTTTTATCTGCCTCTTTCTTTTTAATCACACAAAATGGAAATAAACTCCATCACAGCTGTTGCTGGAGGAGAATCATTAGGCCCATCCAGCTGGCTGTCTCGGGGCCAGTGTGGGATTGTTCCCTGCGCTGCCTTTCAAAAGTATTTTATCTCCTTTAGTCTGGTGTGTGCGGGGAGTGATGAGCGTCTTTCACTTCTCTCAGCTCTCTTCATTGATCCAAATGGGAAAGGCTATTTTTAGGCGGCTGTAAGTAAACGGACATCAGGCACCACAGGAAGGGAACTGGGTTATTTTTGGAAACCCATCAGCCGCCGTTCTGGCAGGTCCTGCTGCAAGTTCTGTCTTCAGTTGGGCTGTCTCGGGTTGTGGTATCAGTTCCCGAGGTTGTGAACCTGGTTTCTTGGGTGTGATTTACAGTCTGAATCTGGAATCGGCACCTGCTGGAGACTGTCTTGGTGGCATCAGTTTATGGGAGTTAATTCCCCCAGAACAAGCCCCTCTTGGGTGATGGTTGGAACCATTGGAACAGGTTGCCCAGAGAAGCTGTGGCTGCCCCATCCCTGGAGGTGATCAGGGCCAGGTTCAATGGGGCTTTGAGCAACCTGGTCTGGTGGGAGGTGTCCCTGCCCAGGGCAGAGGACTGGAACTCAATGGCCTTTAAAGGTCCCTTCAAACCCAAACTGTGATTCTGTGATTGAACGGGAGGTTTCAGGGCAATGGTGTCATCTTAGGGGCAACACATGAAATCCACCTCAAGTGGAGACAAGCCCATGGAGACGATGTCACAGTTTGAGCCCTGTATGAATATGCCGTTGACTTGACATCTGTTAGTGGCCACGCGGTGGGTTTCGGTGTGCTCTTGGGCAATTTTTTTGGGTTTATTCTGCTTCAGTGGGTTGCAGGAGGATGACATTTTCTGTGTTTTGCTTAGGCTTTTTGATAAGCGTTGTGGGACAGCTTCTGCCTCTGGCTGAATTGGTGTCTGGAGCTCACCAAGGCCATTAGAAACTCCGGTTACTCGGCTGTGAAGGGGTGAGTTGGAGTCCAGGGGGGCAGTGACTAAACCTGCACCATTGCTGGCTGGAGAGCTTGAAAAGCCCAAGCAGAAAACATTGTGCGTGTGATTTAGTGGCACGTTGTCTTCTCTCTCTCAGCAAAGACCCAAGTCTAATTTCAAAGGTCAGAACATGCTCTCACCTGGGTCTTCCAGGCCTTTTATAGAGCAGTTGAAGGCCATTACCTAAAATTAGCTTGTTGCTTGGGGAAAGCTTATATTAGCTCCATAGTAGGATTTTTTTCCAAAGCTCTTGATGATCATTTACTTGATGGGCTCCTATTGAAGCTCGTGGGTACAGGGTAGAAAATAGAAGACAAATAGCACCTGATACTGCTTCCTGACTGAGACAAAAAATTGGGTGGGTTTTTTGGCACAATTCCTCTTCTGCAGTGCTTTTTGGTGGTGGTTTGGGTGTTTTTAAGGATCCCAAGTGAAGCTTTCCTGTGCAGGCCAGCAGACTGCCTTTAGAGTCGGGCTTATTTTCATTTTCCTCACATTTCCTGATGATCTGGGCTTGCTGGGGAGCACTGGGAAGGGGAGCACGTAATTCTGAAGCAGCCTGAAATGGTAAAGCACGGTCAGATCTGGTAAGCAACAGAGTTGACACATTTAAATAAATCTGCTGTTGAGTAATATAGAGTGACATATTGAGAGCAATTTAAAGAAAAAAAAGGAACTCGGCACAAATTTAGGAAATGACTGGAACGAAAACAGAACATAGATGTTAGAGAGGACGTTGGATAAAAGAGAGGGAGGGCTGCTCCACAGAAGGGGTGTACTGGAGAAGCAGGATGTCCATCAGCAAGGAGGAGACAATAGCAGAAACGCAAATTTACGCTGAAATGATCCCTTGGCAGAAGGATCCTGGTATTTCTACTTCTTTGCCAACCCTGAGGGTCACAAGGATTGAAAAGATTAACGCCTCCCTGGATCAGAGAATAGCACGTGGTGGGATGTCAGACAGCTTAGAGAAGGTAAGGTGGCAGGTCTTGCTCTATTGGCTGTCTTAGTCTTGTTCCTCTAGGTCCATAGTGAGCTGGGTGAGAGTCCTGTTGTACCCATCGCTGTGGAAGAGGGCACAGGCTGAATTAGGAGGGTTTATAAGTGAAGCTGATGAAAGGAAATCACTTGTGGAGCTCAGCTGTGGAACTCACCGCTGCAAGAAGCCATGAAACCCAGTGCTTGATGTGGTTCTCCTTTGCTTGCCTTTTTTGAAGAGTTCAGACTTTGTACAGATGAGAATGTATGTGATTGATTCCTCCAAAAAAGTATTTTGGTGGGCAGCTTCTGTTCTTCAAGGGCTCAGGGAACTCCTCTTTGGTAGCGGTTAGGGGAAAATTGTTCTGAATAAGCTGTTCTGTGACACTGATTTATGAGTATTTTGCACCAAAGCAGCTGGAAATGAGCATTCAGGAGTTGAGGGGTGTAAGTGGATGGATCATTGGTTTGATCTAATATAGCCATCCTGGTGGTTTTTTATTATTTTTATTGGCTTCTATACAGTGGTCAAATTGAGTTGTGAATTTTGTGGCTACCGTAACGACTCGGTTCCGAGCCGATGCCTTCGTGTCAGCCTGCAGGGCACGTTTGCTGCAGAGTTGGTGGCTGTGTCACTGAGCCCTTCAACCCCTTGGGTTCACGGGCAGCTTTCCCAGCCTCTGGGAACATCTCCCCTTCCCTTGGCTGGGCATCAGGTATTTACTTTGGACACGAGCAGCTTTTATCCAGGGGATGGCAATAGTTAACTCGTGACCTTGCCAACCTGTTGTGCCATTAAGCCTAAAAGGGACAAGGCTGTGCTGTCCCTTGCAATATTTTTGGCTCAAGCCACTGAGATGAGAGGGAGATGGCACAGCATGAGAGATGCTAGGCTTTACTCTTCTGTCCACAAATGGCCAGAAGAGACCTTTCTGGCTTCCTTGCCCATTAGGACCTCTCAGCATCTATTCTGCAAACGGTTCCTGAAGCTGGCATGAGTTGGAAATGTTCTCATCTTTGGGATGATGGCTGGGAGACAGCAGCTTGTGTTGGAAGTGATTGCTTCATTTGCACGAGCGTTGTGTTGGCAGAGCGTCCCACTGCCTGTTCCTGGGCTGCTCCGAGGACATTTGGCCCCAGTTACCCAGCAGAAATAGCTGTTGTGCAGTGAAGATTTCTGCCTGGAGTATTTTTAAACCTGGCATGTCCTCGCCAAAGTAGCTTCAGCCTTCCCAAACATACCCCCTCAGCTAACATTTGGATTCTCTTCACCTTCTGTTGTGACCAGGCAGGTGGGACTGTGCATGGTGAGGATTACTTGGGCAATCCAGAGTTTATCCACAATATCCACGGCACACAGTTTCTCTGGGAATTTTTCCTCTGGGCCATGAAGGTGTGTTAGGGATGTTAACTATTCAAAGCCCTGTCAACTAAGAATAAGATCTGTCCTGTACATAGAATTATGGAAATGTCCAGGTTGTAAGAGACCTCTCAGATCATGGAGTCCAACCATCAACCCAACGCTGACAAAACCCACCACTGGCCCATGTCCCTCAGCACCACGTCTGCCCAGCTTTGAAATTCCTCTGGGGATGGGGACTCCACCACTGCCCTGGGCAGCCTCAGCCAAGGCTTCACAAACCTTTTGGGGAAGAATGTTTCCCAGTCTCCATCCTAAACCTCCCCTGGGGCAACTTGAGGCCATTCCCTCTTGTCTTGTCCTGCTGATGATCCAGGGAACCTGTTAAGCCATTAACTTTGCAAAAACTTGGCTGATTTACATACACTGCTAGCACCAGTCACACCAGTCACTGCAGTGGTTGAAGAGCTAAAGCATTTGGAAGTTACATGATCACATCAGACAGATTGTCTCAAAGCCACAAGGTATTTAGCTGGTCTGCGTGTTCAATACCAGTTAATAAGGATTTATTTAAAAAGACACTATTGCTTAGCATTACACGCTCTTTAATGTTGTTAGAGTGTTCTAATAAAATGAGACTTTAGCATCTGGTCTTATCTGTTAGACTTCCAATAACTTTTCAGCCTATCAGCTGTTTTCATTCATATTAGAGGGACAGAGCTCACCAAAGCATTAATTCCCTATAAATGTCCTGGAAATAGGAAATGGAGGCTCTTTATGGGATACTGGAGAACCCTGTGGAAGATGGAAGGCATCAGGCAGTAAGAATTCAGGCTTCATTTGTGCTGGGTGTTCCCAGAAGTGCTTGTTGGGGCTACATTGAGACAAAAGAGGATGTTTTTCTCTGAGTAAAGCACTCAGCATCGCAGGGGCCATTACAAGTGCCTGACCAAATTAATAATCATTCCAGCTGTTTCTCCAGCCAACTCACAGGACACCATTAGGTGCGGGAGAGCGTTTGGGAAGTGCCTTCGAACCAGGCTGTACGCTTGGCAGAGTTTTGGTTTCAAAGGCAGAGGATTTCAAAAGAATGCATAAACCAGCTGGCACAAGGAGCCATGCTTTGGTGCCCTGGCCTGGAAGGCAGTGCCGAAGCTAAAAGCCCCTATTAGTGGGTTTCAATTTTCTCTGGCTGAATCCTTCCCCGAGGATTGCTCATGTTCTGTAGAATTACAGGGCTTGGCCCGATAATGTTTTTTTCCCCTTTATTTCTCCCTTTTGGGCTTTCTTGGTGCGAGCAGGCATAATGGCAGCAGAGGCTGGAGAGGAGTGAGAGCGCTCAAGGGCTTGCATGGAGGGACCAGGAGATGCATGGACACAGCAAAATGCGGTTGGAGGAGGACAGCGATGCTCACAGGATTTGGAAATTATAAATATCAATAGAGGAAGGAAACCAGTGCTGGGTATCTGCCCTCAAATTGCTGGTCCTTACAGAATGACAGATTGGTTGGGGTTGGAAGGGACCTCTGGAGATCATCTCCTCCAACACCCTGCCAGAACAGGTCCACCCAGAGCAGGTCCCACAGGAACGTGTCCATGTGGGTTAGAATGTCTCCGGAGAAGGAGACTCCACCACCTCCCTGGGCAGCCTCTGCCAGGGCTCTGCCACCCTCACAGTGAAGAGGTTCCTCCTCATGTTGAGATAGAATTTCCCATGTCCCAGCTTGTGCCTGTTTCTCCTTGTCCTGTCCCTGGGCACCACTGAGAAGAGTCTGGCCCCATCCTCTTGTCACCTGCCCTTTAGCTCTTGCTCAGCATCCATGAGATCCCCTCTCAGTCTGCTCTTCTCCAGCCCCAGGTTGACTTGGTGTGATGAAGGAGGCTGGAGGTGGGTCACAGGGAAGTAAGAAGAAGGACATGGATGAACTAAACTAACAGTGCTCATCCATGGAGGGTGCAGAAGACCCAGAGAGGTGGTGGGATTGTGGGAGTAGGAAGACAGGAGAGACCCCAATGGGGGAAGGTGGGACTGGGGCAGCAGAGGGAAGGTGGTGAGAGAGCAGCAAGGAGAGTGATCTCGGCAGCTGCATTTTGTGCGGCTACTCCTGTATCCTGCAGCTGTTCATTAGAAATTCTGTTTATGCCACAGGGAGTTTTGGAGTCTCTGAAGCTGACACAGTTTTAATAGACAAAGACATTTTGAGTGCAGCACATCTGCTCCGGGATGCTAAGGAACAGGCTCCATGTGGCAGTGCCATTGGTTGAAGCATTTCATCGTGCCTTTTTTAAAATTTTTTTTTTATTTTTATTTTAAGATCTCCTCTTTTTTATCCTAAAAAGTAATTTTTGAGGTCAAAAGAAGTGCTGTGTGTGCTCATTAAGTTTGCAGCCATTAAACAGTCCTGCTGTACTCTTCCTAATATCCCCAAGTTCCCAGCCCTTAGAGTTGGCAGAATTACCTTTAACTCCGAAGGATCCCAGGGCATTTTTTAAAAGTGAAGCGGCAGCTTGGTAAGGAATATGTCATTTATCATCTGGGAGGGCAAAAAAAAGTCCATGTGAGTATGGGATAACACTCACCCTTCCCAGAGTGTGGTGGGTTGTCGATGCCTCCTGAGTCCCAGGTGTCAGCTGGGAACTAGAAGAGTCCAAATAAAATGAAAGGATATAAAAATGATGTATATGACGGGAATTTGATAAAACTAGGAGGCTTGTTGTTAATGGTTTTCATGGAGCTTTTTTGCTGTCAGGTTTGAGATATTAAGAAATGCTAAAGGGGAGCCACTCGGTTTGGGCTGCGTCTTGAGCAGCCCCCTTGGGACCCTCACCAACCCATGGCTTTCCAAACCCCATCTAATCTCGCTCAGTGATTGAGTCCACCTTGTGCAGCTGCAAAGTTAATTCCTTCCTTCACCTCCAGCTTTGGCCAAGTTCATTGGATCCCTCTCTCCCTGGCCTCTCTCATTAAACAGAACAGTGTAACTTTGCTCTTCCTACCTGATCTGTTATTACCACATCTGTCCCCAGTGGTTTCCAGACGTCTTTCTACCTACCCATTGCGATAGGAGCCATCTCTACCCTGGACACACGGGTTGAGCAGAGTTTGCTGTCTCCCATCCTGCCTCTTCCAGGGACTGGGTGGTGTTAGTCTTCTCCAGCCACCCAGCATGAGACTCGGTTGGTCATTTATGTTTCTTGGTGATACCTTGCAAGCGAAGTGCTGGGTGTCAGAGCCAGAACAGCACGCAGCATGTGTCAAATTATCCGGCATCTCAAATCCAAGCGGCGCCTTCACTTTGTAGAAATTTAATTACGATGCATTCTGCTAGTGCTTATCTTCTATCATACACTCTTCTGCTGGTTAATAACTTCATTAGGCACACCCACAAGCTCCAGGCACAGCGTTTCGTTCGCGCTGTGTTATTTTGAAGTGCCATATTCAGCTGCTGCCACATCTGCCCCATCCTAGTTTTGTGCCCCTTGCAACAAGAAAGACCTTGAGGTGCTGGAGCGTGTCCAGAGAAGGTCAATGGAGCTTGTGAGGAGCAGCTGAGGGAGCTGGGGGTGTTCAGCCTGGAGAAAAGGAGGCTGAGAGGAGACTACCTCACTCTCTATAAATCCCCAGAAAAGGGTGTAGCCAGGGGGTTCGGTCTCTTCTCCCAAGGAACAGGTCATGGGTCAAGAGGAAACAGCCTCAAGTTGCACCAGGGGAGGTTCAGGTTGGATATTGGGAAGAATTTCTACACCAGTTGTAAAACCTTGGCAGAGGCTGCCCAGGGCAGTGGTGGAGTCCCCATCCCTGCAGAGATGAGGGTGCTGAGGGACATGGGTCAGTGGTGGGCTTTGTCAGTATTGAGTTGATGGTTGGACTCCATGATCTGAGAGGTCCCTTCCAACCTGGACATTTCCATGATTCTTTGATTCTATCTGTATAGTGCAGGTGTCCTGCACAGCCTTTCATTAGCTGGACTGCAAACATCTGGTGCGTTAGGCCAGCTTGAGTCACCTGGTCAGGTTCCTCTCTGCTTTGCACGATTAATGGTAATCAGCTTTTTTTTTTTTTCCCCTTTATTTCATAACATTGCTTTAGCTGCCAGAGATCTTACCTGGCAGAGATCTTGCCTAAAAGGTCACCTCTTGGTTTCAGGAGAGTTTATCTGGCACAGTGCTGGGGCCAGCAGTGCTTTTATGGCAAGGATGCTACAGACTGTATCACCTTCTGCTGGGTGTTGGAGGAGATGATCTCCAGAGGTCCCTTCCAACCCCATAGTATTCTGTGATTCTGTGATATTTGGGCAAATCTAGGTAAATAGGCACAGTCCAAAGTGTACCCTTGCCCAGGTGCTACCAGTATCACAGCGTCAGTGGGGCTTGGGTGCTGTTACCAGGTACAGAGGGACAGCTGTTACACAAGCCCAGCCGTGCTGGTGACATGATGGTGTGTGGCACGGTGACATCTTTCTCCTGAAATCTCTGCAGGCAGCGAAGATGCAGATTAGTTGGGCCAGTGGGTTCCTGCTGTGTTGCTGCAGAAAGGCATTCAGCATCCCTCGCCTAACTGGGACCGTGGGACACCAGTGTCTGTTGACCAGAGAGGGGTTTTTACCCACAGGACCCTCTTTGAAGCCGTTCCAAATTAACACCCTCCTGGCAGCAATGCTGTTTGTGCATCTGAGTTTCTACCTTGCTTGGTAACGACGTGGGTTGGGTGGGAACCCGCCCGCCGGATAAAGGCGGGTGATTAGAGCGCGACAGGTAATTAGTTACTTGGCGTGATCGATTGGGTTGTCTGCAACGGAGCTGCCTCCGTGATGAAGCCTTCTCCAAAAAGCTCGGGGACGGCCGTCAGCTTGTCACTGAGTCCGTGTGTCCCTGCCTGAACCTGGGGGGTTCTGAGGGGAGGGGAAGAGCAGCATAGAGAGAGAGGGGCAGCGAGTGAAAGAGCTTAAACAGGGAGGGGAGGTGCGTTTGGAGATGGGTAGTTCATTGGGCCACCACAAGCCAAATGTTGCTGCACCTTGGTTTCTCCAGTTTCTATAGGCTTTCCCTGCATCTACCCATCCAGGATCCCAAGGGTTGCCTGATGACCTGCCCCCTTTCCTGCTGAAGTCCACGAGAAGCCACCTGTACGATTTCGTGCTGGTTAGAGGCCCCTCGATGGAGATGCTTGGTCTCCAGAACTGGCTTATTCGCTGCATGGGGCGAAATGGGCAAACTTGCCAGAAAACCCATGGTCTGGGTTATTTTCTTTAGTGACCCACCCCGCTGAGTGAGATGCTGTGAAATATTTTGTGTGTTTTGGTGCTCCTCGGGTAATATTTTCTTTTTCTTATAACTCATCCAGGACAAAGAAAATTGTAAATCTGTGCTTAATTACGACTGGAAGCATCTATCAGAGCAGGAGCCTGCATTCTGCCCCGGGGTTGTTTGCTGCAAGGAAGCGGTGACGACAGCGTTTCAGGGAGGTGAGAGAGAGGTTTATATTTTTGCCTTGGGGAAAACAACGTGCCTGAGCTATCTTTGGGCTGGAAACCACAAAGAATACCAAGGACCTGAGCAGCTGTCTCACACAGTCAGCGTTTGGAAAGCCAGCCCTCTCCCTCCTCTCTGGAGCTGACCTCTGTGTGCTTCTCTCATACCATGCAAAGCACTTGGCTTGTCACTGTGGTTTTACCTCGAGACAGTTCTTGTTCATTAATTGCTTCAAGGAAGCAAAAAGAGCCTTTCCCACCTCCCACACCTCATTTCTCCCTTTCAGTGGTGAACAAAAGATCAGCCGCGCGCCTCCTCCTCGAGCAGCTTGTGCTGGAGCAGAGAACCTGCTTCCTCGGATGCTTCCCACGTCCCCCAAAAAAAATCCTTAACACTGAATAAACGGGAACCTGTTGAGCAGAACAACATCAGCCGCTGTGTGGGATTTACCAGGTTCCTTGGAAAGCTCTGCCCTGAGATTCGGAGCTGGGGATGGGGGGGTGAGGGGAGCTTTGCATCCTGGGTGCCTTTCTGTACCGTGGGACAGAGAAGGATTTGCTCGTAGGCTTTGTGTGGAGAAGCACTTCTGGTTTGTTACCCCCAAACCAACACGAAATAATAAATTGAAGAGTGAAGAGCTGTGTATGGAAAGTAGATTTCACAGTGCATTCTGCAAAGAGCCAGAAGGCAGCAGCGAAGGGAACCCATGGAAAAGGGCAGGTTGAAGACAGGACAACGAGATGAATCCCAAGCTGGTGCAGGTTCTGGGGTGACCTCGGGCGAGCTGTTTCTCCCTACCCCCCATTTCCTGCTCTCCACGAACTGGATGTGCTCTTCCTGTCTAAGGATTTCACCAGAATAAATGCAAGTTGATGAATGACTCGGTGAACCTCGGCTGAGGACCTTTTGCAGAGGGCAGAGCAGGCAGGTCCCCTGGAAACACTTGAGGGAGAGGTTTCTGTAGCTTCTCCTTGCTGCAGTATTGAGCGTCTCCCAGAGCAGGCTCTTCTCCCTGCGTCCCAGATGGAGCACAAAAAAAGTGTAAGCCGGGCTGTCAGTTCTTCACTTGTCTGCCTTGAAGCAGTTTGAGTTCACTTTTGCTTTGCACAGAGGGGGAATGAGGTTGTCTGATTTCCCCGGGGTGCAGGATGAGGCAATGTTGGAGCTGGGGCCAGACCCAGGACATCTTGATTCCAGGTTTCTGCTTGTGTTTCTGAATTATTGCCTTCTGAGAGCTCAGATACAGAACCATGCAATCATTTCAATTGGAAGGGACCTCTGGAGGACTCTGAACTTGGGCATTGTCCAGCTGAATTTTGAGTATCTTTTGACCCCATATCATAAGGGCCAACTATGGCCAAGCAGGTGGTGGCCAGAGCTGAAGTTTGATGGCTCCCCACCTCCATCTACTTTTTCTTTCTGTTGTCAGAGCCCTGAAAAGTCTGGTTGCTGCCACCACAGATGGATTTGGGCTTGCAAATAGTCATCAGGAGGAACTCCTACTCCCATCCCTTCCAGTTGTCCTCTCCTTGCCGTTCCCAGCCCAGATGTCTGGTGCATTTCTCCCAATTCTCCCTCCTCTCTTTTCCTTCTTTCCTTCCTGCAATTATCAGGCAATTTAGCTTCAATGCTTCTTTTTACCTCTACACTGGGGTGGTTACTTCTACCATCTCTTTTGGGTATCGATTTCCCTGTCACAAGTTCTCAAAAGCACCAGCAGACGTGCAAAATGATGTACATCTTGGGGTCTCACCTGTTAGGGTTGAGCTGGTGAGGCTTCTTCTGTGTTTTCTTGCCATGAAACCTCAGAAGTGGGGATTGCTTCTGAGAAAGGTCTGATCCTGAACTTGCCAACTGGAGCTCCAGAACCAGCAACATGGAGTTTGTGCTGATTATAACGATCCTTTTGGCAGCTACAGCAGAGTACTCTACTTGTTCCATTCTTGGAGAGCCCACAGGTCCTGGCTCTGAACAGCTCCAGGGTGGGAGCACAGGTTGAGGGCTGGCACCCTGGGGGTGATACACACTGGGTGCCCTTGGTGAGAAATGCTGTGGTGGCAGAGTGAGTGCTCTTTTCCCCCAAGAACATGGTTGGAAAGCAGCTCTCAAAGGATTTGTCCTCAAGTGCCACTTTTAAACCATCCCAAATACCTCTCTGCTCCATCTCTGCTCTGACAGTGAAGGCTGGTGGAAGGTCTGCAAAGGAGAGAAAGTGAGAAAAGCTCTCAGGAGGTCCTGTGTTTTCTCTTCTGGTTGCATTTCTCCCCCCCATCTCTGTTCCCTCATCCGCAGATGAGTTCTTGAGGCAATTTGCATCATGCTGTGGGTCTTTTTCTTCTCTCTCCTCCCTCCAAGGATTTCTGAATTGCAGGAGATGCCTTTCTGAAGACTGTTAAGGGAGCACTGGTCTTAGGCTGGCAGGACAGGAGAGAAGGTCACAACCACAGTGCAAAGCCAGTGTCAGTGTTGTCTGGGACCTGTCTCCAGCAGAGCACATGGGGAAAGAGCAGAAGAACAGGGTGAATGTACATGATGCTCCCTCTCATATTGTTCAGCCTTTGCCTTCTTCAGCACACGTGGTCCCCTGAACGAGCACATGGAGGGTCTTTCTTGGGGTGTTTGTCCAGGACCCCTTTACCCCCGGTGCACAGCTGTGGATGGGGAGTGTGGCTGGAAGCAGGTCTGGCTTTGCGTGGAGCTGAATGTGGCGAATGTTTCTTGCTTTAGATAAAAGCTTCCTAAAGCCGGGGATGCAGTTTATCCCCTGAATTTCCAGATTACAAGACCCTTTTATGGGTTGCACGTTGATCTTCGCCTGGGAGAATTCCTGTGTACCTGCGAGCTCTCGAGATGGTACAAATCCCTGGTGATGATCCCTCAGGCAGCAGCACGCGAAGCATTCCAGAGTGAATTTTCCATCTGCTCCTTTTAAAGATCTGCTCTCAAATGTAACTTAAAGCATGCACCTCATAGATTTATTCTCCTTGTTCAACTGCAAAAGGAGAATCCTCCAAAAGCTTCTGTTCCCAAAGCAAGGGGAGATTTGGGGTGCAATCCTTTTCTTCAAGAGCATTAGGAAGGAGAAAGTCATCATCACCAAAGGACTGATTTCTGTTCGTTTCTTTTCCGTTTCACCCGAAACTCTTCTCTGAAAGGGGGGAATCTGATGTATTTTGCTTTTTTAGCCAAATTTGTTTCTTCTTCTTTTACTTAATTTTTAGTGCTGGCGAAAAAGAGACTGTAATAGACTCTGCAATAGAAACTGTCTACTCAAGACTGAACAGATAAAGCCCAGGAGCCTCTAACAACCCCTCCCCAACATCCTTCCCCAGGAGCGAGCCTGTGTGCCAGAGGTGTGTATGGTCCTTCACCCTCCACGGAGAGGCCCAGCCCAGCATTTGATGAGGAAAGAGAGTGAGCCAGAGTTGGGGAGCTCTAATTTAACAACCACAAAGATGGATGGCTGTAGGTTTTTCTCCTGGGAAGTTCAGTATGGTCTGTGTCTGATGGTTATTTATTGCTGTGCTACGCTCTGGAGGACCCTAAGTTTAAGGTTTCCAGCTTCTGTCCACAAATATGCTGAGAAAAGGTATTTCCCTGATTTCATAGGGAGATGGACTAAAGGAGGTGTAAGCAGGGGAGGAATAGGTGTGCTCAGGTATTTGCAGAGGACCTTGGGACTGAACATGGGCAGAGTAATGACTCCATGAGCATCCACAGATCAACCCATCCTGGTTCTTTGCACTAGAAACGCAAAATGAGGGAAACCTCAGGTTTTCCCATAACTTCACTGGGGTGGGGTTGAGAAGCAACCTCAGATTTGAAATAAGATGTGACGATGTGCCCCAAGAGCAATTTAGTCTGGTGGCCCCGTGCCGCGGGAGAAGGAATACAACGTGCAAACCTGTCGTGCCCGAGAAATCAGTCACGTTAGCATTTGGGAAGAGGCTCTGGTAATTATTGAGCTTCTGATTTCCCAAGAGCTCTCCTGGCCTCTTTTTTCCCTGTGTCTGCATGTAATTAGGTCTGTCGGGCAGCAACGTTGTGCTATAATGTCAACAAGAGTTTCTCAGTGTGGGGCTCGATCAGTTTAAAGGACTAAATAGCACCTGGGAGTGAGGGGAATGAGTTGGCTGGAGAGCCCAGCAATAAACCTTTTTCTCCTCCTCCCAGACTTCTTTTTGGGAACTATGGAAATTAGCAGCCTTTTTCCCCCAGGGCTGCTTATTGCTCTTCAATTCACCACAGAAGTCAGTCTTGGTAAAACCACAGATTGGATTTTTTGGAGTTTTTTTTGGTTTTTTTGTTTTAAGTCCTAATAACGTGTTACAACCTCAGGCTCTCTCAAGTTGATGAGGAATAAAGTCTTAGTAATGAAGAAGAGTCTGAGAGTGTGTCTAAAGTGCTTGCTTTATCGCCAGCACATATTTCACACTGACAGTCAAGACTTTTAACTGATCCCAAGCCACACGTGTTGCATTTCAAGTCCCTCCCCAGCCTGCTCCAGTCTTTCCTGCATGTATTTTCCAAGCTAGAGGCAGAGTTAGTTTGTCAGCTTTGAGTGTCTGAGCATACAGATTTTTATTTTTTTTAATTCACAGCCCAGGTTTTCAGGTCAGGAGGGTAAAGTTTGTTCTGTGTCAACTGAAGGGAAGGACCAGAGGAGCCTGTGGAAGGATTAGGTGGCAGAACAGCTGCAGAGGATCGTGTGGTGGGTTTAGCTTTTCAAGGACCCCTATTGCCATATTAGAGAGTCCAGTTTGCCATTTCATGGCTGTTTGGGGCTCATAAATGGGCAAAGCAGCTAAAACAGACCAGGATTTATATGCAGTCTGAGCTGATAACCTCTGTGACTGCCTTTACTGCCTGTGGGGCTGCAGTTTGCTCTGGCCAGACTGAAGCAGCACCACCACATGCCCCTTCGTTGCTTCTCAGCCACATTTATGACCCCGTGTTTCTGGGTTATCTCAACACCTTGAAGGTTTGACCACGCTTACCCCACGGCACCCCCAAACAAAAATAAAACCCAGCAGAGCTTGTTTTCCCATGTGTGCCTTAAAGTTAAGCTGGTTTTTCGGATTCGCTGATGTTCCAGTGAGTGTGTGCTCGGAAGAAGGGTTACTAGGGCAGCTCTCATCTGGCCAGCTGTTTGCAGGAAACTGGTAGCAATTTTTGGGTCTTTGCAGTGTGAGAGCAGGCTGAAATAGCAGGGACTGACCGACCGGTGCGTACCCAGGGACAGCGACAGCATGAGCTTCATATCCCGAGGACTTAAAAAAAAAGAAGGGGAAAAAAGGGAAAATAGACTTTAAAAGCTTTTTTTTAATTCTTCTTTATTTTTGCCTGGTTTGTGCACTGGTGGTACTACAACCCTTCCATGATGCAGAGGCACGATATGAGCGTGCTGCTATTGCCAGGGCTCCCTGTGCCTGACTGACAGCCCCTCACGGAGACGCTGGGGATTTACATTCATCACCAGGCTCTCCCCCAGCCCCAGCAAGTGCAAGTCGGTGTGTACAGAGAATAGGATTTAAATCTCCTGCCAGCAGAGCCAAAGCCTCCCCCCGCTGCCCGCAGCGGCTGCGCTGCCAAGGTCTGAGAAAGCTGATTTAGCCTTTTCCTGACTTTTTAGCCCTTTTATCCTCCCGGCTTTTTAAGATTTACACCACTGCTGGTTGCCAGACAGTGTCATGAATTTTAAATCTACCATAATTTTAAGTCTCCGTACTGTGGCGTAACTCCAGGTTGTGGGTGAAGTTGGGGGGAATCCCCATTTAATTGTGGGGTGTTATCGACAACAAATGGCCTTGCAACAAGATAGGCACAGGAATTTTGCTTTATTAAACCTCTTTTCCCCTTTCATTATGATTTTTTCCTGGTTAAAATCAAACCTTCCATTTATTTTTTTCCTGACACGCACTGATACTACACTCAAAATTATTCCTGGCTTCTCTCTGCTCCTTTAAGGTGAACTCCTGGTTTGCTTTGGCCTGTTTCCAGATCTCTGTTTTAGCTGAGATTTGCTTTCTCGTCTTCTTTCTGCTACTTCTTGATGAGTAGATGAGGGGAGTATTAAATAGATTTAGTGAAAAATGACCATCACCAGTGTAGATGACTTTCCTCTAATTAAAAATTGAAGCGGAAATTAATAAGCTTCTCTTGAGGCTCTGGAAGAGTCGATGGGAAGCCCAGTACTAGATTGATCAGGGAGGGGGCAAGTCCAGAATACGAGAGAATATCCCAGAAACTTGGGTACCTCAGAGGACACTAATAAAAGGGAAGGGAGAGTTCCCAGTGGCAGCCTATTCAGCTGGCCCAGGTTTAAATCTGTTGGCATAGGCCAAAGACTCAGAGGGGAATTTGCCCCGTCCTTGATTTTTATGCCCATGCTGGGTCGGGCTTCAGTGCCATCGCAGGGGTTTCCAAGCAAAAAGGCATATTTAAGCAAGCTGATACCTCCGGGGTGGTGTGATCCCTGATGGATCCTAACTTCAGCATCTTTGCTTTGCTGTACGGTGTAGACTTTCCCAGTTTTGACCAGGAATTGGCTCTCTATGCAGCCAGCCAGCGGAGTTAATGGTAACCAACACGGGGAGGTTCCCTTTAAGCTTTCTCTTGCAACGAATCAAAATTTTCCGGCAGGAAATGAAAGCAAAACACTTCATCTAAAAATTCCTCATCAGTTCTAGTCACTAGAGCAGAACAATAGTGGTTACACTCAGTTAAGCAGTACAAATTCACAGCACTGCTGCGTCCCAGGATCACAACGTGCCATCAAAAGGTGGGTGGAGAGAGCAGGTGTACATTCATATCTCCAGGTTTCCACCGGAGGAGACAGGAGCTTGCAGATGTTAAGCAGCTTACACAGCGTGACAGTGGTGGAGGAAACCAGGTCTGGTTTTTTTTTCACGTGGCTGTGATTTTTCTGGGCTGGCCACCGAAGCGTGCAACCCTAATGAGAAGCAGAGTGCCCGGAGAAAGCCATGTGGCCGCATCTAATGAACCCCCGTCGCTTTCTCAGGTTTACTGCTATCAACCCCAGGGGTGTTGGACATGCACAAAGGTTGCTGTTTGGCAGAGAGGACAGTTGCTTTTCAAAAATAGCCGTGTCTTAGGTCACCAAGGGGTCTTTTTCTTTGCATTGTCTGAAGATATGCTTGTTCTCTTGTAGGAATGGCTGAGCATCAGCCGCGCGGCAGTGATGAGCGAGACTGACGTTCGTACAAGTCTCTTCTGGCTCCGTCTCCACGATGCCTGGTGCCTCTGCATATTCATTGGATGGTAATGCGGGACGTCGAGAGCGGCAGTAGAGTTTGGCTTGATCCCATTGTGTTTTCCTTCTGCCGGGTGAGACTTGGAATCACCATGACAACGCTGTGACACTTCCAGCAACGCTTGCCCGCGGACCAAGGGTGGGCTGGGGGTGGGTGAAAAGGTCAATGATTGAGTCTAACGGGGTCAAAAGTTGTGCCTGCAGCAAAATGACTGTAGAAAAGCCATCAGTGCGACAAGAAGATGAAATTCCCCTTCTATTGGCTTCTCGTTAAGCAGGCACAATAACATTTTTTTTCTTGAGACTCGCTATAAAACCTCTTTTGGTTATGGCTACTGATCCAACGTGATTGGGCGCGCAGTGACTTTGGAACTCATGACTGGATATACGATGTTGCGGAATGGGGGAGTGGGGAACGGAGGCCAGCCGTGGGTGTTGAGGTGGTCCAGTCGGATCCGGCTCACCTGGCTTAGTTTCACCCTCTTCATCATCCTCGTCTTCTTTCCCCTCATTGCCCACTACTACCTGACCACCATCGATGACGCGGACGATGCCGGCAAGCGCATCTTTGGCCCTCGGACCGGCAATGAGCTGTGCGAGGTAAAGCACGTGCAAGACCTGTGTCGCATCCGCGAGTCGGTCAGCGAGGAGCTGCTCCAGCTGGAGGCCAAGCGGCAGGAGCTCAACAGCGAGATCGCCAAGCTCAACTTGAAGATCGAGGCCTGCAAAAAGAGCATTGAAAATGCCAAGCAGGACCTGCTGCAGCTGAAGAACGTCATCAGCCAGACCGAGCATTCCTACAAAGAGCTGATGGCTCAGAACCAGCCCAAGCTCTCCTTGCCCATCAGGCTCCTGCCAGACAAAGACGATGCAACCTTCCCCTTGCCAAAATCCAACCGGAACTGCAGGCTACACAACTGCTTCGACTACTCGCGCTGCCCGTTGACATCTGGCTTTCCAGTCTATGTCTACAACAGTGACGATTACCCTTTTGGTAGTTCCTTAGACCCTTTAATTAAACAAGCCTTTGAGGCGACCGTCAGAACTAATGTTTATGTTACTGAAAATGCAAATATTGCTTGTGTGTATATAATTTTAGTGGGGGAAATGCAAGAGCCCGTAATGCCAAAACCTACTGACCTAGAGCAACAGTTGCACTCTTTGCCATATTGGAGGACTGATGGGCACAACCATCTCATCATCAATTTATCGAGGAAATCGGAAACTCAGAACTTCATTTACAACATCAGCACAGGGCGCGCCATGATTGCCCAGTCCACCTTTTACGACGTGCAGTATCGCCCGGGGTTTGATATTGTGGTGTCGCCTCTGGTCCACGCTATGTCTGAACCCAACTTCCTAGAAATCCCGCCCCAGGTGCCGGTCAAGCGTAAATACCTGTTTAGTTTCCAGGGGGAGAAGATTGAGTCTCTGAGATCTAGCTTGCAAGAGGTTCGCTCTTTCGAAGAGGAAATCGAAGGCAATGCCCCAGCTGACTATGACGATCGGATCATCACCACCTTGAAGGCTGTTCAGGACAGCAAGTTGGACTTTGTTTTGGTGGAGTTCACGTGTAAGAACCAGCCTAAGGCGAGTCTGCCCACTGAGTGGGCTCTGTGTGGAGAAAGGGATGACAGACTAGAGCTACTGAAGCTATCTACTTTTGCACTGATAATCACCCCAGGGGACACCCATTTAGTGATCTCCGCCGGGTGTGCCATGAGACTGTTCGAGGCTCTGGAGGTCGGAGCCATCCCGGTGGTTCTTGGAGAGCAAGTTCAGCTACCCTATAATGATGTGATCCGGTGGAACGAGGCAGCCTTAATCATACCAAAGCCACGTATCACAGAAGTGCACTTTCTTCTGAGAAGCATTTCTGACAACGATCTCCTTGCCATGAGGAGGCAGGGCCGCTTCTTGTGGGAGACCTACTTCTCCACCTCTGACAACGTGTTCAGCACAGTCTTAGCTATCATAAGGACTCGAATCCAAATCCCAGCTGCTCCTATCCGAGAAGAGACCGCCGTGGAGATTCCCCACCGGTCTGGCAAAGCTGCTGGTACAGACCCCAATATGGCAGACAATGGTGACCTGGACTTGGGGCCTGTGGAAACAGAACCACCCTATGCATCTCCCAAATATCTCCGCAATTTCACCCTCACTGCAATGGACATCTACAGGAATTGGAATTCTGCTCCGGGGCCTTTCCACCTCTTCCCCTACACTCCCTTTGACCCTGTTTTACCATCAGAAGCAAAATTTCTGGGGTCTGGGACTGGATTTCGACCCATTGGCGGAGGAGCAGGTGGCTCTGGGAAGGAGTTCCAGGCTGCTTTGGGTGGCAACGTCCCCCGGGAGCAGTTCACAGTAGTGATGTTGACTTACGAGCGGGAGGAAGTGTTGATGAACTCCCTAGAAAGGCTCAATGGTCTCCCGTACTTAAATAAAGTTGTGGTAGTGTGGAACTCTCCCAAGCTTCCCTCGGAGGATCTCTTGTGGCCAGACATTGGCGTCCCAATCATGGTAAGAAAGATGTAGCTACTATGGTCTCACTTCTTGGTGGGGTTTGTGCATTAAAATTGGCTGTAGCTCTTCTGTAGCGTGTCAGCTCAGCGTAAGTCATCTAGGACAGTGTTCATCTCGTGTGTTTATAGATGCCTGTATCTGACCTGGATGTTTTATCAGAGGAGAAAACCAGGGAGATGACAGGTATGAGTCATTTGGGGTGTTTGTGTGAGAATGCCACAGCTGCTGTTCTACAAATTCCCATTTCTCACCTTAAAGGGAGGTTGGCGTTGAGAGCCGAACGGCTGAGCTCTGTGGACGTGGGAACTTGAGCGAGATGAATCGTTGCCACAAGAGATTCGTTGGGTGACCTTTGGGTTATGAAATACAGGAGGTGTTACGCGGGAGAGCCTCAACTGTAAAAATGTGGGATCTTTAGAGGTGGCAGGTGGTTTCTCACTCATAAGACGATAATTGCTTAATTAAGAGCCTCATATGAATCTCGAGGCTTAAAGCCAGAGGTTCTTACTGATTGCAAAGCTTTGCTTAGTCTCTTTAAGTGTCACACCGAGAGGACAGTTGGCACCTTATAAATATGTAAGTAGTGACTGTTTCTGCAGTTTACCAGATAAATCTTCTGTAAAAACAAAAGAGGGACCCAGTGAAGCCGTGCCTACTGCAAGGGCCTCAAAAAGTCATTTATCACTTTGTATTCCAAGGGATGGCAGAGAAGGAAATAGAAGCCAAGGATGATGTCACCAGGAGAGCTTCCATGCTCCAAAGGTTATGATTCAGTTTTCCTTGGCTTTGGGTTGTTTCCCCCACTCAAATTGTAGAAGTAACACCTTTAAAGACCAATGACGTTCCTTTTCATGCCCAACTGTCACTTGCATATTGGCAGTGTTTCTTGCAAGGACTTAATTCTCCCTAAATTATTACTTAGGCTTGTATTTATTTTAGGGTTTCTCTGTCATGTCAGCGTAACTTTCTGCACTGGCTGATGATCAATATTAAACATGGATCTCCACGTGCCTTCGAAAGGGCACAGAGCCACTAACAAGAAGCAACACTGTGTTGTCCGAATACGGTTGTGTTCAGAGGACACATGGAAGGGTAATGCCTTACAAATTAAGGAAGGGGAAGATAAAAGAGGGAGCTGGTACTTAAGCAAGCCAACTGCATGTGGTTTATGTGACAGGACGCTACTAAGCTTAATGGCAATGTGAGGTTTATGCTTCATGCAAAGAGATTCATTGATTTAATATTTCATTTTATTATTATTGTGATGAATAAATCCTTCTGCTCACATTTAGAAACCCTTATGGTCCAGGGACAATGAAGAGAGAAAATTGCTCAGATAAATGCAAACTAATCTTTCACATTAGCCCTGTTGAATGCCTGAATCCTGCAAAATCTTTGCATTGTGTCTGCTGAAAAACTGTGTCCTCCTTCCGAGCTGAAGAGGGGAGATTGTTCTCCTTGGAGTTGCTAATGGATGTTATTTGTACGAGAAAAACATGTTTCTGTTGATGGAGGTTAATGCCTTTTTTTTTTTTTTTTTTTTTTTTACCCTGCTCTCATCTGCACGTCTGTTGTGTTGGACGTTTTGGTTTTTTGGAGGATGTTTACACACAACGAGTTGCTGCGTGTCCCCTTCGAGCCACACGCTTTGGGTACCACTCAGTTCAAGAGGAGGAAACTGTCTCCTGCCTGGTTTGGGATGTTGGGTGGTTACACCGTGCTCATGGCCAAGTGCTGGGGAGCGACTGGAATACAGCCAGGTTCTCCTGGGGTCCTTGTCAAAGGAGCGTGTTGGTCTGATAATATGTGTGGTTTCTTCCCATTTTTCTATATCCCATTTTTTGAAAGAGCCCTGGGATCTCTCATGGCAGTGCAGATCCCTCTGCAGCATCTGTCCCACCAAAGTGCTGGTTGCCATATCCAGACGGGGTGTTTAGCTCACATTGGGAGCGTGTAGCATTCATCTACATGGATGGTTTAGTGTGGTGATGATGATTGATAGAACAACTTACCTGGGCTTCATCAGGCAGTGACAGATCCTGAGATCTGCCGTGGAAAAGGGCAATGAGAGCTGGGGAAGCAGAGGTGAGGTTCCGTTAAAACCTTGATGGCTGGGCCGTGGGATGTGCTAGCCAGGGGAAGAGGCAGGTGGGTATGTGGGGTTGGCAAGAAACACAAGCCCTTATGGCTACTGATGTCGATTTCCTTATAGAGAAAAAAAAAAAAAAGATGTCTTTGGATGGGGAATATCCAATTCTCTCAGATCTTGAAGCAGTGCTGCATCTCTGTGTGACAAATACGTTCTCGGTAAAATTGGGGTTCAAAGAATTGTCCTGAGTTCAAGTCCCAAAGCAGGAGGAAACGTGGGGGGGAGAGAAACGGTTGGGGCTGGATTTGGGTGTCCCCTCCTTGCAATTGAAATGAGTCCAGTCACCATCTGGTAGTCCTGAGTCCCACCAGGGTGCTGCTGGAGGTCCTCTACGCTTGAGTTGTGTGGCTTTGTCTGGCAGTGTAGCCCAAAGGAGAGTCGAGCTTCCTCCTGCATAGGGTGACCTTAGTGCATCGATCAGTTCCTTGAAACTTCGTTTGCAAACTCTTAATGCTTGGTTATGATTTGGTCTTCTCAACCTGATTTGGTCATGTTATGTGGTTTTCTTTTCCCCAGTGGGCTGGGAGTTAATCAAGAGCAAAGCTTAAAGCTGCATTGGATCTTTGAATCTTTCATGGGTAATGAGATAAACAGGGCTACGCAATATATTTGATTTTTTAAAAACTTTGACTTCGATACAGATTTCTTGCGATGGCATAATTTACTAAAAAAATCAGTAAGATTCCTTAGCTGCACAGGAGTCTCTGATAAAATATTCTGGCCCTGTACTGAGCTTGAAGTGACTAGGTGCAAATATAATTTAATGTAAAGCTGTGTGAGCAGTCGTTCAAGGCTGCCCCTGGAACAGATGTAGGTAGATTACCCTCTTATTTCAAGTGCCTTTGTGCTGGAGTTCAGTTGTAAAAATTGTTCCCTTCACATTAAATATTTTCACAGCAAAAAACAAAGGTTGTAAGTGAGAAGTCTTGTTTGTGTAAGCTTAAAATCTTGCTTTTTGCAAGTGTTTGTATTTCTAACTCTGCATTAGGAGAACCTTCTCAGGCAGAAGATCCTGGAAAGCATGACCCTACCAGTGCCAAGAGCAACAGTGCAGCCACTGCTTAACTTCTGAGGACCTCCCTGCAGCATTTACACAGTCTTGATGCATCCTTCAAGAGGCCAACCTCATCAGGTTCAACCAGGCCAAGTGCAGGGTCCTGCTCCTGGGTTGGAGCGATCTCAAGGACAAATCTAGGCTGGGTGGAGAATGAATGGAGAGCAGCCCTGAGGAGAAGGACTTGGGGGTGTTGGTGGATGAGAAGGTCAACATGAGCTGGAGCCAGCAACCCCCTGCCCCCTGGGCTGCATCCCCAGCAGCGTGGCCAGGGGGGGATTCTGCCCTCTGCTCTGCTCTGGGGAGACCCCGCCTGGAGCACTGTGTCCAGCTTTGGAGTCCTCAACACAAGAAGGATGTGGACTTGGTGGAGAGGGTCTAGAGGAGGGCTACAAAGATGAGAGGGCTGGAGCACCTCTGCTGGGAGGTGGACAGGCTGAGAGAGTTGGAGTTGTTCAGCCTGGAGAAGAGAAGGCTCCGGCGAGACCTAGTAGCCCCTTACAGTACCTAAAAGGGGCTTACAAGAAAGCTGGGGAGGGACTTTTTACAAGGCACGTAGTGATAGGATGAGGGGTAATGGCTTCAAACTGAAAGAAGGGAGATGGAGCTGAGATGTGGAGAAAAACTTGTTTTGTGTGAGGGTGGTGAGAGCCTGGCCCAGGTTGGGCAGAGAAGCTGTGGCTGCCCCATCCCTGGAGGGGTTCAAGGGCAGGGGGCTTGGAGCAACCTGGTGTGGTGGAAGGTGTTCCTGCCCAGGGCAGGGGGTGGCACTGGATGATCTTTAAGACCTCTTCCCCCCCAAACCATTCTGTGATTATCCCAGCTCACAACTCTGGTGTACAAAATCAGGAGGAACCCAACATAACTTTCAGGTTCTGGGTTGCATGAGGGCGTGGGGAGCTACAGGAACGATTCAGGCTCTGCTTTCTGTGACAAAAACGGGCTGAGAAAATCACCTTCTTTCTTAGCAGTGAGTCACTTTTACCCAAGAGACTTGCACCATCCGTGGGTTAAAAGGGCCCCATCCAGTGCAAGAGCTTTACTGGCAGCGCATCCCAGGTTTAGGAGTTAGAACCTGCTCTGATGGAGAAATTGAAGGCAGGGTGGTCGGGGACGTAGCACCACCTGCTGCCAGCAGAGCATGATGCTGCGGGAGAGGAGGATTCCTTCTTCCCAAATCCCCCCCAGTTTGGCTGCTGCAAATGTCTATAATTTTTAACCGTTGTGTTGCAGGAGAGGAAAGGAGCAAATCTCTGCTGCGATGCCCAAAATCCAGCTGCTTGTCAGCGCAGGGCCGAGCGGAGGTGCAGCGATGCGTGATCATGTAACAAGCAGCCCCCACTTCTTGGGGATTTGCACTCTGAATATTAACACAAAATCAGCCCTTTAATTCTCTCACCTGCCACATGCTGGTTTGTAATAGCTTTTTCCATAGACAAAATGTTGCTGTAGCCTCGGCTCCCTGAGCTCCCCTGGCTTAGGAAGCAGCTCGTGGGGTCGGTGACCAGAAGGAAGGTGTTGCTTTAGGGCATTGGAAGGGAAAAAGAAGGGAGGGGAGCATCCTTTTGTGCTACAGTGGGCATAATCAGATGGGTTTTCTCACACCTAAAAGCTTGAAGGTGTCGCGGGAGCTTTTTAAACCTCGACACGAAAGCTGTCTGGGCATCTTTAAAACTCTCTCCTCTCGGGAGCAGACCCTGTCACATCAGCTCAGGGACAAGAGCAGCACGACAGGACTTGGCACCAAAGTCAGCGTGGCAACAAAATACCACATTGTTCTTCCAGGGCTGGATTCCTGCTGCTTTAAGGGTTTGCGTGGTGGTGTGCCTGTTTAAATAACAAGAGAATGTGTAGTGTCCCCAAATGATTCCACGCAGGGAAACAAGCTTGAGGGAAAACTGAGCATATGGATGTATTTTCTCTTAATTTTTTTTCCCTTCCGTTTTCACCTTCTTTTCATCCACTGTGACTTTGTTATTGCAGATCTTGCTTAGTTCAGATGGCACCGTGTGTCGACATCCAGTTCACCGGATGTCAACACCATCATCTAGCATCCAACATCATCATCCACATCACTTCCCTCCACCCTTCTTCCCATAAAGTCCTGGGTACCCACGTTTCCTTTCTTCCCGTGCTCCTAACTGTCTCCATGGAGTGGTTTTGTGGTGCCGAAGGATTTGATTGTGCATTCTGTGCGGGTTGCTTTATTTGTGAAGTGGAGACAGCCTTGTCTCCCAGGGTAGCTGTGACTTGATGCGGTACCACCAGAAATGGCATGGGCCCCCTACCCACAGGAGAGAAGGAGGGAGCTGTAGTCATTGTGGTTGTGAATTTGACTTTGCCTTGGGGGTACTAAATAGATGGGACGAAAGAAAATCTGCATTGTTAAAGTTTGCCGGAATGGGAGGGACCTCACAGGGCATTGGGACCCAAGGAGACAGCTGTGGATGGCATGAGAAGGTTGTAAAGAGGAACGTTACTCTTGGATACGAGGTTAGAGAAAGAGATGAGGAGCAAGTGAGAAGTTTTAATGGCTCTGGTTGTTCTTACGCATCCAGTGTAGCTCTCAAACTGAAGATGACTTATCTTCACCTTCACTGAAGGTGACTTATTCCCAAGTTTTCTGGTGGGCTCGCGACGGCGCAGCACAGCAGCCGCAACATCAGTCACCCCCTGGTGACTGGTGACCTTCTGGTGAAGGGGGCAGTCTCTTCCCCCTTTTCCCCACGGAACCTGCCTGTATCTGGCAAGGAAGTGGGTGCTGCCCTCCCTTATCTAACTGATGGATGCTTTTTCTTCCATTTTCTTGAACTCAAGCTCTGTGGTGAGTGATAAAGTGTGAGGGCTCTCCCCTCTCCGAAACCCCGGGCTCCTTCCCGTCCTTCCACTGGAGGAGGTTGGTCTGGTGTGAAAGTGATCCATAAGGAAGGAGGGTGATGGAGTAGCTGGATTCAGAACCAAGGGCTGCAGGTTGTTTTCCCGTTATCCTGGCTGATGGATCCCTGATGCCATTTCAGAGAGCATGAGAAAATTAGGAGAACAGGCGGTAGTTTTTAAGGAAGTCACTACCACTCATGTAAAGCCTTCAATTAATGAATGAAAATCTCTCTTCGCCCTGCAAAGAAAGGTGAGGAATCTCCCCCTTCTCCTGAAACTGGCACAAAGACCATAAGCAAGGAGCTAAGGGCATCTTGCTAATAAACCAGAGGGAAACTGAGGCACAGGGAACAGAACACCATGCCCGGGCACTAAAGCACTTGTACATCTCCGTAGAAGCTCACAGAAATGCTGGTTTTACCTATTCCCAGATTTCCTAACAGCAGAAAGGTGGGAAATGTGGTGAAGCTCTTCTTAGGCTTCCCAGATAACACTTTCGGGTCAAAATGGTTTAGCAAAATCTTCGGCTTTGTAAATGCTTATCTGAACTGAACTCTGATTTTTTTGAGGTTGGTTTTGGGAAGGGAAACGTTTGTTTTTTTCCTTGACATTGAACATTAAAGGCATTCTGGGCAGGGAGGTGCAGTTTGCACCTTCCATGTGAAGGGACTAATCGTGGCTTTGATCTCCTGAGCTGCCCAGAGCCCCAGTTGGTGGAAACCTGCCTTATCTCTACAGTAAGGGACAGCCTCTTACTGGGGGAGAAGAGAGCTGACAGGGAACAAGAAAAGCACTTTTCTGAGGAATATAACAGCTGTAAACCAGGTCATTCTTTGGAATAAGGCTCGTTTTCCTCTTGCTCTGAATGCAAGTGACAAAGCAAATTGGTTTCAAAACACTGGTAATAATTAGGTTGATTTTATTAGAAATGTGTAAAAGGAATTGCTTTTAATTAATTGCCTCATTTATGTGAACCCTGTAATTTCTAACACATGCTGGTCCTTAATTCCCAACCCATACTGTGGGTTGTGGGAGGTGGCTGTGGTGGTCTATATTCATTCCAGCCACGTGTTTGTTGGTGATGTATTAACTACCTTTGAGGGAAGCATTTGTTCCCCCTTGATTGTATTTTACTTTTTAATTGACTACCAGGAGAAGCTTAAATAGGTCTCGAAGCAGTAAAAATCTTGGGACAAGCCAAGCTTTGAAGAACGTGACATGCCTACCACAAAGTTCATGGCTTGGAGAGCATGGAGATGGTGGTCTTCTGGATGAAAGCAGACAGTGGGCCAGTGTGGGACATGGACCAGGTGAAGGAGGGTTCAGCTGAGAGTTCCAGCAATTAAGGTGCAGCAGTTCAAGCCTATAAGCAAAAGGAAGATCCTCAGAGACCTATAGGGGCTTGTGTCCTGGTTTGTCATCACCTGGCTCTGCCATGTTGAGTGAGAAGTCATCTATTGCGCGCTGAGGCGAGATTGCGTGTTTGGTGAAACTGCCTTTCCCCTTTCAAAGTATTATCCTGACAAAGTATTATTCTGATATTTGAGCTGATGGAAATTGCTTTTCTCCGTGAGCTCTACTCATGGAACAATGAGAGATAAAATGCTGATTAGGGAATCGTGGTAGGGGTTTGCTAGTACTTTTCTTCTAATATTGCATAAAAGAGCCCTCATCTCTAGATAATGGATTTGAGGACAGACAACGCTGGCAGAAAGCTGTCTTCATTTCATCCAGACCCATCAGAACTTTCCCAGTGAGCTCTCAGCCTTCTCATCCTGGAGGTCCCCAGAAAGCTTCCAGTCTGGAATAAACCTGGAAGCCCAAAGTGGATGTCTGTGCCTGAGTGCTCTTTATGGTTGCTGCTCCAACATAAGGATCATTAAATTCTCTGTCTTCTTCCCATCAAAAAAATAATCCACCTGCAGACTTCATGGCTTCTTGGCTCTGCTTATATACTGAGTTTATATACCAGCTTTTTTAGTAGCTGCTCAGAAAGTTAATAGTCTGACCCCCATTCCTCCCTCCTCTAGTTGAGATATAATGTTCATTTTGATGCCTTCAGCCCCCAGATACGAATGCTGGCACAAAGGCTCTTTCAGGATAGGACCTGGCAGCTTTTAAATGCTGAACATCACCAGCCATCGTTAGATGTAATGGGTTCCAAATAGTGAGATGTACCAATTTTAACAAATTTAAAAATAATCGTACCTGCTCCGCCGGGTGTTTTGTTTTACTGCTGCAGTGGAAATCCTGCTTGACAGATACTGAGTAAGAACCTGCTGAAGAAGTAATTGCACAACAATACTGAGGATTTGCACTGATGAAAGTCTCTGTTAATTAAAGCAGCTGGGCTATCAGCCAAAGAGCAAAGTGTGGAAAGATAAACTCTGCCTCACTTAGTGAACAGAAAAGAGATATTTCCAGTAATCTCCTGGGACTGCATCCCTTGGGTTTCCAACATGTTCTTCTTCCCCCGGAGTTGCTCTGACTCTCCGTTGTGCATTTCTGTCTCTCTGAGGTGGATGTTGCTGTGTTCCCTTCCCTTGGATGCCCATGACCTGGTATTGCATGGCAGCTGATGGCTTGGCAAGAAGAGGGTACCTCAAGGGTGTGCTCCTGCTGACTTTTACGTGCTCTCCATCTTGCAGATGAGATGTGACAGCCACTCTCGGGTCCATTCCTCAGCTCTCAGTCCATTTGCTGCCAGACTTCTCAGCGTGGACCAGGGGACTAGCAACATGTCTTTTCCAATGAAATTAGAAGTGCATGAATTAGATAGCGGAGGCTTCTCAAGGGTCGAGGGCTGAGAGAGAGATGTGGGTTTCAATACTTTAGAAGTTTTGGGGTTTTGCTTGCTGGGTTTTTTTTAATAAGGTCAGAGAATTGCAGTTTGTGCGTCTTTCTTAGGCACTTGTGTGGCTGTTCCAGGCTGTCTTATGGCTCCTCCAAGGAGGACAACTTACTGAGATTGTACACAGTCACAGACTGGTTGGGGTTGGAAGGGACCTCTGGAGACCATCTCCTCCAACCCCCTGCCAGAGCAGGGCCACCCAGAGCAGGTCCCACAGGAACGTGTCCCAGCAGGGTTTGAATGTCTCCAGAGAAGGAGACTCCACCACCTCTCTGGGCAGCCTCTGCCAGGGCTCTGCCACCCTCAAAATAAAGAAGTTTTTCCTCATGTTGAGATGGACCTTCTTATGTTCAGGTTTCAGCCCGTTGCCCCTTGTCCTGTCCCCGGGCACCACTGAGAAGAGTCTGGCCCCATCCTCTTGCCACCCGCCCTTTAGCTCTTGCTCAGCATCGATGAGATCCCCTCTCAGGCTTCTACCTGGCCCAACATGTCTGTGATGAGCATGGTTTTGGCTTAAAACTGAAGCAAAAAGGTGGTATCTGTTCTCAGGCTCACTGGCAGTAACCTTATCTGCTCCTGAGCTGTTAGTATTTAGCAGGGTACCTCTGGAAAGGTGTTGCTACCCGTGAGCATTTTGAATCCCCCATCCCTGAGCCCCAGGCACTCATATTCCACCTTGTGAAAAGAGTTAAAAGCTGCTCCTGGCCTCTTTCTGTCTCTTTGCATGTTCTCTTTTTCAGCAGCGAGGGCTGGTTAGAAATGGCATCTCCCTGTTTTACCTAATATTAGCAAAATGGCTTTGGTGCAGAAGATGCAAGGCAGGTTGTCCCCATTTCATCAGCTCTCGGCTCTCCCTGAGCACACCAGGACCTCATCCAGGGAGAGCTCAGATGTCTGGGTTGGATGGAGACACAGAACCGGAGGAGGCTCCCTGGAGGTATTTAAAAGATGAGTAGACCTGGTGCTGAGGGACATGGGTCAGTGGTGGGTTTGTCTGTGTTGGGTTGATGGTTGGACTCCATGATCTGAAAGATCCCTTCCAACCTGGACAATTCTATGGTTCAGTTCCAAGGGATGCTATAGGGATGGGGAGGTCTTAGTGGGGAAGAAGCTCCTCCTTAGATTGAATTTTATAGTGCAAATAAAATTTATTGGGATGATCACAGAGAGATGGATGATCACAGAGAGATGGAGATAACCCTGCTCCTCCACATGCACACTCCTCAGTGTGTTTCAGCTCTGGGACCACTTCTAAACTGGGCAGAATAACTGCATTTGAATTTTCAGGCATGGAATACCAAGATGGGGTTTGCCAGGTGAAAGCAGTTCTGCAACATTCATCCAGCTGTGGCTTGAGAGAGCTTCTCTAAAAGAGCCACAACATCTGTCGGAACGTCATGCCTTTGGATATTGCTAATTTCCTTGCAGAAATCCAACCCTGCTGAACCCAAAATCGGGGTTATCAGTATCAAAACCCTGAGGGCGAGATAGCCCTTCCCCAAATGACTTCCTCTCGTTTCGCAGCGAAGAGCGGTTTGTAAATCTGGCTCCTGGTCCCAGCCCCAGTAATGGGAGTTGGGGCACGAGCTCTTCTCTCCCCTCACCCCCAGCGGTTTCTGCCTGGGAGCTTTGGTGTGAAGCACAGAGCAGAGCTCAGTAAAGCTGGGCAAGGAGCAAGATGAAGCAGTGGGAGATGAGGTTTTGGAAAACCTCAGCTACAAGTGGCAGCGTGTTCTCCCAGGGATGTTCTTCGGAGCCAAATAATTACAAATAATTATAAAATAAATCCAATTGGACAACCAACTCAACGGGCACCTTTAATTGCACAGCCACGAACAGCAACACACAGAGAGAATAAAAATAAGTGAAAATCTAGATCCCCTTAATGTTAAAATAAGCATTCGTCTCCTTTGTCTTCTCTAGAAAGATGGGACAGCTGCACCCCTATGAAAATGAATAAATAATCCATTTTATTTGTAGTGCAAGCTGTTTTCTCATCTCAGAGATGAGCAACCCACTGATAGCAGTCGAGGAGCTCGAAGGGAGACCAAGCATTTGCACATATTACATGCACGGACACAGTATCAATTTAAGAAACTGATTTCCACTAGTATCTTCCTGTGTGGTTTTGTTCTCAGTGGGGGATAATTTATTCTCGGTTTTATGTTGCATTATTTAATTACTCGTGTTTTAAAAGTGCATCTGTTTTGCCAGTTTATATGCAGCATGCGCTGCCTTTGGGTAGCTTTGCAGCTAAATACCCTTCCAGTGAAACTCTTTTCATACCTCTGGAGATGAGTCTTAAAATAGTCTGTAAATCCTTTTCATTCAGATTTTCAAAAATGCCTTAAATTGGAGATGGCAAAGCACGGGTGCCTGGGGTCCTGCTGGGCTGATCCAGGGCATAAAGGAGCTGTTTTGAGGTGAAGAGGAAGCACTGAGGAAGGATCAGCAGAAGGTGAAGAATTGCCAGGGGAAGCCCCTGTGAAAACCAGGGATGTCTCATCAGGTGATAGATGACTGAAGAAGCATCCTGCCAAGAGTGTTTCTGAAGAGCTGGTTTCGGGTGGACATTTAAATAAAGGACTGATACTTTTTGGTGTAAGTGCCATCAAATTGAGCAAGAGAACAGATGCCATAGAGTATGTTCAGGGTAGGTGAGAACTGATGTGGAAGAAGTCTGGCAATGAGAACTGGAGGAGGAGTGCCATCTCCATTCTCCTGCCTGCTCTCCACCTTGCCTGGATGCAGGAGATGCTGGTGCAGCACCATTGGTGACCAAGTGCTACATGGCCTGGGTCTCATCCAGACCAGCCAGAGCGGAGCTGGGAGCCATCCAAGCTCTTCAAAACTGTTTGCTGGGGAGACACCAGTCAGGAGAGGAGCTTTTATGGCTGCAGGTGGTCCTAAGCAGCCTGGAATTGTGGGGAGTTGGAATAAGATGATCTTTAAGGTCCCTTCCAACCCAAACCATTCTATGATCTCTCTCCAGGATGGCTTTGGCAGGTGTAACAGGGCTTATTCAGGAGCTGTGGTCACATCCATGCCGGTTTATGAGTATCTTGTGGAATTGAGTGCCCAGGGTCACAGCAGCAGATCGTTGTCTTAACAGAGCGGGAGGTTTTGAAAGAGCTGCTTTCTGCATCCGTGGTTTCGCCTTTGCATCCCAAGTCTTTCCAACGTTACATTACCATAAATGCTCACAACCAAAAGAATGTCATTTCTTTACAAAACGCCCAGCTGCTCAGAGTGCTGGTGGCCTTTCTGGCTGGAGCTTTTAACACCACATTTATGTGTGTGTGTGTCAAAGTGCAGGGCTGCAATTCCCCCCGGCTTTGATGATTCCATCAGGAATCATCAGTAACACCCTGTAATCCCATGTCGTGCTGGACTCGCTCCCTTGAGTTTTGGGGTCTGGGCTGGGATTGTGGGGAGGGAGGACATCATCCTGGGGGCTTGGTTATGGTGGAAAGGCCATGCTCCCATCCCGTCCTCTCCCAGCAGCCTGGCTGTGTGCCGGGGCGAGCATTGTGCTGTAGTGGGGTGAGGCTGAATTTTTTAATTTCTCATTAAACGAAGAATTGCTGGCTGAGCTCAAGGCTTGGATCTGTGCTTCTCAGCGTGGTTTTGGCTTTGGAAAGCAGGACGCCGGCCAGTAGGAACTGGATGAATTTCTGTCCTCTGCCAATGGGGTGGATTTTCTCCTGGTGGGAGTAGAGATTGGCAGGAGGAAGCTGTTAAGCGTGGGCAGGGCAGGACCCTGGGGCTGCAAGAGTTTGATGCTGCAGTTCCAGGAGGCAATTGATAGTCTTCAGCGAGTGCCACCGTGGTTGTCCTTGGTAAGGGCAGTCAAATAGGTTGGAGCTCTGGGCTGAGAGCCACGGTGATTTTGCCCGCTTTTGTGGGGTGTCTCAGCTTGCCCAGGAGCAGGTAGTGATAAAAAGCTGAGAAAAACGAGGGGAAAAAAAAAAGAAAAAAAGGCTCAGCCCCACATAGTTCATACGAAGAGCATCTGACTGGGAAGGCGGGGATTTTTTGGTGGCATCTGTAGCAATGGTGCAGAGCTTGGCTTCTCATCATGCAGCCAACGTGCACCTGCCTCGGGACCCGCTGCTTTTCTCCTTTCAGCTCCCTGGTTTGTTGAACGGGGGAGAAGATAACACAGGGCTTTAAGAGTATGCAGTTTCCATATGGAACCTCTCCTGATCCCAGAATCAGGATGTTTACAGTCTGCCAGAGCCCCGTCTGACATCCCAGACCTGTTGCTTGTTTTCCAGCTGGTCAGTGCAAACCTCTTCTGACAGCTGCCCTCCCGAAAAACTACACAGCCTCAAGGATGCTGCTGTTCCGTGGGACCAGGAGGACTTGTCATTTTCCCCATCTGCATCTCTGGTTGCATTGGCAAAGGACCAAGTGCCAGCCTGATCTAACACCTCCCTGCAGAGGGAGCAGGCAGTGGAGTCAGCTGTGGTTAAAAGAGAAGATGTGATTTATCCTGCTTATGCATGGGTGAATCTGCACACACGTCTCTCTTCCTAAGGAGTCTTGTAAATAACCTCAACGTTCCTATGCTGACATGTCCAGGGTCAGGTCCCTGCTGTAGCAGGGGGTCTGTGGGTTCTTAAGGGCTGATCTGGACAACTTTCATAATCAGAGGATTTCTGAATTTGTCCAAACTAGGAGTTGAAAATAAGCGCTTGATTAAAGAATAGTTTCAGGGATATTTGGTACCTGCTCATGGTTTTCCTCTGCTGGAGTTTGCCATCTCCCAAAGGCTGCTAACAGAGCCCTCCTGAACTTTTATTAAGCCTGGTTTGGCTGATTTTTTAATTGCATTCCTTTTGAGGTGGTCTGTGGTCTGTGAGGTGGTTTTGAGTGGTCTGTGAGGCTGCAGCCACATGGGAGAGCTGCAGAAATCTTGGCTACCATGATTCCATGCTTGCATGCTTTCTGCAGGAAGAAAAAGCCATCATGAAGGTGAATGGGAAGCAGCCTGCTCAACTTGAAACAAGGATGTGGATATGGGTGGAATGAAGATCACCTCAGAATCCTAGAATTGCCTAGGATATTAATGGTGCTTTGATGATCTTCATCCCACCCAGCTCCCAGATGTGCAAATCCTGCCTTCCTTGATGGGTGGGGATAGAATCATAGAATTGTCTAGGTTGGAAGGGGCCTTAAAGATCATCTAGTCCAACCATCAACCTAACCCTGACAAAAAACACTAAACCATATTCCTAAGGACTATGTCAACCCATCTTTTGAGCACCTCCAGGGATGGTGCCTCAACCACTTCCCTGGTCAGCCCATTCCAATGCCTGATAACCGCCTCCATGAAGAAATGTTTCCTAATATCCAATCTAAACCTCCCCTGGAGCAACTTGAGGCCATTGCCCCTTGTCCTATCTCCTGTGATTTGGGAGACGAGACTGACTCCCGCCTCTCTACAACCCCCTTCAGGTTATAAAGCATGCGAAGGTCTCCCCTCAGCCTCCTCTTCCTCAGACTGGGTGGTGGCGGTGGCACTTCTGGAGCCAAGTCCAAGCAGTCATACTGGTCACTCATGATTTGGGAGATGCATCACCACTTTTCTTCATGGAGAGGGTCTGAACTCCTACCTGCTCCTTCATGTGGAGCAGAACAGCAGAGTCCTTGTTGGGACTTACCCCAGATGAGGTCCTGGGCAGATCCCACCCCTGAGGTCAGTGCTGTCCCCATCAGTGTATTGTAGAGGGCTTGGCTCTGGTTGAGCAGATCAGCCCTTGGGACAGCAGCAAGTGAAATGGCACAACCCTGGAGCCTCTAAAACATTCAGAGGGGGTACCAAGAAAAGGGATTGACAGTGTTGTAAATCCATCCTCCCCAGAGGACTGTGCTGGCAGCACCTCTTGGCTTTTTCCTTCCAAGTGTAGGTGGAGGTCAGGTCTCCGGGTGGAGGAGGCAGATGCATTCAGCTCCTGCATCTTCAGTGCCATAATTCTCAGCTGCACAGTGAACAGGGAGTTTGTGGTATCCTCATCCCCAATGCTATTTTTTCCCAGCTTATTTGGGTTGAATTGACATGTATTTGGGACTGATGGAAACAGATAATTTTCCTGAAAACTTGTTCTTCATCTCCGCGAGTTACCCAGCTCTCCAAAGGGAATCCTTCTGGCTTTTTTTTCCCTCATAAAGACTTGATGTGAGCAGCAAAGTTCCCAGTTTCCTGCAGAGTTTGCTCTTTGCCCAGAAATCAATCCAGTTCGCTAAGTTGAGCTGTCAAAATTTCTCCAAGGGCATAGACGTTCTTCATGTTTTCACCATCAAATTGTATGTGACACTTAATTTAAAGCTTAAGCATAAAGGCTCTCTAGCAAGGAGACCGCTGGAAGATATTGATTTTACTCCATTTTTGTATTTACGTATGAAAACGTACTATAAAGTATTGGTTAGGGGCATTATTGCTGGGCAAACTCTAGATTTATGCTCTGGTTTAGTTCTGTCCAACATTTTTAAGATCCATTTGTCCAGCGTAGCTACAAACAACACCAGCAGCAAATGGGCTTGCACAGAGTTGTGGGGTTTTGGGTTCCTTGAGTCAAAAATGCACTGCATTTTTGGATTGGTTGGCTGAAAGGAGCAGAAACTTCTCCCGTGGTGTGTCAGGTGCTCGGAGGCATTTTAGGGCTTGCAGTTTGTCTCGACTTGGTTTGCAAACTGTTTAGGAGGTTCATGATTTTGAGCCAGGAGCCATTTAGCTGATGGCAAAGTGTTTAAAAAAATATATATTCCCAAGGAGAAGCCCAAAATAAGCCAAAAATGCACAGTCTGGGATAGTTTTATGTCTGGAGGGGCTGGGGTTTGTGTGCAGGACCTGCCACTGATGCTCTACTCGGTGTTTGGAGCCTCAGCTTTTGCTGTAAGGGAAGATGGCTTTTTGGTAAATGGGTCTTTCTTGTAGCTCACTGCCTGATGTTGTGTCCTCCTCACTCTTTTAATCTCTTTGGGTAAGGGTAACTGCTGACTCTCTGTTTTTCCAGAGCGCAGCGCTTCAGCTCTGCTGAGGGAACATCTTTTGTTGGGTTTTCACAGAGCTCTTGGCTTGAGACCGTTTTAAAACAAGATTGTGGTGAAATCAGTCATTAAAGTGATGGAAGAGCAGGAGAAACAACCGTGGGTGAGATATTGAGACCTCAATCTGTTTGCAAAAGAACTCAAAGAGGGTTTGGTTATGGTACCTATGTACTTTTCTGGGGTGGAAGGAGCCCACCAAGGAGAGCAGCTGGGAGCCAAAGGCAGATAATTCACAATGACGAGTGAGTTGTTACCGTTTCAGAGTGGACATTTTGGAGGAAAAGTGGATTCTGCTGCTCTCGATGCCTTCAAATAGAGTTAGGTTGCCTTTCCAGCAGAGCTGCTTCTGCTGGTTACAGCTCAGGTCTGAGATACGAGATCCCTGTGACCTGGCTCATGGACAAGGTTAATGTAGGTGACTTCAGAGATCCTTTTGGCTTAATTTACTGCTGTCAGCACCACCAGCCGTCTGCTTTTGGGTATCCAGAAAGTGTTTAGGGTTCAATGGGTGCCATGACGTTTTCTCTTTTGTCTGAGTTGTTTCACAGCTGGTTTATGGTGCCACGTGATGAGAGGAAGGGTGGCTGCATTAGGTCCCCTGGTCCACCATGTAAGGAGGTCCCACAAGGTGTTCAAGATGACCTTCTTCTGGCCTTCAAATCCCTGAATTTGGCAATGTATTGCTCCTCCTGTGCATGTAGATCTGTGGTCACCATAGTGTCTGCTGGTGTTTTCCACCCAGCCTTGCATGTGGTGGAGCAAGATTAATTAGTTATTGCTGGAAGAGTGCTTTGAGATACCTGTGGCTGAGGACACGGCGCAATAAGGTGTCACTTGGCTGTAGGATGTGATGAAGTCATGAAAAATTGCTAAATCTCACTTAATGCCGTGTGAGGGAGAGGATTGGACTTTTTTTTTTTTACTTTGCTGGTATAATAACCCTTCTTTTTTCACCCAGCTAATAAGCTTCTCACTACGTTTGTGCCCATAATGGCCATTTCATGCCTGAGGAATCTGGTGGGTTTAGAGGCCTATTGAAATGTAAAAACTTTAAAAGGAGATAGAAATATTCTGAGTCCCCAAATCAAATACTTTCCCCATCCCCCCTAACCTGTTTTTACGATTCGTCGCTTGTATTAATGCAGAAAAGTTTCCCCAAAATTGACTTTTATCTTTCTCAAGAGTTAGATTTTCTGTCTAATAAGGCGATGCCCTCGTTCCCGCAGCTCACGATGCAAGAGATCAAAACCTGGTCTCGAGATCAAAACCCGGTCCTGCCTGGGGAGACACCAGGCTTGAACCCTCTTGGGGGGACAGATAGATGGGAGGAACCTCAGCCCCATCGTTCCCATCTCAGATCCCTGCCACCGGGTCCCTACGCGATTCCTCGGTATAGGGGCTGGTGCCAGGACCTTGTGCCTGTGGTACAAGAGCCAGGAGAAGCTGCAGTTCTCCATCCCCATGATCACCCCCATCTCCACCTTGGACACCAGCCAGGGTAGGCAACAGCTTTAGGTTGCTTCGAACTTCTTCTGGAGCTAATGTGATGGGCTGAATGTGCTTATCAAGGCTTGGAGGCATCCGGCTCCTTTGTAGCATCCTTCTCCCCAGGGAGGAGTTTCATGCTGGTGCACTGACCTCTCTGTCCCCTGGGGTCCCCGATTTCAGGCAGGATCCCCTTCACTTTCTCAATAGACAGTAGCTGCATCGTGGTGTCGTTCAGCACGTTATGGGAAAACAAGTCAATCAATAAATTTGCCGGGTTTTTTTCCTTGGGATCTATTGATTTACAGCAGATTTAAGGCTGCTTAAATCTTAAATACTCCCAGATGAAAGGCAGGAGGACACCTGGTTTCTGGAAGCTGAGCACTGGCACTTTCAGACCTGCAAAGCTTCAGACGTGATGGAGTAACCTGAAATGTGCTTGTTGGAGAGTGGGTTGACAGCTCCATCAGCCAGTTCCCTCAGGACTCTGGGGTGTATCTCATCAGGTCCCATAGACATCTGCACGTTCAGGTTCCTCAGGTGCTCATGAACCTGACCTTCTCTTACTGTGGGAGGGACTTTGTTCCTCCAGTCCCAGCCCTGTGGTCCATCCACTCGAGAGAAGTGGGGAGAGAAGTTGCCAGTGAAGACTGAGGCGAAGAAGTTCTTGAGTCCCTCAGCCTTCTCCTTGTCCATTGTTACCAGTTTGCCAGTTTACCAGAGAGAGAAGGTATCGCCGGGAGCATCTGACAGTAAATACAAACGCCATGCTGATTTTTGTCCTGCTTCTCCACCTCGGGAGGGAAAAGGGGGAAGAAATTCCTGCGCTGGCGTGGTCCATCCCTGCTTTTGCCTTCTCCTGGGGCACTAATTGGGTGGCAGCCCCTCCTGGGGTGGGAGCGCTGCCGGCTCCGCTCTGGCCCCGCATCGCGCCGCTTCGAGCTGCCTCAGTCGCTCACCTCCCTGCAAGAAACTGCTCGTGCTTCTGATGGATCTTCAGTGAAATATTTTAATGCAATATTCCATTCCCCCCCCCTCCCCAGCAGCTACTGACAGATGAAAAGCTTTGCACGGGGGTTTAATCATCCCAGCTGTCGCGCAGATCCCCCATTCAAATATTTCCCACTCTTAATGGTTTCAGAGTGGGCTTTTTTTTAATGTGATGGAATGTAACCTTATTTAATGGAGCCTTATTGCCGTGACGCCTTATTCTTTTCACCAGGCTGGACTTTATTTTTAAATCAAGAGGGATTATTCAGAGGACAGCCAGAGAAATGGCTGGAGGGAAGCCCGGGATGAACAGAGCGACCAGGGCAGGTCGTAGATCAGGGCAGGGCAGGAGAAAAGTCTACAAGGGAGACAGAGAAAGGGTCCAGGGTGGAAGGGGCAGTCAAGAAGAGGGAAAAATCCAGTCTGATTTCACACATGCATGGCTGGGGATAAGGGAAGTTACGTGGTGGGCACATTGGGAGAGGAGGAGGGATTGCGAATGAGTTGTGTCCAGGGCAGAAATGATGGGGAGCTGCAGAAACAGCTGGGATCAGACAAGCACAGCCCTTACAGCTCCTACCTGGCATCCCGGGGCTCAGGCTCAGCTTTGGCAGCCCTGCGAGGGGCAGAAGGGCTGGAAGCTGGAGCTGGCACCGGCACGAGCCGATGGTTTTTCCTTGGGAAGCATTTCCCCATCGCAGGTGCCGAAATGCCGGAGCGAGCGGCCCCTCCATCTCCTCCCTGTGCACCTTCAGCCACTGTACCTGCCCTCTGTTCATCTCGTAGGTTGTCCGCACGGAGAAAAACAGCCTGAACAACCGGTTCCTGCCGTGGGATGAGATCGAGACGGAGGCCATCCTGTCCATCGACGATGACGCTCACCTTCGCCACGACGAGATCATGTTTGGGTTCCGGTGAGTAGCCCCCGCGCACGTGCCCGTGGAACCCAAACTGGTGTTTTCTGTGTCCAGAGTGTGCTCAGGTGCAGCCTCGTGGCTAAAGCCAGGGCCAGAATTAGGACTAGCATGTCCCTTCCCATGGCTTTCCGACACAGTTTCCCCGGGGACACGTGCTAACGAGCTGTTTAATGAGTGCAGGCAGGTGGGCTGATGTCAGGCCGTCCAGGCAACCCCCGATTCTCGTGCTTCCTCACCTCGACTCTTCAGCTTTTGCTGAGGTGCTGATAACCTTCCCTTAATGGTTCTGGGGCTGCGTGGCTTCCTACAGTGGAAAGCAACTGGAAAACAAATCCAAGAGGCTGCTGTGCTCCATCCTTTGGGTGCCAGTCGCCAGGCCAGGACGTTCACAGCCGCGGCAGGACGTGATGCTCCTGTGATGCTGCCATCCTCTTTGCTCGTTCTGACATTGGGATGTGACAGCTCTTTTGGTTTTTTTGTTTGTTTTTTTTTTTTACTGCGGAGCATGGAAAAGGCAGATGTTACACAGAAAAGGCTGGTGCTGGTTGCTCTCATCCCCACCTCCCTTCTGCTCCAGCGTCTACCTTCCCCCTTGACTTCGCCCTGGCGAAAAGCTGCCTGATTTATGGGCAAGGAAGAACGTGGTTAGGTGGGCTCCTGCCGTGGGGTTTTTTGCAGGCTGCTTCTGCAGAAAACCTCACTGGCTGCCAGGGAGGTGCCAGGGAGTGAGGATGGCACGAGGAGAGGGCGCTGGAGCTCGTTTGGCTGCAGCTCGTCAAGCTGCTGGGCCAGGAGCAGGGGCTGCCACGGCGAATCCGAGAGCAGGGGGTGGGAATGGGACTAGCTCTCCACTCTCACCAAAACGTGTGGGGAGGAAGATTAAGAGGCACAAAATGCCTGGAAACCCAACAAGCTCTCACGAGGGATGAGAAACGAAGTGTTAAAGTGATTAAAGCAGGGGAGTGGGCGTCAGGACTCTTGGCTTCCATTCCCTGCCCCATGTTTCAGGCTCTTTATCTGAACTTGGCCGTTTTCTCCCCCTTCTTTGGTCTCTGTTTTCCTTTGCTCATCCCCAGCTCCTGACTGAAGCTTTCCCAATTCACCCTGGAGAGCCTCAGATGAAAATTCTAGGGGCTGTGTATCATTTTCACTCATTTCCCTGTTCACAAGCACCTTGTTCCCACAAAGCCTCCCTGTGCCGACGTGTTCAGCCGGGGACGAGTCGGTGTCTCAGCGACCAAGTGGACAACTGGGTTTTGTTGAAGCTTTGCTTCGGGCTGTAATTCTTGGGGCCAAAAACCTTTTCTTGCTCCATTTTGCTCCTCAGGAGCGAGCTGGAGGCGAGTATCCCCGAGCAAACCTTTCTGAGGAGCGCTCCCCAAAGGATTCTCAGGAGGTATTTTGGGGGCTGAGCTGGGGAAGGAGAAAGCGTGACGTTCGTAGGAAAGTGACACGTGGGAGAAGTGAAAAGGGATGAGTAGTTTTGCCTGGTTTTGGCTTTTCAAAACAATCCCGCTGGATTGACAGAAACCGCAGCAAACAAGCGCCTGCCGGGAGGACGGTGCCAGCAAAGCTGCTGGCGACGTTAATTACTTGGTTTTCATTACCAGCTTATAGCAGAGTTTCATTAATTTGAGTAGAGGATGTAACAATAAACACCTTTTTGCTCCTGGCCGTGTCAGGAAGGGTAATGAAAGCTCAGGCTTCTCAGAAACTAGGTCTCGGCAGCGATTGCCCTGCAGCCCTCGCTTCTGCACGGGAACGGGGGCCGTGGGAGGAACTGGGAATTCACATCCATGAGGGAAAAAACCCAAAAAAGGCCACTTTCTGTCCTATTTTGTGCCTGTGAAGAAAGGAAAGTCCTTCCTTGTCCAGCAGGCTCTCTCCTGGGACACTGGCTTTGGAGCTGCAGCTTTGGAGCTGCAGGTGGGATCGGAGGATCCGAGGGAAGGCAGCACCCCTGGCCCTGAAAGTTGGGTTTATTTCCCAGGTTGGGCGTTAAGCACTTGACATTTTTCTTAACTATTCCTGCTGGTGCTGCAGCTGTCCTGTGGGATTTCTCTCCAGGAGAGTGGGCTTCCGATGAGAGCAGAATATTTAAGCAAGCCCCCGCTCTCACACGCCAACCTCAGGCTCTAATTCCCCACGGCTGGATTGCGAGCGGGCCAAGGATGCACCTACAGCCCCAGAAGGTTTTCCCATATGGACAGAGCCTGGGAAGTGGTTTGGGATGAGAAGCTGGCAATTTGGCACTTGTGATCTTCTGGCTGGGGACACCAGGGTCTTCAACATCTCAGCAGCTTTCCTAAAGGGAGCTTGATGTTGACCCTACGGAGGAGGAAGCTGAGCTTCTGGGAGATGGGAATTCCCAGGGATTTGGGGGAAGAGGCCAGGAGATGCTGGGTTCCTCCACCAGCCCTGGTTTCTCTGGACATTTTGAAGAGGGGAATAGGAGAGAAGCAGCCCTGGTGTTGTGCAGGGGTGTCCCTGCATAGGCTGTGGGAAGCTGGTGACAAATGGAAGAGTTTCCTGTCTGGCTGCCTTTCCCTGCCTCTTTCTCTGCCTTTCCCTCTCAGGCCTAAAGTTTTCCATTTTCTGTGTTGTTCAGAAACCAGTTCTGGGCCACTGGGCCCACTGTGAGTTTTCTTTGAAACCTACAGAGCAGCCCTTATGAGTTAGGAAATGCCTAATTTATGAGTCAGGAGCGCTTTCCCTGCCTCAAACGTGTCTCTAGGAGAGGACCAAGGTGAGAAGCTCAGCTTTGGACCAAGGAGCATTGGTCTGTGCTCCCAGCACCAGCTCAGGTCTAACAGCTTTCAGCCTTTAATGAGAGAAAGTCAATAAATTCTGTCCGTTAAGGCCAAGATTTCTGCTCTTTCCTGTGCTTTGGTAGGAAAGAAAGCGGGGTTATCTTGGGGAGAGACCTCGTTCACGTGTCACTCGGGTGACAGTGACAACTGCTGGGTCCCTCCTGCCAACAGCGGATCCTCAGGGCTGTGGGGGTGGGCAACAGCTTCAACAGTCTGTGTTAAAAGATGTCTTTTGCATGTTGGAATTTTCTGTATTTTTATTTTAAAAACCGAAATGGACTTTAAAGCAAGGTAATTGCACATTTTAACCACGTTTATCCTTTTTTTTTCCCCAAACTATGATGTCTGTTGGCCATTCTTTGGATGGGAAGTTGCCCAACTCTTTTATAGGCATCTCCACTGCTTGCTCCCCCAGGAGCTGCTCCGTTGGTGTGGAGGACATAGTCCTGTGTGTGGTTCTCAGCCAGAGCCAGGCTCGTCTCTGGCCGGGCTCACGGGGTCTGTGTCTCACTGGAAGGCTTTGTGTTTGCAGGGTCTGGAGAGAGGCAAGGGACCGCATCGTCGGCTTCCCGGGGCGCTACCACGCGTGGGACATCCCCCACCAGTCCTGGCTCTACAACTCCAACTACTCGTGTGAGCTCTCGATGGTGCTCACTGGTGCTGCCTTCTTCCATAAGGTGAGATGTGACCACAAAGCCCTGAGCTTTCCCTTCCTTCCCGGAGCAACCAGAGTCTGTGTGTTTGGGAGGGTTGAGTTGGCTTTTTTTAAAGAACACATTTTGGATCTCACCAACCTCTTTCCCTCACTTCCTCCAAACTGAAACACAGCCAGGAACTGGTCTGTCTCACAGTGAATGGTCTCCTTACATTTCAGTGATGCTCCCTCCTCTTGCGAGGGCAAGGACAAGACAAGGGGTAAGGGTTTTAAATTGGAAGAAGGGAAGTTTAGACTAGATCTGAGGAAGAACTTGTTTGGTGTGAGGTTGGTCAGGTTGGGCAGAGAAGCTGTGGCTGCCCCATCCCTGGAGGGGTTCAAGGGCAGGTTGGAGGGGACTTGGAGCCAGCTGGTGTGGTGGGAGGTGTCCCTGCCCAGGGCAGGGGGTTGGACTGGGTGATCTTTAAGGTCCCTTTAAGGTCCCTTCCAACCCAAACCATTCTTTGATTCTAAGGAGGGTCACCCTTCCTTTTTTACTGCAGCATTTTGAATCTTGCAGACTTCAAGTGCTGCAACAGGCAGTTTGTGGGGAAGTCATGGGTTTCTGCAGCCGAAACCATCATTGCTCAATCTCTCAGGTTCCAGGAGCTTTGGGACTCAGTCAGGGTGGTGACTTGGGACTCAGTCAGGGTAGATTCGCTGCTGCCGTGGCTACAGCACATCTCCTGTGTGCTGGATTGACTCCGTTACGGGGAGTCTCTCCACTGGCTCCCTTGAGCTCTCTGCTTGGGACCTCCTCACCCGACGTTGCTCCTTTTGATCCCTTCCAGTATTACGCCTACCTGTACTCCTACGTGATGCCACAAGCCATCCGTGACATGGTGGATGAATACATCAACTGCGAGGACATCGCCATGAACTTCCTCGTCTCTCACCTGACGAGGAAACCTCCCATAAAGGTAAAGCCACGGGTGGGAACTCGTGCTGGGCTTCGTGTTTCTGGAAGAGCAGCCATTTGGTCAATGTCTTTGGCTCTGATCCGGGGGGAATCCAGCTCCTTCTCGATTCCCAGCAGAGAAGCTGATGAGCAGATGATTTGGGGTTTGAGTGACGCTGCAGCTCAGACTGGAGGGTTTCCTGGGTCTGCAAAGGCCTTTCTGAGCAGCTGATCCCCAAAAGATCAATTTTCCTTCTTTCCCTACCCTGCAGCACGAGTAGGAATGATTTCCTTGCTAATTTTGTGTAGCTTTCCAGAGACATTCAGGCTCATCTGTGTCCAGGGGTTGTTGATGCAAACACTGCAGCCCCGCTGGAGTTTTCCTGCCCGGTGATAACGAATGAATGGCAGGATTTTGAGCCTGAATTTTGGATGCAGATCGTTCTGCTCTTTATGGCTGCTGGCAAACGGCTCTTTCGAGCCCTGCATATGTCTCCCCGTGGCAGGCCAGCTGCCTTGGAGATGGGTCTTGGCCATAAATATGATGGGGGTGGTTTTCTGTGTGGTTTTCTTCCCGTCTGGAGCTACTCTGAAGTGGAGTTTGGTGCAGCTGAGATGTGAATCAGATCAAAACCAAAGGGCACTGCGACGGGATGTCTGATTCAGGATGGACAAGGAGGCCCTTTAATCAATGGTGGCTCCTCGGCACCTCCTGAAAACTGGAGCCCCCTGCAAAGATCTTCCTCTGGGTGCCTAAAACAAGGCACTGACTCTTCTGTAGCATCTGGGACAGGGCAAAGGGGGCAATTCTGCCCCTCTGCTCAGCTCCCCCCCCCCCAGTGCTGTCTCCAGCTCTGGGACCTCAGCACAGGAGGGACATGGAGCTGTTGGAACAGGGCCAGAGGAGGCCCCGGAGATGCTGGGAGGGCTGGAGCCCCTCTGCTGGGAGGGGGGGCTGAGAGAGTCG
>BJBW01003501.1:93279-130631 GCA_004320125.1 Scolopax mira
CCAGTCCCTAAAGAAGGGGGGCTCCAGGAAAGCTGGGGAAGGACTCTTGATGAGGGAGGGGAGCTACAGGAGAAGAAGGAATGGTTTTAAACTAAAAAAAGGTATATTCAGGCTAGATGTAATGAAGACCTTGTTTGGTGTGAGGGTGGTGAGAGCTTGGCCCAGGTTGCCCAGAGAAGCTGTGGCTGCCCCATCCCTGGAGGGGTTCAAGGGCAGGTTGGAGGGGGCTTAGAGCCACCTGGTCTGGTGGGAGGTGTCCCTGCCCAGGGCAGGGGATTGGAACTGGATGACCTTGAAGGTCCCTTCCAACCCAAACCATCCTGTGGTTCTCTCTGTAGCTGCTGAAAAGAAAGGAGTTCCTTTGTCAAGGCTTTTTTCTCCCTGAATCAGCTTCTCACACCTTAAATCACAAAAAAAAAATTAGCTAAGCCTTAGTTGATCATCGTGTCCCCCTCAAAAGTCTGCTCTGACAGAGCTGAGGTGCACCATGTCCTTCCTTGCCTGGACACCCTCCAGGGGAGACACCTGGGAAGAGCATGGCCAAGTCTGTGCCCTGACTGTGACGTGTCACCATGTCAAACCCAGTGGACGCAGGCAGGGTGTCCCCCCGAGCTGGGGTGTCGTGGGTGGGGTGACAGTGACCATCTTTGTCCCTCTCTTCTCAGGTGACCTCCCGCTGGACTTTCCGCTGCCCCGGGTGTCCCCAGGCCCTTTCGCACGACGACTCTCACTTCCACGAGCGACACAAGTGCATCAACTTCTTCGTCAAGGTGTACGGGTACATGCCCCTCCTGTACACCCAGTTCCGAGTGGACTCAGTCCTTTTCAAGACCCGCCTGCCCCACGACAAGACAAAATGCTTCAAGTTCATCTAGAAAGGGGTGCCCTGGGCTCCCCCAGCCGCGGCCGGAGGCGGGTGAGGGCAGAGGGTTTGGCTTTTCTGGCAGGGCTGCCAGTCCAAAATGCCTTTCGCCCTTGACAGCGGTCACCCCTCCCACCGAGCAAAGGGGACTTGGGACCCAGACACCCCGGACTGGGACGGGCACGTCCCCCCCTCCCTGCCCATTCTCCCCACAGGGACGGGAACAGGGTCTCAGCCTGCTCTGAAGACACTCCCTGGGATCGTACACTGAGGAATGGCGCGTTGGCTCGTGGCTCTGCCCCTTCCCTGGCCGGGGGCAACCAGTCTTTTTAATTATAATTATTGTTATTTAAAATGAAAGTGTTTTAGATTTGCCACGTGAGGCTTTTTTTTTTGGTTTTCCCCCTTTTTTCTTTCTCACCCCTCCTCACCCATCCCTTTTTCCCCTCTGGACCTCTTTGCCCACTCGGGGGGGACCGCAGAGAGTCCAGGGTAGAGGTGTTTGACCACAGAGAGGTTATTCCCATTATTCCCAGGGCAGCTCCGATCCCCACTGTTGTCCCCATCTTTTCTCCTACAGGCAGCCCTCCTCCTCCTCCTCCTCCTCCTCCTCTCTCTCACACCACGTCCTGCCCTGTGGCTACTACTGAGGACTTTCAGGTGGCGTCTGGTGGCAACCTCTTTGCTTGGCTCCTCTCAGCACCCTGAGCCCTGCCCTCGGAAGGGCTGAGCAGGGAAGAGGTTGGACCCAGAGGGTCCTTCCCCCGGCTCCCAGCACTGCGCTGGGTCCCGTGCCGTGGCCGTGGCGGGAGTTTGGCTGCTGCCGTGGCCGTGGGGGGAGTTTGGCTGCTGCCATCTTGTTCTCGGTGTCCTTTTCCACCCCGGGGCACTCCGCAGGCACTGTGAAACCTCTGATGGACGGGGAGCGTGTCGGGGGCTTGGGGACATCCCTCGGCAGCGCGGCAGGGGCTGGCCGTGCCCCGGGCTCCTGCGTTGGAGCAGCTGCCTCAGCCTGTGCTTCTCCACAGCCGTTGGAGCCCCCAGGGCAGCTGTGGGGGGTCTCCCAGCCTGGCCTGGCCTTTTCCCACAGCCCCACGTGTGCCAGGGCTGCTCCCATGGCTGCTGTCCCCGCTCTCCCCCGTCCCCCGGCCAAATGTACCCACCTTGGGTTTGCCCGTGGGCTCCTCAGCACAACTGCCTTAAAGCCCCCTCCCCACTCCTGCCCTGGCTTTGGGCTGCCATCCCAAGGGTGATCCCACCAGGAGCTTTTCCTTCACAGGAACTGGGAGGCGCCACTGGGATTGCGTGTGTGGGACTGGTTTTGGAGCCTGTTTCCCTCCCCCCGGAGCAAAACACCCCCACATCTGGGGGTCACCCACCTTTGTGTGACAAGGGGAAGGGAAGGGGCAGCCCCCCCCCAGCAGAGCCGACAGCTCGTGCCTTCACCAGCACTCAGAACCACAGAAATACGGAGCAGGGAATCTTTTCCTCTCCATATGTTTCCTTTTTCCTCTCCACTCTCTTACTGTTTTAACGTCAGGTGCTCACATCAGAGCCTCTGAAGGCTCAGGCTCCTGAAAAACACCATCCGGGAAGCTCCAGAACACCTGGAAGGATGTTTTCTGCCCCTTTTGGGGTGGAAACGTGTCACTTGGCAGCAGCTGCACCAGCTTCAGCATCCCCGAGGGGCCTGACACACCTGTGCCACAGGCTCTAATTGGCCCCTCGTTAGTAGGTGGCTCGTTAGCAGTGATGAGTGGCTCACCTGCAGCACCAGGGAGGCTGGAGGCAGCTCTGCCTTTCCCAGCCCTCGGCCTGTGGGGCAGGACTCGAAGGGGGGACAGGACGGGATTGCACTTTAGCCAAACAGAGAGACACCCGTCCTGGCAACTTCTTTTCAAAAATCTTAAGGGAAATTACATTATTCTGGTGAGAGACTGTACTCGGGGGGAGGAGGACGTGACGTGAGGCGTTTGCCCTGGGGAGGTCGGGGTTTGCCGTGTCCCATTCTTGGCTGCAGTGGGAGCTGGTGACGAGCACAGGGTTGGGGGGTTCTGTCCATCAGTGGGGTTCACTTGGAGGCCAGTGGAGATATGGAGATCGGTTCTTCCTCCCAGGCTCTGGACACCCTCATCTCTTGCCCAAAGCGTTGGATTTTTGGAGGGTCCCTGGTGTTGTGAGAGCCAGAGGTGAGGCTGGGTGGTGGGATGGCTGTGTGAGTGGTGGGATGGCTGGCTGTGGGGGTGGTGGGATGGTTTCCTCCTTGCCGAGATGCCCCGAAGGCAGAGGATTTGGGTGGGAGGGGACGTGCTGGTGGGAGGGACAGGGTGCCATAAGGAAGCTAAATGCCAACGTGAGCTTCTCCCTCCGCACCTGCAGGGCTGGTGCTGTCCCTCCCCGTCCTCCCCTGCTGTGGCCCTTTCCCAGATCTTCCCAAACAGACACCAAACCCCCTCTGGAGTTAGAGACTTGGGAGTCCATTTCTGCTCCTCAGACATCCCAGGGGCTGAGCTGTCCTCAGGCTTCCCTCCACCATCAGGTTTCGGAGAGCGGTCCATCCCCTGCCACCGTCCCCAGCGTCCTCCCTCACTACCCATCCCTCTCCTGTGATTTTTTTTTTGGGGGGGTGGGTCCCGGGAATAACTCTGAAGCTCAGGTCAGGTTGTACGATCCATGTCCCAAACCAAGGAGAGGGAAGGTCCCCGGCCTTTTCCCCTTTCCCATGTTTCTGCTGCTTCCCCCAGGAGCGGGGGCTGCGTGGGCTCTTTCTCCACCTTTGCTGTAAATAGCATCGTCTGTGGTGACACGGACCCCCCCTGACCCCCGGGCCCTGCTGGTGTCACACAGCACAGCCCCCCCCCAGCCCTCCCCCCGCGCCGTGGTTGTGCCACCTGCTCTGTGAGCACCAGGGGTAAAAAAAAGAAAAAAGAAAAGAAAAAAAAAAAGCAGATAAAAAAAAGAAGAAACACTCCTTCAACACGAGCACAATGTTGAGTTTTATTTGGGTTTTTTTGTTTTGGTTTTTTTTTGTAAAAGGATCCAATAAATGGAGAGTTTAACTTGAGAGCGTCTCCGTGCCTGCTTCGGGACAGGGACCGGGCTGCAGCTCCGTGGCCCAGGGGACACCCCCAAAACAAGCATCTCCCCAGGTTTGTGGTTTTTTCCCTTCAAGAAGGGGCAGGTGACTGGTCCATAATGGTGGAACCACCCTCCCGGGGACGGCAGCCTCTGGTTGTGTCCCTGGGTGAGCTCGTGGTGGGGCCAAGAGAGCCCCCGGTCCAGCCCGTGGGGGGTTCAGGGGACACCAGATCCCAGCTGCTGCGGTGACACGGTGGTGGCATCAGGGACATCCAGCCAGGATGGGGCAGGTGGGTACCCCAGTGTCACTTTTTTGTTTAAAAACAAAGAGGGAAAAAAAAAAAGGCTGTTTTTCAGAAGTGATTCCGGGGCTGTGAGCGGGCTGGGGAGCAAAGGGGCTGTGGGTGCCCAACGTCCCCCTCCTCCTGCCCAGGGTCCTGCCTTCAGTCCTGGGGAGGTGGCACTTGGCTGCACTGGAAATGTGAAGCTGGGACACGGTGGAACTAGACTAGACCAGAGCAGCCCAACAATAGACAAAGAATAGAAAAGGAAAAGAAAAGAAGAAAAAAAAAAAAAAAAAAAACAGAAAAAAGGAAAAGGAGGGAAGGAAAGGAAAGGAAGGGAAAGGAAAAAAGAAAAGAGAAATTAAAAAAAAGAAAAGAAAAAAGAGAAATGAAAAAATGAACACCTGCAGGCACCCCGCCAGGGGCTCAAAATTGTAAATATTAAGAGCAGTCAGAGGGAAATGAGCAGTTATTAGTCAGGCGATTAATTAAAGACCTGTGCTGTGCTCAGTGTTGTACCTGCAAGGGAAGGATAATTGTCACCCTTTGGTTTTACCCACTAAGTAATTTAATGGAGTTTAAAAAAAAAAACAACCCACAAAACCAACTGTTGATCAAACAGCACCTTCCTTGTGAAGGCCCAGCTCTGCCCCGGGGACACGGCGAGTCCTGGAGCGACACCACGGCAGGAACCCAACAGGTTTGGGGTATTATTTTATTTTATACCATTGCCTTTAAGAGTAAAAAAGCAAGGGAGGTGTCCCATGAATTCCTGACGCCCTTTTTTTAGAGCCTTTCAGATGCTTCGTGCAGCCATTCTCTTCCAACCCCTCCAGGTCCCTGGGGAGGTGGCCCTGGTGTGGCTCAGGACAGCCATCAGGTGGCATCCCCAGGGACGGTGACAGGGTGGGGGGGGGGGGGGGGCGGGGGGGGGGGGGGGGGGGGCGGGGGGGGGGGCGCCGGGGGGGGGGGGGGGGGGGGGGGGGGGGGGGGGGCAGCATCAGCCTGGAATTAAATGACTTGGTCCAGTTGTTTTTATTAAGGCTGACATTAATAAAAAGAAACACAATATATTTCTCTCCACCCGGGACTATCTGTTCCATAAAAGCCAGCCAAGCGCAGAAAGCTGATTTTTAACCTTTTCTCCCCAATCTCCTGTGGCCCAGCGACAGGGCCCTGGCCCCCCCCTTGCTGGGGGCTGAGGTGCAGCCCCCCCAGAGCAGCTGCTCCAGACACAGCCCATCTGCAAACATCATTATTGGTGTTTAATTAGGGGGGGGTGGGGCTGGAGGGAGAGGCAGGACGTGGTGACAGGGATGGCCATGGCACGAGGACCATCACACAGTGGCCAAGGGAATTTTATTTTTTCTTTTCTTTTCTGGAAGAAAGAGAGTGACACCAAGTACCTTCACATTGTTTGTCCATTAAACTGTGCAGTTCTGGTTAAAAGGCCTTTGCCATCCACCGTGTTCCACCCCCTCCATGCAGCTCTCCCAGGCTGCCATGGTTACCTCGGCAGGACTGACCCAGCCCCAAGAAAGGCTATTTATTTTTCTTCCTCTCTGCAGAATGAACAAACACTTATTTTTGCTAGTTTAATTAAGATACTTTTTTCCTTAAAGAATCCCCCTCCCCGAGCATGTTTATTTTTCCAGCAGGTACACCCTCTCCCTTTGTAAGAAATGAGCTGGTTTTCAAGATGCTGGACTGGAGCAGGAAGCAGTTTTCCTGCCCAAAATGATGAGAGGAAAAATGTGAAAACTTTTCAATTGCTCCATCCCTGGAGGGGTTCAAGGGCAGGCTGGAGGGGCCCTGGAGCAACCTGGTGTGGTGGGAGGTGTCCCTGCCCAGGGCAGGGGGTGGCACTGGATGGTCTTGAAGGTCCCTTCCCACCCAAACCATTGGATGATTCCTGCTCTGCCCACCAGCACCAGGCTTAAAGCCACAAGTAAATCCCACTATAATTACAAATGCAAATGAGTCTACTCAGAAAATGAGGGCTCTGGAGCACTGGGACCAGTGCTGGAGCTGGTCTGGGTAAGAAGGAGGAAGGAGCTCTCAAGGACTCACACATTACCACTTGGTACTGTTTATCATGTTAAGAATCCTCTTTTCAGAGATTTAATTACAAGGTGAAATACGTCCAATTCTGTTACTCTGTTTTCCAGGGATGATAAAGAAGCCGAGGTACTGCAAATGTTGTAAAACTCTTCTGAGGATTAACGCTACTAATTAACAAGTTTTTTTATCACCTTAACGCTGCTCTTCCTCTCAGACCCCCAGCAAAGGCTGGAGTCGCTGCATCCAGCGAAGGGAAACCCTTAATGTCTACCAAATGTGATGTTTTTATGACAGAGCTGCTCTTCCTCTGCCTTCAGCTCCCCAAAAGCTACAAACTGCAGGAGCAGTGGTATTTCACAAAGGTGGTGGCCCAGGCGTGGGCGGATGGGGGGCAGGGAGGCAGATGCTTTTATAAACCACAGAATGTGCTTCCTCCTTGGCATTAACTATGCTTTTTATTTTTAACACCAAATAAATACAAAACAATCCAATAAAAAAAAACCCCAAACAGCAGTAAATCTGAGAAATCGGTCGCTTTTAAAAGCAATGCTATCAACTAAGTGTAGGCCCCCAAATATATGATTTGAGGAGTGAAAAAACCCTCCCCAGGTCTGCAGGACAGATAGCTTTGTATAAAGCACTCCCTATTTCAACCAGGATTTTGGATGGTGGGGGCTGAAAGGAGAGGTTTTTAGAAGGTACAAACAAGAAGCACTTAAATATCCAAGTTTTTTTGATGGGCACTAAGGGCTTTAACTACTTTATGCCCTTCTGAAGGTATCTTCCTGAGACACCTCCTCCACTGATGATGGAGGGACTCCAGCAATGTCTGTGTCTGCACACAGGCTCACCCTGACCTGGAAAATATACACTCTATTTATTTACTCTGCAGTTCATATCTCCTGTAAGATTCCAACTCCCAATTTTACAGCACGGGAATCCCATCCAAAATATTCCAAAACCTGCTTAAACATAAAACTTAAAAAATATATAGATATTAAAAAATACTTCCTTGCTTCTCTATGAAAGGAAAGGTGGTTTCTGGTCTCTTTGAGTCAGGAAATTCTCTCTCCTCTGGAAAGCTCTTAGCTCTGGGGTGTCTCTTTGCAGAGGGACCATGACGTCCATGAGCTAAAACTTCTGCAGGAATTTGAGGACCAGGTCACGCAGCTTCACCCTCAGAGGCTCATCGTTGTCACAGATGATGTGCGTGGAGTCCTCCTCAATCTGAATGAGGGTTTCTGCCTCCTGGAGGAGCACGATGTGGCCCTTGGCTGTGTCCTCCACCTTCACGTCACTGAATCCGTGCTGGATGCAGCGATGGGGAGGGAGTAAAAGAGAGAGAAGTTACTACAGCTCCAGAAAACAGAGATGAAAGCCCAGGGAACAGCAGGGAGGAGAGGGGACAATGGCTACAAGATACTGGGTGCTGTTGTGGCTATTGCTAGATCTCTGGGATCTGCAGAGGGAACACCCACAGGATAAGCTAAATATGACCCTCACTACACAGATGGATAAACTACAGAGCAGGGAGGCTAAAGTCAGTGTTTTCCACCTGGTGTGGTGGGAGGTGTCCCTGCCCAGGGCAGGTGGATGATCTTTAAGGTCCCTTCCAACCCAAACCATTCTGTCATTCTATGAAGTAGAGATGCCTCTATCTATCAGGAGATGCCTCCACAGGGAATTACTCCTTCCATACTCATTGCAGGGACACACATTCCCACAAGTACTTTCTCAGCTCCTTATCCCTTCTCCATCTCAAGCCACACACACTAACATTATTTTCCCCCCTCTCTCCCAGCAAACCAGCACATTTCTGAGATTAGTAGAAATCCTCTTGCACCTTGCTTGCCACCAAAGGCTTATTACCTTCTCAAGGGTCTGCACAAACTGGTCCACGGGAATGGAGCCGCTCAGCAGTGACTTCAAAGGTTTGTACTCTGGCACGTCATCGCTCACTCGCTTCCTCTTCTTGCTGGCAGGAGGTTGTGGAGGTTTTGGAGGGAGCTAACGGATGAGAAGGTGCACAGCAACGCCGTGAATCACATCAGCTTGTTAGAATTTAGTCAGAATAACAAGCACATGAGGTAGAAAAGGAATACTGATGTTGTTTTCTGTGCTGTGAAGGGGAAAGGAGAAACCCAGCCCTGGGATCCACTGCAGCTCCGCTCACACAGGCCACCCCTTACACAAATAAATTAGCAGTTTTAGTTAAATTAGAGTTTCAATCTCCATCATCTTAAAATTTCTGCCAAATTCAGTTCTGTTCAAATTCCTGTCACCTTAAAAGGCCTGTCTGACTCAGTTCAAGACTGAAGCTTTCTATTTTAGCATTCGAGTATCCTGCAATATTTTCTAGAAGGCAATGCCTTGAGAATCACACTCTGAAAGATGCAACAGATTGAGAAATGGGCAAATTCAGAGCAAGCAAGTACTTGGGGAACGAGAAAAATAGGTAATTTATTTCTCACTGGCCTCAGAAAAGCAAGTCTTTAGGAAGAACTTGAATATAGACGAGGAGGAGTGAGAGATGCTGCAGTGCCTGAAAAATCACCGGAGTGTGATGTGGGTATAATTTTGTGCCGTTTCAGAAAGCTCTTGGCCTTGACTCATCCCCAAGAGCCTTCTCTGCCGGCAGGGAGGGGGAGGCAGGGTGAGCATGGGCAGCAGGAGCAAACTGAGCACTCTGAGCATCTGGGCAAGGCAAAGGGTTAACAAAGCTCTTCTGAAAGACCATTTCATGGGGCTGAAAACCAGATTCCTCTAAAAAGAAGAGCGGGGAAATTATCATGTAAAACGAATCTCCGTTGTCCTGCGCCAAATTAAGTTAGGTCGGGGAAGTGTCAGCACTGGGGATTCCCAGCGAAGCAGCAACTCAGTCCCTGGGAAAAAGGTGCTGGGGAAAATTTCTCCCAAATTTTGGCAAGGCCATTTGCCAGGGATGGGTCTGCACAACACACGGGGAAATTGCCTGAAGCAACCCCAGTGCCCTGTAACACCCTGCTCCTTCCAGGTGACAGACTGAGCTCCTCTCAGCTCCCCTGTCCCCTTCAGACACATGGCATCGTGTCTGAACCTGCTGCTGGGATGTCCCCATGCTTCTTTCAACAGCTGAGGAAGGGTCTTTGTCATCTTGGGAGAGAAATGCCACCTGCTCTGGCTCCAGTTCCACAGTTTCCACTCACGTGGTTCTGTGTTGGTAGATGGGATTTTTGGGGCTTGCACACAGCTTCTGTAACTCCCCGAGGTCCCAGGCTCAGCCAGTACTGACAGATAGTGCTGTGCTGGCTTAACTCCATCCGTTTATGAGGGCTCTGGCATTTTTAAGCCTAGGTCTAAGATTATTTGGCACCAGGAATCAGAGGAGAGAAGAGAATAAATAAACAACACAAAGGAGAAAGCAGCCTCAAAGCAACTGCATTGTGATACTTCAGAGTTGCCTCATGTTTCCTGGGAGCTGACTTGGAAAAAGTACGACAGCCTGTCTGCCGTGCACGGCTGTAAATCCTTAACCCATCTTTTTGTCCCTGCATTAAAGACATTACCATAAATACCAGGCCCCCCTCCGAAGCCTGGTGGGCCCAGCCCAGCTCTGCTGCCTGGCAGGAGAGGCAGCATTGTGCAGAGGGTGATCTCAATGAGCTCTCTGCACGCTCCTGCATCGAAGGAGAAAGAGGACCAGGACATCTGCTGCTGAGCAGGTCCACCAGCCACCATCTCCTTCTGCAGAGCCAGGAATTCCAGTGTCAGCCTAAAGGAGGTGGTAGGAAGAGAGTGTACATTCTTACGTTTGCACAGGGACACACAATCTGCTTTTTTGAGGCAACTTAAGGAAGACAGTCCCTTCATGGATTTTAGGTCATGTCTCTCCTCTGACCCTCAGTTCTCAGTCCACGAGAGGCTGACGCTGATCCTGATGTACGGGTTGTGGAAGACAGCAGTGTGATTTGTAGCCTCTCCTCAGGAATAATCTCCCTTCCCCTTTTATCTTAGCCAGGCACACGGCCAAGGAAAAGAGGGTAGAGAGATTTATTTGCATCCCACTCTTTGCTCTAAGTGTAATTCCTCACTCGCACATGCCAGGACAAAGAATCTGACAAGGACTCTGCTCCGGGGGGGAAAAGAGTTGTTGGAGGGGTTGCCTCAGGAGAACAGCTGGGGTCCCAGATGGCAGGAAACCCGTCGTAAGGACATTTTTCTCCCTTTCCCATTATACCTACCTGCAGCACATGCTTGTTGTCTTTAGTATGCAACACGGCAGAAACTGTTGCTAAGGAAATGCCAGGCTTAATCTCCAAGGGCACAAGCGAATCTGCAAGCTAAAGCAAAAGAAGGATTTTGTTCAGCAAGTGATAATCTCAAAATTTGTATGAATCCAGCTGTGATTTAAATTGGCAGCATGGTATTTTTAAACATGGACTAATGAACAGTAAACACAAACCCACTGATACGATGACAGAGCTCCCCTTACCTGCCTGGCTCTCCAGGCTTTTAAATCTACTGCCTTTCATACCATTACCAGAGCACCCCGAGGTTTCCAGTAACCAAGTCAAATTAAAGAGAAACCTCACTTAAAAAGGCATTAACTTTATTAATAATTTTGATTAATAAAACTCACAATGTAATTTATCATTGTTATGTTTGTTATGTTGACGGACAATGAAAAATCAAAGCCAGTTTCCTCTCTGCTCCTTAGTGCCGGGCCATTCTGGATGCAAACAGCTGGAAAAAAAGGGTTTGTCCTTAAAAACCCCCTGGCTCTGTTGAATGGTTTGATATTTTTCCTTACCCCACCACACAGAAGCCCCGACACCTCCTTTTGTATAGTTCTTCTCTGAAAGAAGTAAAATTTAGTTCTTGCCTCTAACTTTGAACTGAATGGCCACGTCCCGGGACCCTCAGAAGAGTTAAGAAGAGTTAAGAGTTAACCCATTAAGAAGAGTTTAACCTCCAGGTAAATAAGTTCTTTTGAAACTTCAGCCATCTACTGTAACATGTCCATGGAGCAAAACTCTGGAGAACCAGCCATCACCACCAGCAAAGTACTACCAGCTCACTTTAGCTCACCAGGGCCTCCCATGCATGAAAAGCAGGAAGAGAAACTGAATGGATTTTAGAAAAGCACATTATATTCCCATTTTGGACATCGTTTACCGTAGGCAAAGACAGATTAAGGTCCTTACCAAAGACCATCTAGTGAATTTTCAACAGGATTCAAACCAGGAGAAGGACAGCACAGAACAACTGAACCCTGTCACTTCTCAAGAAACTTCAGCTTTAGTTATTAAATTACATTTAGGTAGGTCGTTGGCCTGTTACTGCAAAACTCTAATCCCTGTGACTACAGAAGCAACTGAACTTGACTTCAAAGAGCACTCACTACTGGCCTCATCCTTTTGCCATCAAAGCACTGAGAAGGCTTTTCTGTTGGCTTCAACCGCAGCAGAGTTCTGCTACCTCTAGTAACTTCTGAAAACCTTACTGACCACTATCAAAATTGCAGGAACATTTTGAGAGCACCTCCTTGAAATAAAACAGCTGGATAGGTGTTTGTGTGGGAAAAACACAAGACATTTTTAAGGCTGCATTCAAATCCCCTAAATTTTGCATGTATTCAGACTTGGTGAATTTTAGAAATCAAAATTCAGATTGCTCTCTCTCTGGGACTCTGTTCAAGATCTTTAAAGCAGGCAATTTGAATACAGCCTTTTGAGTTTGTTGTTGAAGGCTAAGAGAATGAAAATATAATGATAATTATTGCTTCAGATTTCCCCTGGGACCTAAAAATAGTAAGACTTTCAGCAGCATGTTATGATGCACTTTGCAGTGGTCAAAGGCACTTTCCATTCCCACCACCTGCCAGAAGAAGATCGATACAAAACGGGCTCTAATGAAGAATCCATGGCAAGAGGACAAATGCTGTAACGAGACAGATCCTCAGAAAATAGAAATCTGCTTAGAATCAAAGTCCCTTCTGCCACTGAGATACTTTGATATTAACATTTTTCCAGGTTTTAACCACACAGTGAGTAAATAGCAATTTTAATTGTTAACAATCAAAAAGACAGTAAGACAGCCGTTTGTTTTTATTTTCTCTAAGATACTGCTTCATCTCACAGCCCTCTCCATATTGCAGCCAATCCTCCTATTATAGAAGTTCACTGACCCAAACCAAAAAGGTCATTTAATCACATCCAGTAATTCACCCACCAAGACCAGCCAGCACTGCTGCACTCCTTTCGACCGACCTCCCGCACACACAAATCACAGAACTCTCCCAAAATGCTGGATTAAAGAAACCCTTTGCAGAGAGATAGCAAATCTTGTCTCTACTCCAAGCCATGGCAACTCCACCGCTTCCCCTTGCCAGCTCTTCCAAACTTTTATTTTCCTTGCAGCCAGAAAACCGTGTCTTATTTCAAGGTTGAATTTGTCCAGCTTTCAGTCGCTGCATCTTGTTATGCCTTTTGTCTGCAAGATTGAAAAGCCCCCCACTATGCAAGAATAAATGCTTCTTCCTTCCAGTCATTCTGAGGAGCCTGATGCCACATGCTGGCACTGGGGAAGCCACGAAAGCAGAGACACACGGCACTGAGCACAACCATGGCATTAATCAGTCCCCTGCCTGTGGATGAGCACTTGGGCTGCCTCGAGACAAACCCCTGTGTGTACATCTACTGGGTATTTCATTTTATCTAAACCCCCTCCTGTTAAGGAAAGTTTAAAACGGAGACCAACCAAAAACCAAACTCTCAGGAGTCTGAAACCACGAGTGTTGATGTGAACCTTGTATGAGTTGAGGGAGAGAAGAGTCAGCTGGGGGAAGTTCTGCTCCCATGATGAGAGCCATTCATCCACCTGTGCTCCTACAGAGAAAAGACACTTTTACCATAAACCGTGGTTGAATCTTTCATGTAGGATTGTATTTTCCACAACAAAATGAGACCTGACACACACTATGTGTGCCCAAATGCTGTTGTTGGCTCAACTGCAGCTGTTTATAAAGAAGGATAAGGTGAGGTGCTCTGAGGTCTCTACTGAGGTCTTCACTGGGAACAACTCTCCCTAGGCTCTAGGTCACATGCTGTCTTCAGAGACCAGCCCAAAATCCTCTCGTGGCAAATGAAGAGCTGAACAATGACTGAGGATGGGATCTAATGTTTTACATCAACGTTAAATGTGTATTTTCCAGATTTGCAAATTGTGCATAAATGTATGATTTAGAGGTAGGAGCCCAGAGTTGCATCTCTGGATCAAACCAGAGAAATCAAAGATGAGAAACAAGAGCTGTGAAACCACCACAGACCCATTATGAACTCAACACATTGCAAGTCCTTAATAAAAAAAAAAAAAAAAGAAGAAAAAAAGAATAAAGCTGCAATATATTCCTTGGGGCAGGGATGAATTTTGTTCCTTTGTGCCTTTGCAACACTCAGCACTCAGAAATCCTACTAAAGGGTCTATTAATCATGCTACTATACTGCAATAATTAAATGGAAGGAAAATTTAAAAAAATCATCAAAAGTGGATCACACGCGGGGAACACAACAGCCTTCTCTGATATGACAACTGCTGAGGGAATTGGGGCAGACACAGTCTGTGCTCCACGAAGCACTAGGAAAATACCACATGGGAAATTACAAACTGTGGTTTTCTACAACAGCCCTGAGGTGGGGAAAGTGTTGGTTAAAACAAAGGTATCCTCCAACAGCTACTGTGCTGTTGCTGCAATTCCTGAAGGATCAGTCTTGAGCCTACTCCCACCCAATTTTTATTAATGACCTCAGCACAGAACAAAGAGAATTTCAGAAGTCTCCACTCAGGAGTTTGTAGAGGAACCCTTAATAGAAAGAAATCAGGCAATTGTAGAGGAAGAACTCGATGACCTCAAGAACAGGAGTGAGAAAAACAAGATGAAATTCAACAGCATGAACTGCAAGGCCAGGGACTGGGCTAATACCAAGAATTTTTCCTGGGAGCTGGCAGCTGCTAGAAACAACAGGGGTGAAGGGTCCAGGTTTATTAGTCCATCGCATGAGAACTCAGAGTCACAAATGTCACATGGCCATGAAGAAGCTAAATGCAACTCCAGAAAACATCAGGTAATTCTAGCAGAGATGAGCTTTTGCTATTATATCGGGCCCACCAAGATCTCATCTGAACTACTTGTACATGGTGGGTAATTTAAGTTCAAGTAAGATATACTGAAGGGCAGATTAGGGCAGGAGAAGCTGTCTTGTAAGAGGAAACTAAATAGTTTGGCTTGTTCAGCCTGGCAAAAAGAAAGGTGAAAGGAGAATTTGATTATTCTACATAAACACCACAGGGAAAATACCAACAAAAGAGAAAATCTATTTATGCTGAAACGTGACGTTAAGAACAAGGATGTGTAAACCAGCCAAGAATAAGCGTAGGCTGGAAATTAGGATGTTTCTAGCCATCAGAGACTGTGGGGGTTTGCACAGCATTCTAGTGGGAACAGCAGGGGCAAAAGTCTTCACAATTTGAAGCTGGTGCCTTACATTTTATGAGTCACATTATAAACACTATTACTAACTGCAGCTGAGTTCTGGCCACGTAACACACAAGGGCACTTCCATTTCTAGATGGAAATGATTGCTTACAGCCTTGGAGCTTGCCAGGTAGGAAGAGTTTCCCACACAGATCCTAGCTCCTAAAGAGGATGCAATTCATATGCAACAGAAAAATATCCTCTCCCAATTTTTAGAGAAACTCAAAGATTTTCTGATCTGCCTGCCTTCAGAGGGAGTTTACCAGGTCCTATCAATCCCAAAGGTTTTTACAATAAGCAGCCCTTGGCAAAATCTGAACTAAGAACAAGCCCCCTCATCCTCCATCCCTCTGCTCACCCTGCTACTCTCACACAACAGCTTCTGGATGCAGAAAAGTATCTTCCACATGTACCTTTAATAGGAAAAGAGTACCCAAATATTCCACATGCTTAAAAGCTGTGCAATAGCACATTCACAAGCAGGGATGGTGTGTATAGTCAGTTTGTAAACAGAAATAAAAACAGGGTCTTCATCCTGTGGCAATCTTCGGAAAGAAAGACAATTTATGTCACCTCCTACCTCCCTGCCTCTCCTTATCCCTTCATTATTCAAATACCAGAAGCTCTTGTTGTTGAATCACTGGAAATCAGACACAGAACTGCACAAGAGATGACACTGTGGGCACAGATCTCAAAGAGATTCATCCCTGGCTTTATACCATCTGCTAAATTGGGCAGAGCCTGACACAGGAAGTCTACAAGTATCAGATCCTGCAGAGGAAGCAAGAAGATACCTGCTCAAACACACACACAGAGGTGGAAAGGTCTAAAGATTTAAATATGCCTGTGGAGCAAGTGTTCATGACCAGCAAGCACATTAAATGGCACAAGGATGCTGCAGGCCATTTGTGCAGCAGAAAGGAAACTGGGGACTCTTTCTAATGAGACTTAAAGGAAAAAGGGCATTTCCAACAGAGAAGAACAAACATCGAAGAACTAAGGGCATCCATGTCATCATTAGTGGGTGATCTGAGTCATGTCTTCTTGGGGTTTCGGCCTCAGATTTTACAGAATCCATGTGTTTTAAATGGGATGATTAAATTGCTAAATTAACCCTAACTTAATAGATCTTTCAGTCTCTGTGGGTCTGCTGCAATTCTCTCTGGGGCGGATTTTAAAGTCTCATTAACTTTGGTGTATGAAGAATCATGCCATAAATATCTAGGTTTTGATATTATTGCTTCCAAATGCTGACATCTTAGTTTTACTCTTCCATAGAGCCCACAGCTACCGGTGAAATCAAACAAGGTGAATTTGCAGTTTTGAGCAATGAAACAAACTCCTTCTTTTCCATGTACCTGCTCCATATTCAACTAACAGGCCAGCACTCGAGATCGACATGAGGAACAAGGCCTGGAAATCAAACCAGAAAGACTTGTACTGACCAACCAAGGGGAAATAATCCTGGGTGGGATTATAAATAGTCTCAGCAGTAAAGCTCACCCCTGGCTTGTGGCCAATCCTGTGCCAAGAGACAATTTTAAGAAGGTATTTAAGGAGTGTAATGAAGTAGGATTTATGGGTGTTTAATGAAGCTCTTCCCCAGTAGCTGCACAGCCTGGGAGCAGGCAGGAAACCACGATTTGAGGAACTTATAGGAGGACACTAGAAGCCAGAACCAGCAGAAGCTGAGATCAGCTTCAAACTGGAATGAAAAATGCCATGCAGGGGAAGCAAGGACATCAAAGATCTTCAAAGTAAAGGCAAGCAGCTTTCAGATGCAAAAGATGAGTCATTTGAAAGACAAGAAAAGGCCATCAATAAAGATATTCAAAATACAGTGACCAGTTTATGGGTCAGAATGTGGGGTCAGCAAAGTAAACTGAAAGTTAGAAGAAAAACAAGAAATCAAACCTGACAAATGAAAGGAAGTTGGAAAGGCAAAATAAAAGCCATGTTTTGCCTTTCTTGCTCTCAAAAAGGAATTGGCAAGATCCTCCATGGAAAGAGCAGTCAAAATGAGCGAAGGGGAGGGTGGAGTGAAAGCTTCGTAATTCTAATGGGCTGCCAAGTGGCTGCTTTCCTCATTCTTCTCTGCAATAATTCCTTATCATTTCACCTCATGTCGGGCTGTGCATTGCACATTCACGCTCTCCTGTACCGGCCTGTGTCCTGAAGAACTTGCAAATAGAGTATTTTAACAACACAGAGCCCTCACAGAAGTCAGTTTGCTGCCGAAATCAAGTGATCCGCACCATTGTTCAGCTGTAATTAAACTGGAGGCCCATTTACTTGCTCAAACACTACTCTTTAATTTATCTGTTTGCTCCAGAAGGTGTTTTCCATTTTCCCATCATTCTCTTGTGAATAGACAATGCCTAACCAATTTCCAGGAAGCAGTCTTTTTTTTTTTCTTTTTTTAATTATTATTTTTTAAAGTGAAAGGCAGATGCCGAAAAGAACAAATTAGTTAAATGTAAAGGTTTCCAGAATCCCTCTGAGAGCCATTCCAGCCCGGTGCCTTAAAAACTCTCTAAACAAAGGCTGCTCTGAATGCAAATCTCATTAACATAGAAGGGTCCTTCCTGCCCTCAGTTTGCTCTTGGGTGAAGCGACTGAAACGTAGACAGGCTGAGGCGGTATCAGTAAATTTACATTAGTCTGACATGCCAAAATCTGAAGCACGGAAAGGCTTTTGGAAAGGAGATTTCCCACTGCTGTAACCATCACCCTGTCCTGACTGAAACCATTCTGAGCCAAACAACTCTGTGGTTTTCAAAAGCTTTAAGAATCCAGCCAGAAGTTTGAGCACATGTCTGTTTCTGGGAGGGCCCTGCACAGGACTTAATTGAAGCAGATATTGTTTTATGAGACTTTTAGCTGTACTTTAGACCAAATTCCCAGCCCTGGAGCAGATCTAGCAATTACATTTTTTTCCCAGGGCAGATTTCATCATTCCATGCTTGGCTAACATGGTTTTGACAAAGAACAAGCCTTCACAAGATTTGGTAGGAGCTATAAAATACCATTTCCACTTGCCACTTGAGCCTTCACAGAGCTGGTAGTAGCCCATACAAAACAAATGCCCTTTCCTTGCAGAATAGAAATTCCTATATAGTCAGGCACCATGAAGAGTCTTCCTGGATGAAACTACTGAAAAGGGAACATTAAGCAGCAAATACTTCCCACCAGGGAGCCTCATCTATCAGATCTGCAATCCTGTCTTGCACAACCCACCCGCTAGAAAGGGAAGTTAGAGCCATTTTTGGCCACCACTGCGTAAACCCTGCCCGAAACCATCAGGCCATCTGCCTCAGCCTCTCAAAACCAACATCCTAATGACCCCTCTCTGTACAATGGGACAGACAGACAGGGCTCTTCTGCTGGGAGGGGGGGTGAGGCAAGCCATGCAGATAAAACATGAAATTATTAGGGAGCTAAGGTGCTTAATGAGGGGGTTAGCATCAAAGGAAATACAGCCTCTAGAAAAAGACAGTCTTTTCCTCCTTCTCCCATTTATTTGAAACCCAAATAATGACTGTTGTGACTGGTTACACAAAGTAGGAGAGATGAGTTACCAGCTAAGCTGCTAAGATTCAAGACTCCATCTGAAAGACTCTAACTCAAGTCAGAGAGGGTGGGAGACAACCCCCCATCCCTCCCATGCCTTATCACCACTCTGCAGGTCAAGCTGGAAGTCAAACTCAGCCTCACAGGGTGATGGGATGAAGACATGCTGAAACAGAGACTGTCCTGGGGCAACAGTCTGTGATCACTACAAAGTTGGCACTGCAATTCCTCTAGCAAATTCCCTTAAAAAGGAGGAAGATCTCTTTTTGAGGATGATTTGCATATCTCAGTGCTGGGGAATGGCACCCTATTAACAGCCCTGAATCACAGCCTTGCTCTCAGAGGGAGCTACACAGCCACTAATGAGTCTACCTCTCTGAGAATCCCCTGGGGAGAGCAAACACTACCTCGCTGACACCAATGGGGAAGGACAACAGCTTTCCTGAGAGTCTCAGGAATGATCTGATCTACCTAATATTAAGAAGTCTTTTCGGGAGCATCATTACATACGAGGTAGCTTTTTGCACCAAGTTGGTAAGCACAGCTTTGGAACCAGGGAGAATACCTGGACATGGAAAATGAGATGTTTCTACTCCCTGAGCAGAGATAGCTGTGAAATTAGGACTCCTGTGTGAATATAATTTGAAGTTATTTGTTAGAGGAAAAAAAAAAAAAGGCCATTTCTGTCAATATTCTTCTGTACAGCTTTCTGCTCGAACTCTTCAAGTTAAAGTGAATGCAATAGAAACCAGCTCTCATACTCTATGTGCTTCTTTGATGCCCACTCCCAGGTCATCTGCAGCACATCCTCCCTCCAACTGCCCAGCAGTTTTGGGAAATGCTCTTATTTCTAAGCACTGTTTTTATCTATGGGTACAGAAACAATCCATTCGCTTCAGCGACAGACAGCACCTAAAAACCACTGGAGATCTGGGTTTGAGAAACAGGGAGCATTTTCCCATTCGTGGCTGCCAATGAGACTGAGGCCTCTTGAGTCTCAAGTGTAAGGGATCTGGCTGCCAGCAGCCAAGCCAACAAGAGAAATCCTGACTTGTTTTCTGATGCAGGCCAGCCCCGTGAGCATGGCATTGCCTTCACACTAATAAGCTCTGCCAGGGAACTCTGAAGTCCCTGGTGGCCTTTCCAGTGTGAGCTGCATTTTGTGTTTTAGACTTGTGCTGATGGCAGAGGAAGACTCCAACAGAGGAAGAAACTGAACCCGTGACTCCCATGGACCAGGCCAGTCTTAAGACAACCCTCCCCCTGGGCAGGAACTTCAAAATGTATGAAGGCTGGTGAATATTCATCTGTAGTATCTCCGCTGATTTGCATTCTGTTTGCAAATCCACCCTCCTCACGGGGCTGACACAAGGGACAGGCTCACATATGAAGGCTCACTTACACCCTCACAGTTTAGGGAAAAGCCCAAAACTTCAGTGGAATAATAGGAAGGCACGTGCTGCTCTCTGCACTCAGAATGTAAAATTTGTTTAGGTCACGCTGGTGAATGGAGACCATGTTTTACTAGTCTTAGGTTTAATAGGATCCAATAAATATGTAAATTTCCCAAATGATCAAATATACATGCCTTGATGGAGCTGCATCCAAGTATATTTTCTAATTAAAGAACCCCTCCGTGTCTCTGGCAGCCCAGCAGGCTGGGCAGGCTCCTCACAGAACTGATACACGAAGTAGACACAGGTGCAATGGCAGGAATGGGTGTTGTGGCCTGGCCAAGGGATTCTGTTACATGGCTACCAGTTCTGTGCCTCACGTTTGGCTTAACTAAGGGCTCTTCCTCCCTCCACTCTCTGATGAGGAGTAGACTCAGGTATTTACCTGTTTCCGACAGGCAGGAATGCCTGCTTGTAAAAGGCCACTGTCACCTCTGATCCAAGGACACATTTGTGCTGATTGGATTGTCAAAAAAATATTTTAAGATCATGCCTGTTAGAATATGGGTTTGTCTTATGGGTAAATTTGTATTTGATTTATGGGGTTAATAAATTATTAATAGATGTTGCAGGTGTAAGTAGTGCACATTACAGATGGCTACAAGCAACCCATTAACCTGTTGGGCTTCAGCACTTTGTTGGAATTAACCATTTATTGGTACTTTGGCATACAAATGAGCCATTTCACTGCTATGCCTTTAACATATGACTGAATACTGGGAAGGGAAATACGAGGGAATACAAGGGAAAGGGTATTTCTCACACCAGGTACAGCTGGGAAGGAGAAAGGGAACTCCTGGCTACAAACTCCCAGATTCTATGGATCCTTTCCATGACCTTGGGCCACTAATTCAAATGGCAGTGCCTTGACTTCTCATATTTAAACTGGAGGTGACTGGTTTCCCCCACAGGTGGCTACCAGAAATTGCCCTTTGGCCTGTATTTTGAGATGTGATATATCCTTGCAAAGGACAATTAACCTGAACACATTTTTTGCTTGCCCACAATGCTTTTTTTCAATTCCCATTAGTTTACACAGTGAAATTCTCTCTCAGAAATGCTTCCTTCTTAGCCCTTCATTGCATAGAAAGCGCTTTACATAGTCAACAGCAAAGAGAGTGGTGAGTCACTGGAAGAGGTTGCCCAGGGAAATTGTAGATGCCCCATCCTTGGAAGTGTTCAAGGCCAGGTGACATGGGGTTTTGAGCAACCTGGTCTCGTGGGAGGTGTCCCTGGGGAAGAGGACTAGATGATCTTTAAGGTCCCTTCCAACCTAAAACATTCTACGTTTTCTATAAATCCCAGCCACAAGATATGTTTAGTCAAGCTACAAGAAGCCACCACCTTTTCCCCCACTTCTGTTACTCACTTCTGGCATGATCTCGATCTTCTCGTAGCGCCTCTTGTACGGGAGAGTCAGCACCTCTGCCCTGCGGTAGGACATGGCGGGTGGCTGGCAGTCTACCATCAGATCCGTGCGATGAGACTGGGTAGGGGGTGGCTGAGTGTACTGCTCCGGGCAAACCACGTGGAGAGGCTGGAAAAGAAGGGAGTGGTGACTCACAAAAACGTTTCGTTGATTTTACAACAGCAATCGTTGCCCTAAGGAGGACTGCAGATAGTTTTTTTTCTTCCAAATCCTTGGCATCTAAACTGGAAGCAAACGACAGGAGTGGTGGAGACCATCACCAAATGGCATGGAGTGAGGAAGATGTCCCAATATGCAAAGCTGCAAAATCATGAACAAAGTAAGCAATATTAAGGAAGCACAAATAGGCTGGTTGCCACAAGGGTCACTGCAGGACTTAAAGAAGCCAAGGGACAAGAGAGTGTTTCTACAAACTGTTCTGGAAACAGCATCATACTTCAGCAGAAACATGGAAGAAGATGCTTGTTAGTGGCAATTAAGAAGATGTTTAATGGCAACTGCCACTAAAAAAAGGCAGTGACAGTTCATCTCAGTTGTGTGGTGACAAGTCCAGACATAGAACAATGAGATAAAATGATCCAGACATTGTTAAGAGGTTTGGAAGAATATGTGTTTCTGTGTTCAACAAGCTGAAGACGGAACAAAGGGAAAAGCTCAGCCAGGGAAAAATCTGGGTATTATTTTAATTATGTCACGAATCAGAAAGCAAATTTCATCAGAAACAAATTGGATGGACACGGAGAGGCCACTAAAGCCAAAAAGAGTCAAGGGGGGGAAGCAGAGACAATATGAATGCTCTGGCCTTCTTCCTCGACAGCAGAAGGCTGGCTGTTGCAAATGGCATAAGGAAAGCAGTGAATTTGGAAGAAACATGAGAGTGAAACTCCAGAACAGCAGTGCCAGGACCAAGGCAAGTATCAACTGCAGGAGAAAGAGCAGAGAAGATGGCACTGAGGATACTCAGCACTTGGTACTCTTTACATTAAGACATTATTAGACACGTAAGACTTATTTATACAAACAGGAAAAAGTGATTATGATTATATATGCCGAAAAAGGAGGAAAGGATTGCACACACCATTTGCTCTGTGCTTTAAGCTTTTAAGCATCTTCCAGCCACATACTGGCAGTGATTCCATATTCATTTTGGAGCAGGATGATAAAGTTGTGTGCCCTTTCATAGAAAAAAAAAGGATCTAGGTGTTGTCTTGATTTTGCTATTGTTTAATGTAACAATTGTTCACAATCAGCCTATTTATTTCAGGTCTATGAAGAAACATAAGAAAAGGAAACAGAAATTCATTACCTGGACTTCTTTGAGTAATTTAGACACCTGGATAAAATTCAGTCTTGTGTCAATGGGACAGTAAACACATTTCATTGCCAGAGGCTGATAAGGAGCCAGGGCATCCAGATAAGAGAAATCTGGTTCTGAAAAGAAAAATGTTGAAAACACTCAATGCCTATTAAGAACCAAGATGGCCCAATTCCTCTGATTCCACCTCCTAGTCTAGACAAGCTGTTGTTCAGCAATGTTAATTCTGTTATAGATTCTCTTCCCTTCTTCCTTCCCCTACCCGTTATTTTCAGTTAATTTGATGAAAATTATGCCCACAATTAGTCTCACCTTAATCAAGCAACAGAGCAAAACTATTTCATTTGAACACATTATTGCATCATTTTTATAACAAATTCAATCAAGACAAAACCATAATCTCTTATTTTGAATCAGATCCTGTAAAAGAAGGCAAGATGTAGACAGTTTTGCTATCGTAAGGTAACCCAAATGTCAGCTGGTTTTTCATGGTGATAAACCTGTACCAATGTCCTCTGCTACAGACACACTACCTCCCAGCACCCCTTCTCCTCTTTTCCTTTATATATATATATATATATATGTATGTATGTATGTATGGTTTCTTTTAATCTAAGTGCCAAGTTTAGACTGGTGGGTATTAATTTTAATACAAGCCAAGAGGAGCTGTAGGGAGCCCTCCTGTTTAAAGGACAGGCAATTGGTTTTTTTACAGTTTTGCCAGCAGTGCAGTTCCAGTTCAGGCCAGTATGAACAGAAAGAGAGATGGGCTGAGATAACTTTATTAGCTGGTATTTTTCTTAGTTCTAGCAAGTCCCAACTTCCCTTTGTACTCTCTTTATTGACTTTAAAAAACAGATTAGAGGTTTGTGAGGGAAAAGTCACGCACTGTAATGGGCTTTTACTCACACAGAGTAATACAACATTGAGAATACTACAGAAAAATACTGGGTTTGGTGAATGAAAAACATAGGTCTCGTAGGTGACACAGTGTAGGACACATGCAGTCACTTAATTCTGGGGGCCATCAGCTAATGATGTGGAAGAGCTTGTGCCATCACTATCTACCTGATAATTGTGGGGCAGATCTCATAAAGGGAATGTTAGAAAACCCGGTATTAGTTTGGTAATTAGAGAATGAGAAAAAGAGAAGGGGATGCATGAAAGACTTATCAGCAAGACTACTTTGAACCACAGGGCCTCCAAGGATAACCTGCAGAGGGAAGTGCAGTTGCAAACCACCAAGCCTTACTGGAAACCAGTATGAGGTATTTCTCTGATACCTGCTCAGGGCTGTGTAAAAGGATGAACTTAAAGGACACTCAAATACAGAGAATTCAGCTTAGATTTAGACAGCCATCTTCTGTGTTGACATCACCCCGAGGAGAGCACTGACTGGATTTCTCATGTAGAAAGCAAGAAAAAATGTCCTTTATAACTTTACCACAGGAAGTTCAGCACCCGGCACATCATCCAACATTCAATATTGGGCCTCATTCTACTAATAAAGACAAGTTAATTGTTAGCCTAAAAATCTGCTGCTGGCTAAGTACCAGCGATCACGATGTGGTTGTATTTACCATGGGAGAACATCAGCCAATGATACTACACATGTTTGGAACCCTCAAAGGGATAATTTTCCCAAGTTTAAAGCAATTGTCAGAATAACTGCCTGGGAACATCAAAGTGAGAAATATTAACACAAAATGACACTTGTGCAAGAACATCTTACTAGATGGCCAAAACAGCCGTGAATCCACAAACATGAAATAAAAATTATACCGGGCAAAAAGCCCTGCTAGTTAAAAGCAGATGTGTTAGTGGCAATGAAACAAAGCCTAAAAATATCAACGTAAAAAATGGGAGTTCATGGCAGTTAAATTTAATAGCAACGAATAGAAGTTTAGCCATAAGAATAGTGAGAAGGCAGCTAGCTGAAGAATGATCAGTGGTCATTGATGAAGCAGTGATGAAGACAGTGCTTGTCAAGGACACATATTGACTTCTTCTGATAGAATCACAGGTCTTTAGCTTTTCCCCCAAAATATCTGATTTACTACTATGTGACAGAGTTATAAAATCTTCCACTGTACAGCACTAACATGGCACACACAAGCTGTTTTGAAGATCTCCTAGGGAGTTAGTTATTGGAGACAGAGAGAGGGAGCAAGAAGCAGGCTTCTTTCTACCATGTTTTCTCCTAAAATTTCTTTGTGGCTTAGTGGTATTCAATATTTTTAATCAATAATCCATTCAATGCTGCTTCAGTGATAAGCTTCAGATGACCCAAGCACACAGAGCAGTGCTACAGCTCTCTCACAGCTGCTGCCCTGCCTGTTGGCTGCTGCTGTTTTACTCTATATTGTCTCGTGGTTGTTTTTTACATTACAAATTGTAAAGGTGGAGACAACCTAGCTCCCCTGGACCAGACAAGCACTGCCATCATTAACAATATGGCATGACCTGTACTTTAAAGGTCCCAATTACTAGAAACTAAGAGTCTTTCACAGGAAAAGCTAGAACATCATCTGCTATCACATGCTGCTTCAATGGACTGCTTTTCTTTCATAACTACAGGGCATTTTAACTTAAAATAAGAGAAGCTAAATAACTAAGTAATAAAAATCCTGGGCATCACCGGAGGTACTTCAGATTTCTACTGGAGTTAGTAAGAACAGAAGAATTTAATCTGCCAGGAATTTCAGTAGACAAAGATGTCTTTGTTTCTGAGCTGAGACAGTCCTAAGGAAGCAGGAGGATCCTGCTGAGTGGACATGCCTCCAGCCAGAGAGAGAGTCCAAAAGGCACGGACAGACAAGTCTAGGAAACAAATCACCACAAGCACCTTTGGAATCACTGTGCACTCCAAGGTCATCACAACCAAAGCAGAACTCGATTTGAGTTTCATTTGAAGTATAAACTGGGAATCTATCTCAAAGATCATGACCTAATGTATCCAGAGGCTGTTACGACGCCGTTCAGGTGCTTTAACAGCTTCCCAGGGCCGTGCTCTCACAGAAGACTGCTCTATTTTCCTCACTTCACAGATGTATTAAATATTAATACGGAAAGGTCAATTACCTTTCCCTACAAGAAGGCACAGAATAAGAGTCCTTGCCATTTGAGGCCAGTTTCTGGCACCCTCGCTGTCGGTGGGAAGCCCATTCAGGACATGATTAATGCCACCAATTTCCTCTGCACAGCCCAGCAGAGGGTGGATACGCTCTGGTGTTAATTGAAGTCCTAACTGGAGTAGAATTCACTATTTCCAAGATAATGTGTATCTCTACTGCAATTTTACCAATTACTGTAATTAGGGCATATCTCCTGAAAGTTCCTCAAAGGTCAGGAGCGATGGGTACTGTGACAGCTCTGATGTTCGTGAGGTGGTACCATGTGTCCCAGTTTAAGTGTCTTATCTGGTCAGCAGGAATGCCCTTGTATCTTGCCTCCCCTTGCACTAGGGCTAATTGCACACTTATTTAAATCTTTCCCAATTGGTTTAGCAGTGTCATGGCACCAATATTGTGAAAGAGTCAAAGGGACTTGCTCATCACTAGTCTCAAGTCTATGTTATAAACACAAAGGAAGGAAATAACCCTTTCCCAGCTGTCTGTGCTTTAGGAGATTTCCAGCAGCCCTATTCCCTAAAAAGAGGAGTAAAATAAGCTTAACAGTGTGACTCCATCATGCCTTTGCTGTGGGAGTAGGTTTGATCAGTTATTCCATGTTCTCTTCCCCATTTCTAATTACTTTGTCCTACTTCAAAATCCACACCTTTTTTATCTGGCCAAGTTATACGTAACACATCTCCCAATTACGCCAGAGCTCATTAGACATAAGATCAGCAGCAATGGCCTAAAGGATTATTTCCCTTCTCAGAGCCAGGGCGTGCCCACTGTAGGGTCCTGTTTGGATGACACATTGGGTATAAAGAGGAGACACCTGGGCAGAACATCAGCTGGAGAGAAGGCTTTGAAGTGTTTTTAAAGAGATCAGAATCTGGAAGATAACCCCTTTGCCAGTTGTCATCATGTCTCTTAAATACTTTGTCTTGCTGTTCATGATTGGTGTGGTCCCAGGATGCAGCTGTGGATCTCAGGTCACAGTTCATTCTGAGCTAGACAGGGCTTGATTCATTAAACCCATTAAAAGTAGGATCAGCACTGGAAGTGGACTGGGAGAAGAGGAGGAACTTAAAAGACCTGTTGTGCCCCTGGCAGCCTGAGCCATTGAGAAAGGAAAGAGCTCCCCAGGGAATTAGCGAGAGCTGTACCTTCAGCTTCAGATACAAACGTGTCTTTCAGCCAAAAAGGCATCTGAAAAAAAAGGCTCAGCCAAAAGGCAGCAACAGCAGAGATCATGCTGCCAGGTCTGTATGGGGCACATGCTTCAGAAACATCTTTAGAAACAGACTGTCTGGTTGCCTGAGGTTTTGATGAAAGGGCAGGAGAAGGATGAGGAAAGGTTTGTGGTTCCAATGGAATAGGGAGAAGAAATGTTTCTCCTTTCTGACCAGCATCAATTAGGTCTTGCCTGGGTTTAACTTGCAGCCAGCTGCTTTTAATCCAAAAATTAATTTCCTGTAGGCATTTTACTGCTGTGCATAACAAAGATTTGGCTTAGAAATGGCAGGGATGGACTCTGCATGGCAAAGGTTGGCTCTGCAGGGCTAAAATGAATTAAATGGCACAATAATTACATTTGCCCCTACAGTCAATCCTGGGGTCTTAATTTAGATGAGCTCCTACTGAGGTCAGAAACTTCTGCCCTAGAACAAATGAGTGAAGCCTTTAGGATGTGGCCACACTTAACCAGAGTGCACAATCTACTGTTGATTTGATAAAGATATCTGCATTTTACTTACCTGTGAATATAACGGTGTTCAAGCTAGATTTTCCCCACAACTCCATGAAATGAACCACATCCCCAAACCTAAGAGAGGGGTGACCAGTGAACACAACACATGGCTGCTTGAAGTCGTTGCTGAAGTCTCCATGGATGCTGGGATAATGTTTCAATTTGTTTGTCTGAATGAGCTGCAATAAAAAACACAAAATCCAGACATTACAAACTTTCCCGCCTCTGCACTCTGTAGTTCAGTCTGTTTATTTATAGGAAATTATAAATATTCTACAGTTTATTTCTAATTCATCGCAGAGTCCCTTCCTGCATACCCCCTAGATTTTCCAACAGATTTAGTCATGACTGTCCTAAATGTTATGAAAAGGAAGTCGGACGCAGGGCCAGGTGCCTCCAAGCCCTTGCTCTCATTTCTCTGTTACCGAGAGGAAACTCTGCTTATAGTTTCCTGGAGTGAACAGCAAGCTCAGCTGCCAAATTCAAAATAACCCCCTTTTTTTCCTATTTGCCATGTCTACGAAGACCTCTGGGCACTGATGTTTAACCAGGTTTTCTTGCCAGGCAATTTTGTACCAGGCAAAGTACCAGGCAATTTTGCCTCCAGCAGATGTTGCCATGGGTTTCATTGGTATAACAGGTCCACACACACTCAAGGCCTCTGAAAAATCATGAAAGATCAGACTGACTTGCCCTTCCTAGTTATGGAGATCACTGAAACTCATAATAATGAACTAAGAGCAATAAGAAATACTTGTCACTAGAGCTGGCAAACAGAGTGTAATCAACTATGCACGTGGAAGAGAGTTCTCTACCAAGATGGGGAATTTTAGTTATCAAGGAGCTTTTTGAAGAAGCTTTTTGCTTTATTTCTCCCACCACTGTTCTCTAATCTGCAAAGCAAGGTTTAACTTATAAGTAATGTAATAGACTGGTCTGTTAAGCACTTTCATGCAATGTTTTGCAAGTATTTTCTTGGCAGTTATATGCTTCTATCCCCAGCCTGAAAGGAACTGTAAATACAGTTTTCTTACAAAGTATGCAATTTAACACAGGGAAATCAAACATTGAACAACTAGGAACATACAGGGAAATAAAAAGTGTGAAAGAAGGGAACGGCACTTCCTTTGTCAGACAGTTTTTAAAGGATCTGGGACCGTTCATCAAAGAGCTCTCCATACGTCGCCATCTCCTGTCAGGCCTTGCAACGTTGCTTAAAATATAGAATTCCCATATGCAGGGTTCAGCAACACGTTTCTGCAGCTGCTGTGCTGCAGAACCCCAGACGATAGGACTAATTAGCAAACAGCATGCTTTTCATTACATGCCGTAACATGATGCATCACGCCTTTCTGGCAGAAAACCCTGCCACCAGGACGTTTCTCTGCATTGTAACATATTGGATTTTCAAAAGAGGAACTAAGAAAGAACATGACAATAGACAGCTCTTCTGGTCTCTCAAAGCTGTAATTCATCTTTCAGGTTCTCTTTTATTAGCGAATTTTTACCATGGTACATCTAACTCAAGATAATGTGCCCACATGGAAATGAACAGAAAGCTGAGAATTCTGGTGTGTCTTTAAGCCTCTTAACAACTTAACACACAACAAAGCACTTCAGAACTTAAAGTTATTACACAATTAGGCTCTTAATTGAATTTAGCATCATTGAACAACAGTATCAACCCTACTCAGCATCCAGCTATCACCACCTAAAGATATGCTTTGGTGCTAAAACAAGCCATGTACAAACTTACCCTCAGTATCTCTCCAGTAACAGAAAATTGGCTGCCTCCAGGTGCCAATATTTATCTTTCTCCTTTGCTTCCTTGAGTTTGGTCTCCTTCAAGGTCCCAACAACAGATATTTTGCTGTGATTTTGCATTTTACTCCCCATATGATTAAAGCCACTATGCAATACCTGGCTGGCTGGAATGGAACGGGATTGGGGTTTGATGGATGATGGAAACTGTAGCTTTTTTCCATCCATTAATTCCACCTGAAAATTTGGATCATGCAGGAGGTAGCTCGGGCATTGCACTTTCTGCAGCTTACTAATAACACCAAATTCCTATTTCATCTTCAAGAGGGAAATTTGGAAAAAAAGCATCCAATAATTGCTCTGGCAGTTAATATGCACTGGATCTTGAAAACATTTCTGCAATTAAGACTGGTAAAGATTTCTGATTAACACATCTGGAGTGCAATATTTAGAATCTAAACTTAGCTTCAGTAATAAAAACTGCAATTTAGCAGACAATGGGAAAAACAAATTTGATCCCATATAATAGAGGCATTTAAAAGAACGGGTAGGAAATGGCCCCACGAAGCTTTTCCCTGATTTTTCTGAAGGAAGCCAAAAGCCTCAAAACTGAAATTGTAAAACTAGTTTTAATTGGATAAGCTGGAAGAAGGGGACAATTTCTATTTCAAATAGTAAATGGGATATGTGACGTTCCAGGGCAAGACTCTGTCAGGGCCCAGCAGGTTGTTAAGTGAAAGCCATTTCTACAGCTCACATTTATGTGACAGGCTTCTGAAAAATCACAAACTGCTGTTCTTCCAGTATCCTGTTTCACAGGTTTCTTAGGATTATATATATATATATATATTGGTATCCAGCATTCAAACCTTTGCTGAGATGTGAGAGCAATGCTCCTGTGCAAAAGCATTCTCAACAGCCTGTCTCGCTGTATTTACAAATGGTCATTGGTTATAAACATAGAAGCCTTTTTCTCTGCAAAGCACTAAGGGCAGAAACAAATACCCAATCAAAAATATATGGAGCAAAACAGGTTCAACAAAATGTCACAAGTCATTAAGGGGACTAAATTCGGAATGATTTGTACAAGTCTTTTATATGTACAGATGAGATGGGCTGTATAAACCCAACAGATTTCACGTTCAGATCTCCAGCCTGTACCAAGCCTGGGCCTGGCTTTTAAACAACCGGTATTTTCAAAACGGGGCTGATTTCTGAAAATGAAGCAACGTTCAGAGCATCTTTCTATAGAAAGAGCCATTATTGACTGAAAGCTTAAGAGACAGAGGATGGTAAAATACTGAACCGAGACTGAGAAGAGCTGTGTTTTTTTAAATCCCAAATGGTTATGCTTCCCTTTAACGCGGTAGACTTGATTTACAGGGTCAGCAACTGCTGCTATAAACAGGATAAATCTCCAGAGCCTTTGTGTACCCTTTATTGAAGTGAGCCAAAATACACTGCTATTTACTCTGTGTGTGTTTGTGTGCTCTGCATCCAGAATTGTGAACAGATGTGGCTCTTATCAATGGGTGAGTGATGCATTTATTACTTCACCTCCCTCACTCCCTTCATAAGACCAACACTAACAGAAGCCTAATTCAATATAATACCATAAGACAAAACATAACACTATACAATTACCTGATTCCAGGTATTTATTGCTTTGAATGTGTTAGGCAGGAACTGGTATATGAAGGAGGGAAGCAAAGATGAAGAAGACAAATGCCAGTATTTAAGGATCACAGAATCAATATTACTCCCACCCTGGCTATTTTCAGTCAGAAAAAGAGGCTTTTCCTAGCCATTTCTCTCAGATGTTGCCAACAGAATCCTTAATAAGAGGACAGCAAATCCAAATTCTTCCTCCACTGGCAAATAGCGATCAATATAAATTACCTCTCAAATTTTTCTGTTGCAGACATTTAGAGAAGTCTAGATTCACTAATCTTATGGCCTGAAATTGTCTGTAAAGATCGAGCAGAAGGGAAAAGGAGTGAAAGCTTCTCATTTTGCCTTGCTAGAACAATTCAACTCTCCATTTACAAAGCCTCTACCTCCAGAAGAGGGATGGTGCAGGGTGTACAATCCATGGTTCCTGCTGAAATGTTTGGGGAGATGGTGAATTCCTCAGCTGTGGCTGTGACAGGGTGGGGACATTCCCATCTGCCCAAGGAATTCCATAAAACACCAGAAGCTGGTTCTGGGATACCAGACTTACTTTTCTAAACAAAACAAATTATTGATTTATGCTCCACAGCATTTCAGCTAGGCATTAAATCCAAGCCTATTTAGACAGTTAATCCTAGAATAGAACTGATGCAATGCCTTGGAAGTGAAAGCCACCATCTCCCTTGGCCAGCCCACAACATTCACAAACATCTGTCAGTTTGAGCTCCTTCTCTTCTCTTCCCCATCACAGTAAGTGCTGGTGAAAAACTGAATTGTCCCTTTTGCTTAAGCGCAGGGGAGAGGCATCCACAGAGTGATCCATCCCTTCCCTAAATGACTGTTTCTCCACTTCACTCCCTCTGCAGAAATCCCTGTTTGGAATGTACAACTCCTGCTTCAGATCCTAACCCCCTCCAACTGAGGCCCAGCAACTCTTACCCCAACGACCACAGAGAAATGCCTTTAAAAAGAAGCTCTTTTAGCTTCTCCACTGCTGAACAGCTGCAGACGAGACTTCAAAAGCTTGAGAAAGAATCTGGACACTCCATTCACATTAACTTCAGTAGGACTTGATGTCCAAATCCATCCCTACAAGCCTGAAGCACTTCAGCCCACATTCCTTACTCCTAACAGAGGGACAGGATATTCCCTCTTCACTCAGACTGGATGTTAGGAAACAAATTGCCACCCAAAAAAAATTGTATGGAGATATGAGGAACACCTACTGCTATATTAAATCAGGAGTAACAAGGAGGGAGTAGAAGTGTTTTGGTTCTCTGCAAAGTCAAACACTGTGTCTGGTTTTATTCAGCTCAGCAGAACAAGGAATGAGCTCAAAACAGGTAACATAAATCATAAATCTGGAAAATTTCCATGCAAAGAGAATGAAAAAGCTTTCAACAACTTAGCAGAGAGGGCAGAGTAAGATGAAATAAAAACAGTAATTTTAAAGAAGATGAAGATACTTTTATTTATACTCTTCTAACAATAATCAAGGGATAGTTAAGTGAAATGCAAAATACAATCATAACTGATTAAAGGAAGTCAATGCTCTTTCATACTATGCACCAGGCACCACTGGAACTCATTGCTGCAAGAGACTACATCAGCAATTTGGGTTTGGTTTTTTTTTTTTGCTTTGTTTGTTTTTAAACCCTGCTGTTTATACAACTAAGAAGAACATCGAATTTCAGGAGCAGACAGCCTGCTGGGCTGGACGTGTTCCCTAGATAATGAGAAGCTTATTTCCTGGCCTGTCCCTTTCTGATGTACGATGCCAGGGACGTTATTAATGCTCACTAATAACCAAGAGGCATGTCTGAGTAATTCCCTATTTTCTTCCAACAGCTGAGCAGCTAAGCACATCTTTTCATGATGGGCAATTTCTGTATAGGTTACATTGGACAAGCCTACCATCACTTTGAAAAGTCAGACAATTCTCCACTAACAACCTATCCAATAAAAATGATCATTCAATGTCTGTTTCTGATACTCATTAAAAATTCCCCTAAGTGGGAGTAAGCAGAGCTCCGGATTGTAAGGTTGTGGAATCACAGATTTTGAAAGAGAAACCTTCCCCAAGACAAAAAGGCTGGCTGCTCATGAAGGCACACAAATTAGAAACTGGAAGCCTTGGGTTCAAGTCCTTGCTCCCTCCTAAACCATGGTCCTGGCCATGGACAGGTTATTCAGGCCAGTCTGTATTAAGACCATTTTGCTTGCTTAAAATTACACCAAAACATCATAGTAGCTGAGCCTGTTCTTTGCACAGCTATAACAGGGTTTCTGCCAGGGAATAAATAATACATTTATTAAAGACTGTACTGAAAAGAGTTTACACAGATGATTCACACTGTATGAGTTACACGTACAGTGTCAGCTGCAAGATTTTGCCCCTCTTCTGGGTACAGTTTATTCCTACTGTGTATTTCAGAGAAGAAAAAGAAACCCAGCCTCTTCGCAGGCCTTGGAAACAGTCTGACAGCATTGAACCATACATACACCACCAGCTGTAGGTATCACTAAAACTGGAGGGCAGCCCAAGGCAGCTGAGAGTTACAGCAGTGAAAGGGTGACAGTCCCTCAGAGGACAGCAACAAGGAGTCAAAAGCACGTGCTGAGCGTGGGGTACCTGGCATGGACATCTCGGCGCTGTGTTGGTGAGCATGGGTGTCTTCCATGTCAGTCATCTAGATAAATCTCAGTATGTTTTGATTGCTTAAAACCAAACCAAACCATGCATCTTACAAAGGAGCAATCTGACCTGGTGTTCTCAAGCACGTCCAAACGCCAGTGATTTATGACCTCAGGAAAAGCACGAAATGAAATCGCAGCCTCAGTCTTTCTTTGCCTGGGTATTTGTTTTGGGGTTTGCTGCTAAGACAGGCTTTTGAGAGAGTGTTGCTCTATGCCTGGAGGTGGTGGCTCCCACCGTACAAACTGGGTTTGCAAAACAGCCAGTATGTATCATGAATTAGCAATGAAGAGATTCATCTAGTCCATCATGGGGTGGGGGTATTGCAGGTTACTGATGACCCAATCACAGAATGGTTGGGGGTTGGAAGGGACCTCTGGAGATCATCTCCTCCAATCCCCTGCCAGAGCAGGTTCACCCAGAACAGGTCCCACAGGAACTTGTCCAGGTGGGGTTAGAATATCTCCAGAGAAGGAGACTCCACACACTCTCTGGGCAGCTTCTTCCAGGGCTCTGCCACCCTCACAGGAAAGAAATTCCTCCTCGTGTTCAGATGGAATTTCCCATGTCCCAGTTTGTGCCCATTGCCCCTTGTCCTGTCCCCAAGCACCACTGAGAAGAGTCTGGCCCCATCCTCTTGCCACCTGCCCTTTAGCTCTTGCTCAGCATCAATGAGATCCCTTCTCAGTCTGCTCTTCTCCAGCTGAACACCCCCAGGTCCCTCAGCCTTTCCTCAGCAGAGAGATGCTTAAGTCCCTGGGTATCTTCGTAGCCTCAAGTGTACCCTCTCTAGCAGTTCCCTGTCCTTCTGGAACTGGGGAGCCCAGAACTGGGCCCAGTGCTCCACATGGGGCCTTCCCAGGGCAGAGCAAAGGGGGAGGATGACCTCCCTCCACTTGCTGGCCACGCTCTTTTCAATGCACCCCAGCACTCCTCTTCCCAGCGTTTATATGCTCTAAGTGCACACCCAAACACACAATCTGAGTTGTGTCAGACCGACTGTGACACACGCAGTACCCCAGATGGCAGCTCAGCACTGAAATGCCTAAAGGCTACAACCCTTTCACAGTTTGGGAACCACAAGGACGTGTGCACACAATATCTTGTGTCATTTAGCACATTTAAGGCAACCCCTAGGCAAAAATGCAAGAAGTCTAAGAATGGCTTCCCATCAATGATACTCATGGGTCTAGGTAAAGTTGTTTCTTCATCTCATGATGAAATGTCCCTACCTTTGTGGGTCATGACCTGTATGATTTGGCCTTGTCAAGCAAAGCCTATACCTGTAACAGGCACATTACTCCCTCCATGCACTGCATTTTGTCAAAAGGCAACCAATCTGTTACCCACTGCTGTGAGTCCTTTCCTGGATAATTACCTTCATCTACACATGAAGCACAGAGGAATATCTCAACAGATGAACAATAATTTGGCAAAATCTCATTATCAACAGGCCTCTGGAGAATAGAAAATGTCCTAAAAATTAGAGGACATAGTTATCACTCTATAAACACAAAGACCCATCACGTAAGATGGGTTAATTAATCCAGTCTTTGACAGCTGCATCCTTGGCTTCTCATTTTTGGAAGAGCTTTCACTTAAACGTGCCAGTTTCAGTGCATATTGTGAACTAAAATTTCAAACCAATGCCTTTGGTAGAACATAGGCTGTCAGTGAAACCAAAGACATTGTGGATCAACAAGGACACCCCAGAAAGCAGAAACACAGGGGACAGGAGAAAGCATAGCCAGCAGCAGGGCTACAGGGTCTTGTACTCAGAGATCAGGCTTTGGAATTGATTTATCCCTGTGAATAAATTTTTTTGCTACAAAAAACATGGTGAAAAGGTGGCTTTCACTGCAGTCTGCATTATTCTTAGTTACAGATAATACATAATTCACTGTGCATCCTGCTTGAAATGCATTCAAGCATCTGGAAAAAGTGAAAGCTTCTGGTCAGATCCTGCTTCCAGCAATGACTCTGAAGCACCTACAGGTAATAGATCTGAGGGGCAACGGCCATTTCCAGAACAAATCCCTGGATGAGATATTGCAGAAGGAAAAAACAACCCAGTGCCTGAAAAGGCATTTAATCTCTGGTCTCTTAAACCTGCAATGGCCACCCTGCACATCTTATCAAACAGTTTTGGCAACAGCAACTAAAAGAGCCAGTTTTCTGAGACTGCATGTTCCAAATGGCTCATGGGCTCCCAGGAGGCGGGATTTAGCCAAAATTCTTCCTCAGTCCCATTTCTTCCTTTCCCAGCCCGCCTCTCATTTACTTCAGGGGGAAACCTACCTATTCCTAGTGGAGAAATTAAAAAATTTTCTTTCTTGATACATGAGATAACTCTGAAGGCATGAGTTATACCACATTTATTTGTCTAAAACTTCCCCTCAAATTATTAGTTTATTGCAATAATTTTGACCCCCTTGACGTCTTCCAGGGAGATATCCCCCAAAGATAGGAACTTTATTTCTCTTTGCTTCACTAAGGTGCTAGCTCAAGTAATCCCATTTATAATTGCCAGTGACAGCCTGGAGTGCTGCAACCTTTAACTTCTTTATATCAAACCTCTCTTTCAAGATACCACTTCTCCTGCAGTGGACAACAGGGTGCCTATTTCAGCTCGGGAGGTAGAAGCTGGGATGACTAAGCTGTCTCTGATAACAAACTCTTAGTTTGACAGACTTTGAAATAAACTGCGTGGATGAAGGGAATATTGGGGGTCACAGTCTGATAAGAGCAAACATTCAACCAGAGCCTTCTGCAGGGAAGGAGTAAACAAGGCAGAGTATATGTAAGTTAGATGCTGAAATAAATAGAAGGATAATTTTTGAGTTGAGGGAACACTATCGTTCGTTCCTCCCCCATGCTCCCAAATTAATCATGGAAAACAAAGGGAAAAAAACACACTTGGTGTGAATAATGACACAGAACTATTCAATAGCTGTAGGAGTGTTCATGAGAAAAACAACAGCCACCCAGGAATGTGTTCCAGAAACCCACTCACTTTGTGATCTGAGCAAACAGCAAGACCACGGTTTACTCACCTCAGCGTGGGGAAAAGGAGGTTCTGGAAGATACACCTTTGTTTGTTTGTTATGACACAACCTTTAAAAGAAAAGGAAAATAAGCTGGGTTAGGGAGCTGTGGAACATCCTGCAGTATCTGCTGCCATCTACTGTTAGACTTTTTTCTGGAGAAAGCCATTTCCTATCTGTGGTATCAGGTGTAAAACCACTGATTTGTTTTGTTACTCCCAGTCTTTCTGCTTAGAGAACCAACCCCTGCAGGACACGACAGCTCAGCCGCAGCGAGATCATTAGAGAAGGCACAAGAGAGCTACAGTAATTCTGAACACACTACGTAACAGAATTCCTTGCTGTTGAAGAGAAATCTGTAACTCAACACCCACGTTGTTTCATAGCCCAGCCCTAGGCAGTTTTTGCAAAGCCAAATCACCCATCAACAGAAAAATTCCGATTGCCTCATCCCACTTCTCAGCAATGACTTGGTCCTTTTGTTTGTTAAAATCTAATTCCCTTACATATTTTATTATTGCAGCTTCAATGCTGGTAAACTGCCTCTCACCATGGCATAATGCTCACTGTTACTTGCCATTTTAAATAAATCATTTATTTTTAAAACATAAATATTGAAAGTTGTTGATTAGCTCTAGTCAGACTCCTGATGGGACTCTTTGTCAGGGAGTAGAGCGACAGGAGGAGGGGTAATGGGATTAAATTGAAAGAGGGGAGATGGAGCTGAGCTGTGGGGAAGAACTTGTTTGGGGTGAG
>BJBW01003501.1:133665-188179 GCA_004320125.1 Scolopax mira
AATATAAATGCAGCGTAGTGGATTTATTGCCTTGATTTTCTCCATGTCACATACGAACTATATCATCAAAATATTACTGAATAGGAATGGCAATACTTTACATTTGTTTAGAACCTGAGATCACAGAATCATAGAATGGTTTGGGTGGGAAGGGACATTAAAGACCATCCAGTCCCACTCCCTGCCCTGGGCAGGGACACCTCCCACCCACCAGGTTGCTCCAAAGCCCCTCCAACCTGCCCTTGAACCCCTCCAGGGATGGGGCAGCCACAGCTTCTCTGGGCAACCTGGGCCAGGCTCTCACCACCCTCACCCCAAACAAGTTCTTCCTAAAAGATCTAACAAAACATCCCAGCAATGTGTTATATTATATTATCCCTCTTACATGGGTAAGTCTAAACTATCCCATCTGTAAACAGGATGTGAAGAGAGGAATGAGGAGATTAAGAACGATATTTTCAAAGCCATCTGGGGGATGAGAGTTAAGCCTCTGGCTCCAGACCAGAATTTGCATCATTTTGTTATGCACCCAAAAATTCTGCAAAGAGGAAAGATAAGTACCTACATCCAGAGCAGCGAGAATGTAGCATGGGGCAAAGACAGGGGCTGCAGAGCACAGGAGGCATTAGTGATCAGTGGAAAATGCTCAGGAAAGGGGTTATTTCTTCAGCTCTGTCTCTGCTCTGAACAAAGATACTGGCTGAAACACCAAGGTTTCAAAGAAACAGGTTTTCCTTCTTTCCCTCAGGCACCAGCTACCTTCAGCCTGTTAAGACAAATGGCTCACTCTTCCCTTTGAAGAGGGAGGAAGAAGAGCTTTCATCTAATGATGGGCTGGTTAAAGTATTTGTCCAGGCCATGAAAAATGTGAGTTTCATTCCTAAGCCTTAGAGTTTGAATTCACAGCTCTCCCTTCCCTGCAGCCATCAGTTTGCTACAGGAACCTCAAGCCTCTTCTGTTGTAAACAAGCAGAAATTCAAGATTCCTGGGGCCACAGAGAAAATAATGGGAAGTCCATGGAGCAGACATCAGCTTGAGTTCTCCCCAGGAGAACTATGGAGCTGGTTATCAATAATTAATGTAATATCACAGGCCAGGGCATGGAGCACTTTTGCAGCCAACTGCTCTGTCACAAGACCATGGAACCAGGCATGATGGCCCCTTGAATCCCATGTTCCTGGTGGCACAGTGATGCACCTTGGAGACTGGCCAAGTGCAGGAAAGGACAGCAACACAGCTGTCCCACCACTGACAAGGCTCTGTGTGACACCTTTTGATTTAGAATACACTTACTCAGTTCCTTGGTGAAGGTTTATTTCTACGTGCTGTGGTCAGCAGAGCTGGGCACAACTTCTGGAGGATGCTCTCAAAGTGGTCCCAAAAAAGGGTAAGAATTATCTCCCAGTTTCAGCAAAGCAGGGCTGGAAACTTTAAGAAAACATCTCGCTTTCCATCAAGCAGCAGGTCCAATCTGGCTCTCTGCGCCACCACAGCAACTTTCTATAGTTGTCACTAAGAGGACACGTATATTTGAAAGCTTTTTAAAGCCCAATTTATCTCTGTGACTGATGGATGCACTCTCTTGATAAAAGTTGTATAATAATCTTGGCATTTCAAATTTAGTCTCCTTCAGTAGCTCCATAACAAGTTGTTCAATTTACAACTCACAATGAGATACTTGCTTTTCGAACAGCTGCCACCACAAGGTCAAGTTGGCACCTGAAAAGCAAACTGTGCTCTTTTCTGCTTTATATAAACACACACACACACACACACAGAGGCACAAATGCACACAAAATATCACAAACTGTCCCTATAGACAGTCTGGCAATTTTGCTGATGACGCCCAAGGCAATGTAAAAATACAAGAAAAAAAATAAAAATGGCTTTTTGTCAAGCTGCAGAGGGCTGGTGCTGCAGTGCTGAGCACTGGAGAGAAGGGGTTTGGGCTGAGGGGAACATGGAGAGGTGACAAAGCATTGGTTTTGGGGCTGCACACACAATGTGGAGAGGAAACCGTGCCTGTGACTGGGTAATAATGGGAATTGGGGTCTACAATTCCACCTGCCGGGATGAAAACGCAGATCAAGGTGAAATTTTCACACTTCCATTCCTGTGTTTCACGACACTTACTCACCAACATGCCTTTACCTCATGATAAGCATTTTTTGACAAATTTGCAGCGTTTGCTTTAGAATCTTTACCTCGTGTATTCTGAGCTTCTTGTGAAGTCCCCTGAACATCTTGGAAATGGGAAAAATATCTGAAAACTGTTGTGCTCAGCTTATGTACTCTATTGCTTTTCCCAGTAACCTATTGCTTTTTGGACTCTTTTACACATTTGAAAGATTCACTATTTTCTTCTGCTGATATTGGGTAGATGTCTAAATAGTGTTGGTGTCATGTAAAAGACAGCCCTACCACTGTGTTATTCATAGAATTATTCAATTTCTTCAGGTTGCTGTTCTTTTGGTAAATACCACTCGAATTCCCGATTCTTAATAATGGTGTTATTTTAAGGATATATCTTCCTTTTGTCTTTAATATCAATTTTCTAATTTCTCTGAGTTTCTATCCTTCAAGATACAAGGTGCCTTGAAGACCTTCTGCAAAACCCTCAAAATAGTTCAGAATGTTTCTGTAAACCAGAACAATTTGTGCAGATAAACACCTACCTGTACCTACACATGCAACACAGTTATTTATAGGCATTCATCTTTTGGATTTTGCTTTGGCTCAAAGCTACATCTCTAAGACTCTGTATAATTTTAATTAACAACAGCCTCATTCTTGTTTACTCGGTGCAGTTCGAGACATGAGTGACCACCAAGGTGTTTCTAGAGCATCTTTGCAAGCAGAGGTGGCAGCAGGGCAAGAGGTACCACTCCTCAGCCCCTCCAGTATAAAATCTACCATTTCAGCTCAAACTTGCTTCCTTGGTGGTTTAAGGTGGGATGAGAGAACAGAGAAGGGCAGCACTTGTGGATCTAGCACGATAAAGTCACCAGAGCTTATCTGCGACTGCTCATAGGGTAATAAAATTAACAATGCTTAAAAACAATGAAAACACAGACCATAATACACATACATAAACACACACATCCCTCAGGAAAGGAAGCCACAGGTGGTAAGAATTAAGACAGCTTCACGGGGAGATTGAACAAGTTCCTGGAGGAGAAATCCACGGAACATTACTAACTACACAAAAGTCATGTCTGATTCAGGAAATTCCTGAAATAAAAATACTTGAAGGCTATGAGATTATGAGGGAAAAGTATCACATAAATTCACCCTGTTCTTCTACTCTTCTCTAGGCATCTGCTCACAGCCCCTGTTGGAGCCAGGATGTTGGCAGAGGGGATCTTTGGCATACCCCATAACTCTCATTCTTGTAAAATGCCAAATCACACACTCTTAATAGTTATTTACACTCCAATCAACCATCTTCTTCAATCAACCTCTAACTTCTCTTTTCCTATAAACAAAGCCCAAATCCCATGTAATTTTACCTTGTACATCCCACAACAGTCTCTAGGTATCCTCTAAGGGTACATGTAAAAATTAAGACTAAGAATTTGGATTTTAGTTCTGTTCTCAGGCTTACTCTGCAACCTTGGGTAGCCACTGACATCCTACAGCTCAGACTTCTCCCAAGTGACCAGAACACTTCCTTACTATGAGGATTCCCTGATTTTGACTTCTAATGCCTTTGATAACCTTTGTAGCAATCCTCCCATCACAAGCTTTTTAGTCTTCTTGGTAAAAAACAGTTTAAAATAAAGGGAAGATCTCTGATAAAAAAATAGGCAATCTACAGCAGGACAGAGATGAGCAAGTGGTTTGATGACAGAAGGGTGAGAGCACAGAGGAACTGAGCTGGGGGAAGGGGAGAGAGAACAGCACTGGATGTGACATTCCAAACAGGCTGGAAAATGCTGCCCTTCACACTGCTATCACAGCTTTGCAATTATCAGCTTTTCCAGCTGTGAAAGCGTCTGATTAGGTTTTATATTTCTGGGTTCTATAAATATATCTTGATTTATTTTTTTTAAAGAGAGATTGTGCTGTTTGCTCTTGATATATTTAAAAATCAGGTGTAAGAAGGGAAGCAGATGTGCTTGTTTTCAAAACTGAAAGCCATAAAAAAGCATGTAAAGATTTTACACTGGCTGATATACAGGAAGGAAATAGTAATATTTCAGCTGGGAACAATATTCAAAACCTAGGCAACACGTAGTCTGTTGGCAGCTGAACAAAATACTTCGCAAACCAAGAGCAGCAGATGATTAAATCTCACTATACCTGTTCCATTCCAAAACATTTTAGGTACAACTTGTGTCTCTCCAAGCACTTACTGTATTAATGACATCAGGAGCACATCGTAAAATCTAAACAGCTAGTTTTATGCCAGAAGCTATAGCTGGACAACTTACTCAATTCCAGGAATCTCAGAATTATTTCCCACCCAAAGCAATGAATAAGATGATAAAATAGTCGCCTTTCATCGACCTACCCAAGTTGCTGCAGAACTCTCCTACCATGCCATCTGGGTTAGCAGTAGGGATTTGTGTAAGACCCGTCAGGATGAGAACATCACTATTTTTAAGAGAAGCCTGGTCCATGGGCTGAAACAGAGCACAGTGAAATAAAATGAGTAACGTGAGAGTTATAACGCAGGTTTCTCTGCTCTCTACTAAAAGGACTGCAATAGGTAACAGAGGCAGTGACCAAGAAGGGAAACACATGGAACGCTTTAAACTTAACATCCCTCCATCTGTGGAAATGGAACTGGAGTTAATAAAAACACATACAACTGTTTACCTGCACACTACAGCCCAAAACAAACAACGGAACTGTAATCGGATCCATCTCAAAGCAGCCTCCATAGACTAATCGTTTCATGGCCTGAGGAGCTGAACACTGGAAAGACAATAATTTGCTGAGGATGTGGCAGTGCAGTCAGGAAGGGTTTAACACTTGCATTCCTCTCTCTGGCTGCACTGGCTTCCAACTCACTTCCCTTCACAAATCAAGGTGTCAGCTTTGATTTCCAGGGCTCCCTGTCTACCAGGGGCAGGTACCATTTCCCTCAACCCTTCAGTGGATTCTCTTTGGAAGAGGTGTGATCAGCAAAGGATTTGGGGCTTGAAACTCTTAGTTTTTTATGCATGAAGCTGGATGCCACACAAGGTTCTCCCTTGACTTGGAGGTCTGCTCTCCTGCCCACAGGATTACACCCATGGCTTTCAAATGTTCATTTCAGATTGTTTGCACAGGCCTTTTCAGAAGTCTGTTCTAGTGTAATGGTAAATGGCTACCCCTGGTAGAAAAAGGTTATCAATTTAGGTTCCTTAATATGTTTATTTATCTCAGAAATAATTGCTTATCTATTTTTTTTTCTAGATGTAGCTATAACAATATATCAAACAGACAAGTATTTCCTTAAAAGCCAGCAGCTGAAAACAGGTCAAAACTCATACATTCAGCTACACAAAAACCCATCAAACCCCACTCCTAATGCAACAGCAGCACTAGAATAATATAGAAAACATGACTTGCCTTACAGGTCTCCCCTAGTCAATCAAATTAGCACTATGCCCTCCTCCAATACCTTTCTCCAAAGCCTGTGCTAGAAGCTCAGTTATGTCAAAGTGAAATAAATGTCTTCATTGGGCTACAACCTCTGATCCACTAGGTCTACAGCATATGCTGTACTGAAGACCTACAGTCATAGGTACAACCCTAGATTAGGTGGTAGAAGGGCTGAAGGTAGCTATCACAAGCATCTGTCCATGCCATGTCTGCTTCCTGGGGGACACAAGAGCTTACATCTGCAGAGTCTATCCTGTGGCTCACAGATATAACAGAGGGACCAAAAATTAAATGGAAATTGTGTGGCAACCTGGTCACTGACAGGCAGTCTAATGTTAAACCAAACACATCTTCTGCCTCGACTGTGTGTAAAGGCTCACACTTTTTCCACTGAGGTCAAGCATTTGATATGTTTTATACTGGCATTTTATTACAGCAGCATGAAAATACATACCCATTTCTCTCCATTAGTAGACATAGAGTAGGTATTCAGAAATTAAACTTAAGTGTGACCTGATACTAACTATATATTCTTGATAGTTGAAATTTAGCATAATCCTACCTTGGAAAGGCAAAATCTGCTTCTCTCTCTGCAGATGCAGTAACACTATGGTGAAAAGTTGACTTTTATCCTTGCCCTGGACCAGGCTGTGTTTCCCACAGCAACTGTGCAAGCAAAGGTGGGCAACTGCAGCCAAGTGCCTGATGTTTTATGGTTATTTATTGTCAACAGATCCTCTGCTGTTTCACCAATCAGGAAAGGTTTCCACCCAAAGAGAGTGATGAAGAGATTTCCTACACTGAACTTAGAAGACCACTGTTCAGTTAATTCCCTTGCTCACAGTCCCTCAGTGCCACTCTTAAGTAGTTGAAAAAGACCTTGCTCCATTAAACATGCAGGGGATTTTCATCTCAACTTTGACAGAAGTTTACACTGTGTGCCACCTTCTAGGACCTGACCCCTTCCATGAGATTTACTACCGTCTTTGACTCTCCACAGTGTGTCTGTGAAAACGAAATGCCAATAATGCAATAAAAAATAATATTGAATCTGCCTGTGATAATGTACATAATGATTATGCCATATTAGATACGCATAATTTCATCTGCTATTGCACTGAGAGGGCTTGCATTGATTTTTGAGGGTTAATGTAAAGAATATGTCTTAAAAGGCTTTTAGTGACATGTCTGAACCTGTGCTGCCAACTTCTGTTCTCCACTTCAGTGGCAACGGTGTCAATTCAGCCTCAGCAGAGGGTGAGGCAAAATTTTCAGTAGAAACCATCTGCCAGAAGACAGAAGTAGAGGGAACAACTAATGGTGCCAGACCAAACTCTTAAACCAACCCTTTAAAGCTCTTCAGTTATTTTCAGCAACTACAAATACCATCTTGCTGAACCCTTCACATGCACGTCCTACAGACCCGCTGAGGATTTCACAAGATATTCCTGCTGCCAGATCCAAGATCATCCCAACAGAATCCATTGCACCCAGTTACAGCCAACCTGTACTGGGGCCATGTCTAAGCTAAAGGAACTGATTCACTTTCTATCTGTTGCTAATAGAGATGGATGTCAATGACATTAATAAAGGTTATTACGGGTGTACCATAATTCTCTGCTGATTAAAGATGTAACCTAAAATTTCAAGAAAACTTTAAGTCGTCATTTATAGCAAAGAAGGGATCCCACTCTCTTCCCACAAGTGCTAATTGCCACCTGTGCTGCCACCTCCAGTATGTCGGCACTTAAATCCCAGTGCTGGTAGATGGGAGAAGGAGGGAAGGACTGGGTGGGGGCCCAGTTTGATTAGGGGAGATGAACCTTGTCCTGTTCTCACCTTGAGAGAAGGAAATGCTTTCTAGGCTATTACTGTGTTTATTAGACACCTCCAAGGTATGAAGAGGAAGCATTTTTCCATCAAAGAAGTGCTAAGGTTTTTACTATTATTCAAAAAGCTCTGGGTATGTATTTACTTAAAAACATGCTGATTAACTGGACACAATTTTTTTTGAACACAACACAGTGACTGTTTTCAGGCACTGTTAAAAACCAGGAATTTCACTCTGACTGCTCACTGTGATTCTATGGAGAAACAGGTCAGACAAACAACTTTTCATTCCCTGATGAAAAAACGCTGATTTGTTGGAAGATGATTTTGACTCCCTGCCACTCAAGATACTGTTATCCTTACATAATGTCTGTCAAATGTCAAACAGATGAAGAGCTGGTTGGCAGCTCACAAACCCCACCAGTTATTTCAGAAGCACCATATTGTAGGAGCTTGTACTGGTATACAAGGGACAAAAACTATGCATTGTCTTCAACAACTTTCTGGAAGCAAGACAATGATGATATCTGATATGCAGGTGATATCTGGGAACATTTGTTATGAGGTAAATAATAAGAAAAGGGAAAACTAGATGCAATTTCAGCTACCTGGTAAGCTATTCCTTCAAATTATGTGGTAGTATAAAATAATGCAAAGTGCAATGGACGAAAAAATGAGGCTCTTGGAGAGCATGTGGGACAAGCAACACCGTCACCAGAGTGAATAGTCCAGGTTTCATCTCCTGTTAGCAAAGACAGCAGGTCCTGAATGTCCTGAGGACATTCTCCTGCACTTTTTAAAGCTGAAACTGCCCTAATTGCTACCACTTCTCCCACAGGTTGCAGTGAGTGAGTGCAGGTCTGCTGCTCAGGCTCTGCTCTTACCCAACAGTTCTTCACACACCATTCCCTGCCACTGGCATGGAATTTCTCTAAAAACAGGGACTTTTTACCAGAAGTTTCCAGAGAAATGTTCAACGTTGGAAAATGATGAAGCAGGGCCAGTCTAACATGATAAACTCAATCAGCATTTCATATAAATGAAGAGAAAACACTCTCAAGTCACTAATTACTTCTTATAGTGCAAAGTTTCTCCTCACAGAAATATTCCATTTATATATTGTCAAATCCTGCTGCTGCTCCTTCACTAGAAGGTGACAAAAGAGCACAACCCAGGCCAGTGTGGGGCTGATAAGAAAAAGGGATTTAGAGGCTCTGATGCATTGCATGTAGAAAAGTACAGCCATACTATTAAGGATGATTTATCTATTGTAGTTGTTCAGCTTCTGAGATCAAGCTTTTAAATGAAGGATGCTCAAAAGCAAAGCTCTTTAGAAGATACTCACCTTGGGGGAAATTACTTACTGATCATGAGCCTGACACATTTTCTAAATTATTTTTAAATACCTCCCACTAATATTGCTTTTAACTATTTTGACAACTTCTGAAGCACACTGTACTGCAAACTTCAAGCCATTCTTCGCACTCAGAATTTATGGATCTAGAGAGAATTAATTTACTGGAAATTACATCTACAGCACTATAAAGACTTTGCCCTTAGCAGAGCAGGGTGGAAAAGTTGGCAGCCAGTTAGCTATCATTTCTCCCAAGGAAGGATGTTTCAGAAGTGATATAGAAGCAGTCTGTGAACTGTCTGTAAAGACTCTTCGGTGAAATACGGATTTTAAAAAAAGTCACTAGTGCTTTATTGTTTAACTCTGTTGAAAATTTCCTATTTAAGGTGAAGGAGAATTTCCCAATTGCTCAGTACAGCTTCTGTATTACACCAGCTGGAATAAGCCCCTCTCTTTTTTTTTTCAGCAAAGACACTTCCCCCTGTAGGAGACTAAGAGAAGTCAGAGGCCGTACCTGAGGATGCGTCGTAAGCAGAGAAGATCCTGAAACGTAGGAAACCTTTTCATAGTGCGACTGGATAATCCAATTGGAACTTCCTAGAGCGTAGCCTGAGCTGAGAGGGGTGACCTGCACAGCACCAAATAGCTCCTGAAACACATAGCAAGAGACATTAACTTGAGCCTGCCCTTGAGAGAAGTCAAAACAGGTCATTTTATCATCAGTGACACCAATTTTAAAAGTAGTTCTGTTATTCAAAGCCTTTATGAAGGTAGTTTCCTGAGTCTTTATGTCTGCTGTTTCTATTTACCATGTCTATCAGGATAGATGCTCAGAGAAAAGCTTTTCCTGAGGCAGGACCTTCATAAAGTCTCTGTTCCATATGAATTCTATGGCATCGAACTGAGTTCACACTGAACCATAACTCTAAATGGAGCCATCTTTGAAGCCTCTATACTCCCTTAGTCAGATGTTATTGACACTGGCCATCAGGAGAGAAGGAAGGGCAAGTAGTTCTGTACTGCCTCAGCCTCAGCTCTGAGCATGAGCAACCTGAGAGTTGTCTCCTTTAGAAAGCGTATTGCTTTATCTGTTACGCTTGTTTGAGAAAGGAAAATAAGCCTCCACGTATATCTTACTAATGTGATCTACTTTCTGGTTACTGAATAATAGAACAAGCATCTGATTCATGCAATACTAATGATTTCTCTAGTACCCCAATGCATATTTGGAACCTTTACAAAACAAAACAGGCTCTCCAATCTCTCACAGCGTGTAAGCCAAGGCTCTAGATTCTCCTGCTATGCAGACATGAAAAGTGGATCACAAATCATTCTTGATGTTGCCATGTTTTGGGTTAACTGGCTAATTAGGGGCTGATTATTCTAAAAGTTTGCTTTGGGAAGAGATAAAATATGGTCTAGAAATGTCTCTTTTTTCCTAGTAACTATAAAAACATGATTGGCTCAGATGCACAGATCTAAAATTAGATGAGATACATCCACACTGTGAGTATAGCTAAAAATGAACAGTAGCCATCCCTGGATACTGGGCAGTCCAAATGCCCTCAACCTGTCCAGTTGCTAGATAAAACTATTATTTATGTCACCAAACACATAGTGGTGGGTTGGGGTCTTTTTTCACCAGCAGTAATGCAGCCCCTTACAATCCTAAATCCACCAAATTTAGTACACAGCACCATGGATTACTGTTTCAAACTACTCATTAACAGTAATCTCAAAACTTCAGTGGCCCATTGTTTAAGATAAAGGAGAAAATAAAGAGCTTTGGGTACACACCTCACTTTAATCCACCTTTTCATTTCCTGGGGCCCTGAGCAACAATAGCAGGTATCATGGCTCACACATGGAACAGCATGTCTTACTGAATTGTTGGTTCAGTTCATTCTAAAAATTAGACTGGATTATAGTCAACAACAGGGTTATAGGCAACAACTGTGAGCTGGGAACCCTGGGAAAGGAGTGTTTGAAGTTCAGGTTGAACCATTAGGTTTTGTTTACAATCCCTAATTTGCAGTATAAAAGAAAGTGGAGGCTAAAGCACTCAAAAGATTCCCAGAAGTGAGATACGGTAACTCAGAGAGGGGATGTGGCTTATGGAGAGAGAGGATACATTCATTTGGTGCATCCTCCCAGCTCTCAGTGGGCCAGCCATCAACTCCAAATTTGCAGGTAACTGCCTGAAAATTGGCCTCCCTGAGGAAGAGGAGAAACAAATGGATGCTCCCTGATTCCACCAAAGAACCCTTCCTGGGAGGCAGGCTGAGGGACACGCAATGCAATCTTGTCTTACTTTCCTAGGCTGGGGTGACTAGATCTCACACGTGGGGAAAACAGAAAAAGAAGGGCATCTCCAGAGAAAAGCTGGGAAACTACAAGTTGTTAGTGTTGACCTGAGGACAGCTTTGCTGGTACTCACAATTTTCTGAGAATACCCCACCAGCTGGATCTTGCTGAGTGCAGCGTTCACCTCTGGCATGGTGTAGCATTTCCTCCACATAGATACCTCCACTGCGTCCTTCAGAGGGGCGGGCAGCAATCTGCAAAAATCAAGGGGGTGTGGGCATTTTGAGAACTTCCTGATGACTAACCAGCTTTTACTCCCATTTATAATCTCCAGATCTTAGATTTTTCTCTCTTTTTTTTTTTTTTTTAAATTTTAAATATGCCTGATGCTTCAAAATGAGGAGCAAGACTTTCTGCTTGCTGCCCATTTTGCTTCACCCCAAAGACTAATCTCCTTCAGTTCTCTTTGTTGTTGCTCGTAGAATCACAGGATCATAGAATCACAGAATGGTTTGGGTTGGAAGGGACCTTAAAGATCATCTAGTTCCACCCCCTGCCCTGGGCAGGGACACCTCCCACCACACCAGGTGGCTCCAAGCCCCCTCCAACCTGCCCTTGAACCCCTCCAGGGATGGGGCAGCCACAGCTTCTCTGCCCAACCTGGGCCAGGCTCTCACCATCCTCATAGAGAAGATCAGCACCTTTTGCATATCCTAAGAATGTGAAAGCAAAACTAAGCAACCCTTTTGTGATTGAAATACAGGTACCAGACATGGACAAAGGTTGGCTCTGCTCTCATTTTTGTCACCAGTGGATTGCAAGAGCACATGCTCCTGTTCCTCAGCTTCTTTGCCTTCAACTGCGATACCCCGGTTGCCTTCAGAGTGTACTGGCACGGATACATTAGCTGACACTGCAGAGTTCTTTGAAATCCCCTACACGGAAGTATTTAAGATGTTTTACACCAAAGTAAAATCCATCCATTCTGCTCTTCACAGACATTGCAAGTTAGCTGGACAGCGTTGTCAAGGGAGGGAGTGAACTGTAATGTCACAGCCTGCAAGAGAGATGCCTAACTTCTGGGAAATAAATCTTCCTTAGCAACATGAACCGAGGCAGGAAGCAGCACAGCTGCCAAATGCATAAGAAGAATAGGATATTTTTTTTTTTATATTAAACCAATGCTAAATCAAAGGCTAATTCAAACCAATTTCCAAAGATTTATGGAAATTGGTCAAGTTTCTTTGATCAATTTGTTTAAAGGAATTTAATTTATTGTTATATCTACTAGGTCAGTGAACTCCTCCATAATTTAAGATACTGAGGAAAGGATTAAGGCCAGCTATTGCCAAGACGCTGTCCGGGTCTAGCCCGGTAACTGTAATTCCAGCACAGGCTGCCTGAAAGCACACTGCGCTTAAGGAAACAAAGAAAGCCTTCAAGGTCTTTTTTGGGAAGTCATAAGCAACAAAAGGCCAAACAATGTGGATAGTTGTCCACCATTGCACTGAAGCAAATTGCCTGTAAAAGCCTTTAACCTACCAGAAGAAGCATTTAGCGTTGGATGCTTTCAGGAACTTCTCTTCTGGGAAGCGGAGAATGGATCTCCAGGTAATGGAGTAAAGTGGGGAATTGTCCTTGGTGACTGAAGTAAGTTTCTATTGGCCTTGACTCTGCGTGGCTTTGCTGTAAATATACTCTGATCCCTAACAGAGACCAGTGGCACCAGTCTCCAGTGGTTCATTCTTTGCTGAGTGACACACAGAGACAATGAGGACTGCTGGTTCCTCAGATCACAGAATCACAGAGTGATATGGAGTTGGAAGGGATTTCTGGAGATCATCCAGTCCAAACCCCTGCCAGAGTAGGTCAACCCAGAGCAGGTTTCACAGAAATGGGTCCAGGTGGAGTTTGAATGTCTCCAGAGACAGAAACTCCATGACGTCTCTCAGCAGCCTGTTCCAGGGTTTTGTCACCCTCAAAGTGAAGAAGTTCCTCCTCATGTTTAGATGGAACTTCTTATGTTCAAGTTCGTCTCTGTTACCTCTTGTCCTGTCACTGGGCACCACTGAAAAAAGAGTGCCCCTGCTGGCACTCAGCCTGTCACCCAGGCTTTTAAAACAGAAAGTTACCGGAGGGTATTTTGAAGTCCAGAGTGAATCTACTAATGCCATGGCAGCATCCTACTATGGATCACCTCAGACCAACCAGTCGTATGTGGGCAGATGCTGGGACAACCAACCTACAGCCATGACCAGGAAGGTATCGCAAAGCAGCATGGTCCAGCAGTTACTATACAAAAATTGATGCTTAAGAAATCCAGAGGCTCGTATTCTGAACTGGGCATCTGCAGACAGACAGCCCCTCCTCTTCAATGCAAAGGATAATATTTAATATATGACATAAGAAGTTATTTTTTGAAGAGAGAGGAGGCAGGATGATGGAGGAGGCAGGAGATGGCAGGACTGAACTGGATCAGAATCCTGGCCTCCCTTGTCTAAGGAAACAGCCCGTTTCACACACCGTACAGAAAAATGTAAGAAACTCTCAAACAGGTAGTCAGTAAAGTGTCTTTCCTAAGGCAAACTTCCTCTTTAGTCCCCTGAATCCTAATCAGCATGAAAGATATCCTAGTTGAGCATCTATACAGCCTCCATGAGATTGCTCATTTAAAATAAAAACCAACGGTAATAAAACTCGCTAAGCAATTAGTTCAGACTGGATTTGATAATGGAAAAACGTAAGCCACTATAATGAACTTCTTATATTTTATACAGTATTTGCATTTAAAATGCTTCAATGCTTTATCTAATGAAGGTGATAATACTTTTGTGTTTTATACTAACTATTCAGAGTAGAACCAGCTCAACTGTAAAGCAGTAATGGTGATTGATCAGCCTGAAAAATTAAAGTTAAACTCAGAAGTAATAAGTATTCTGTTCTAGCAACAGCCATGTATTAAAAAAATATTCACCAAGGATCACATTTTCTTAAATAACGGATGTCAGTCCAACCCTGCATGTGCTATTAGCCAGGTGTTAATTTGTGGATCAGTAGATGTTTGCTCACATGCTGTAATAATCAGTTCCATTCACGCTTGCATGACACTTGTCACCAGGAATCTCAAAACACTTTGCAAACATTAATTAAGTGCCTGTGTACCCTTTATGGTAGATGTGAGCTCCCTTTTACTGCCTAGAGAGCTGAAGGGGGAAACTCAGAGCACAGGTGGGGCAGAGTTGGCAAAGGAATTGAGATTTGTCCCCCTGTTCCAGCTCACAGACAACGGTGGTTCGTAGCAGCCTGGCAGAGTTTATGATACGTAGACTTATGATACTAAACAGCTGCAGCACTCCTAGTTACAGTTTGTTATCCCCACTAGCACAGCATTTCTTTCCTCTGCCTCTATCTATATTTGGTGAAAATCAAGGAACCTGCCATCTGATCAACATAATGAAATCATGGCAATTCTCTGTGCTCTACAGACGTCTTGTATGTGGGACACAAGGGATGGTCCTTTCTATCCCCAGCGATGGACTCTTATACCTTCCTCCCACCCACCTTGGTACCCCACTGCAACAGCCTCCTGACAGCACTGAGGAGAAAGGGTCCATGTTACAGTACAGTCCCAAGCAATATAAGACAGAAAAATGTGTTTTAAACACAGCTCTGAAAAAAACAATTCTAGCCTTCTACAGTAGTTGAATCAGAACAACGATCACCTCTCTGTGTTCACCTCCAGAATAGTCAACAGCACACAATGTGCTAGACAGCACTTTTTCTAAAATACGACCACTAAGAAAGTGACATTAAATGAGCTCCAAGATATATGATCCTCCCTTAAACCCTGCATACAAAGCACATGGGGTAGTGTGACGAGAATAATGGCTCCGGTCCTCTCTCTTCACATCACTGTGAGCTTTGGGAATGGTGCTGCTCAGGCCAGAGGACTCCAAAATTAAAAAAGATCACTATTCTGACAAGAGACAAAATTCTACATGAAGAACATCTCAATTTTGAGCAGCTTGTTTTTACATATAGATGAAATAATGGACATGGAGTTTGTAACTAACTTTTTTGTTCTAATTTTAATTTGGTTTTAAGGTTTGAAAGAAAGCAAAAAAACCCTCTGTCGTCCAAGTGTAAGAGGCTGCAGTCCTGGGCAGAAAGGTAGGACTGCCCTGTGGTTGGTTGTGAGTGAGGTCCAACAGTTGTGTCTTCACTTTCTTAGCATTTCAGCAAACATGAACGTAAATAATTTTAAATTAAAATTATTCCAATACGATATAATTAGGCTTGCTAATTTCAACATTTTTTAATGATGTTAATACAAAAATCTGCTGGTTTTATCTACCATCATGGAGCTAAGCTATGTGAGATGAGATCAGGGGAGACTTTTGTGTTACCAAGTCTTCCTCCAACAATCCAACTTGTGAGGTTGTTCAGAAGACCAACAATTAAGGAAGGAACTGACCCAAGGAGTCACAACTTTAAACCTCTCAGACTATTTTTTTTCCTGCTCAATGGTAGTAGCAAATCTCAAATGGTGGGGGGTGACCCATCATTACAGTGAATTCTAAACATTGGGTTCATGTTTTAGGACAGTGATCCTTTCCTGGTGGCTTGTTCCTTACCTCTGTACCTCCTTGTTCTTCCACATGGAGGCAGACTGAGCCTTTGGCACACGTTCAATGGAATTCACCAGTTCTTCCATAAGAAGTCTGAAAAGACACCATAACTAAATGAGTACGGCAGCCTTTCGCACAGGAGTGAACTTTGTCCCAAATGTTTCCAAAATACCACACAAATTGTAATACTTTTAGGCAGTTTTAAAGAGTGGATCTTCCCACAAAGGCATTGCAGCAATTACCCCTCACCAATCCTACCCCTCTTTTTCCACTGAATGTTTCAAGCTCAAGTAAGTCCAATTCTGGACTGGTTGCAACAGCAGAGGATCAGGTCCTACTGGGTTACAGGTTAGTTGGAAAGTGGCAGGACAAGAGGAAGTCCCAAACCTCCCTCCTGCTGTGCAAGAAAGAGATATGGAATCTCATACAGATGTTTGTCTCATGTGGAATGAGACAAAATATATGATGACAACTCAGCTGATGCCTGTTTATCACTTAGAGAAGTCAAGCATTTTGTCAGGGTGAACCCTCCTCAAGTACAAATGCACAATACAGCATTTGAAACAGAAAATTACGTCAGGCAGTAAAAATTGGCAGTAGATTTCACTGCCCCAAACTACACAGCACTTTTAATTGCTGTTTAGGTAGGAAGTGACAGACTTCACTGCAGAAGAATGGCATCTGGCATTACTTGGGGAAGGGAGAAGCACACCAGTATAATCTCCAACGAGACTATGCTTGTTATCTTCAGCTCTGGGCCAGCAATACCCCAGAGGTCTCCTACCAGTTCATATTTATACAATTCCTTTCTCCTACAAGGGTCTTTGGTTTCTGTTTGTTTTTACACAACGGGAGAATTACTCTGGCGTGGAAAGTTTGCACAGGACCTTTAATAGACAAAGATTCCTGCCCTGAAGTGCTTACAGAGTGGTTCAGATACCACGGCCTAATCTGCCTTCTAATCATTGCACATGGCAGCTGTTCTGCATGAGAGAGACACCAAGCACAAGGCCGGTTAGACTTCAGCAAGGGCCAAACCTGCTTATCCATTCAACAGACAACTTTGTAAGAAAAGACTGCCAAATTTGATGACCAACTATTAAGTTTCTGATTGCATTACCAGGTTTTACATTTTCTACTTCAGTCTCGTATTTCTGCTGGTTTTCTTAGCGCTTCTCCTTGGATATCAGAGCTTATGTACCTCAACTGTCATCTGAGATGAGGCCAGCTTAAGTTCCCTTCCACGCTGTGGAAGAAAGCGCGATGCTATGAATTTCAAATGCTGAAAAACTACAAGGCAATAATCTTAAAGTAATTTATTTTTGAAAAGACTGGTGGTTCCTCTTTTGCTTAAGGGGAGCGGAGAGGAGCAGGAGAGATCATTGATTGATGGTTTCTGAAGGTCTGAAGTTGGCTATGTGGTAGTTGCTGCCTGAAGTGTCTCAGCCCACTCAAGATCTACTATCCCACATCTACTGCCTGGACCAACACAAAGCACCTGCTGTAAATATTGAAGACAGATGGTTCCAGGGGTTGGGAAACATTGAGTTAACACATTTGCAGCACTAAGGACTTGGCTGGCATTCAGCTACTGCCTAAGAGCCTCTTTGGAACATTAGACACCACTCCTTTACCCACATTGTGCTTTACACCTTTTCCTTAGCGGTGATGAAAGAGGAGTAGAGAATATTAAGGGGCTTTTTACCTGCCAATTTGAACAGTGGGCTCGGTGGCATAGACTGTTCCAGTGAACCCCGTGTACTCTGTGATATAGGGCAATGCCATCATGCAGTGATAGTTGGAGATCAAGATTACATCCACCGTGGAGAGGTCAAGCAGCTCCGTCTGAAAACAGAGGAAAGAGATAAGCAACATGTAACCCTTTCAGGCAGTTTAAGCAATTGCAGAAAAACTTCTTGTTCTTTTTTTTTTTTTTTGCACACTTTATACTGCAGGAATGTAAACGGTTTATAAAAAAATGTGGGGGAAGGTCATGTCCATTCTATGATTTTATGTGTCAGATTAGCAAAGATCAATGTTTCCTTTAAATTAACAATACTTATTTAAAAAGCCTCCTAAAATAATTTCCTTCTCAAATCTGAAAAGGAAACCATGTCCTGGGTTTGTCTGTCTTTCATGTAATGAAATGGCTGCTGCTACGAGAGGCCCGTTGATCACACTTTTATCAAAGAACCGATATCTGAGCTTCTTTAGGGGAATACTACACAGACACCAAAACTTCCACAGCAGCAACTTAGCAGGTTGCCCCCTATTTTTGATGTGACACATGGTCCCGTACCCCACAGGAGAGATGAATACAGATTGTATTTATTCATATGCTTAAAATAATTCTTGTATTTTCCCAAGCTAACTGCTTGGCATCTTGATCATTCACATTTTCTACAGCAGGAGATTAAGCTCATTCATAGGATACAACAAAACAGATGGGTGGGTCCAATTTGTTTTGATGTGACAGTTAAGACAGCAGTTCAGAGAGTGAAAGAAGACTTCACACATTGTTAAAGGAATTTTAATTAGAAATATTTACTGGTAATGCTGTAACACAAACGGTGTCAAGTCAGAAATTTACAAGATATATGACCTCTAACTCAGTTATTATAGAGCAGCTAATGGAATTCAACACTCATCAAGCACATATTATCTGATTACAAGGCTTGGTCCAGCAATTTGAATAAAAAAGGCAAGAAAGTAGGTCACTCGGCTTTTCAGAGGGCTGACACAGTGCTCTGGTGACAAGCTGCTTAACTCACAGCTAAGCCTTCATGGTTCCAATCCATGATCACAGCTAATGTTAGAGGCATGATCTCCAAACTGAGTACAGTAGGTGAAACACCATCCTGGGATTCATGACAGGGCACCCTTTTATCTTGCCAAGCTGGACAGGCAGAAATACACTCACTGCATGGCATCAAAGAGCCTCTGTCACCAGCTCCTACCCAGCTGGTCATTCATCATAGAATCACAGAATGGTTTGGGTTGGAGAGGACCTTAAAGATCATCTAGTTCCAACACCCTCTGCCCTGAGCAGGGACACCTCCCATCACACCAGGTGGCTCCAAGCCCTTGAACCCCTCCAGGGATGGGGCAGCCACAGCTTCTCTGCCCAACCTGGGCCAGGCTCTCACCACCCTCACCCCAAACAAGTTCTTCCCCACAGCTCAGCCCCATCTCCCCTCTTTCAGTCTCAAACCCTTCCCCTTCCTCCTGGGGCTCCTCTCTCTCCTGTAGGCCCCCTTTAAGTACTGGAAAGCTGCTATAAGGTCTCCCTGGATGACCTGGATGCTACACGGTCTCTCTTCTCCAGGCTGAATCCCCCAACTCTCCCAGCCTGTCCTCACAGCAGAGGGGCTTCAGCCACTTTTGTGGCTCTCCACTGGAACCATTCCAACAGGTCCATGTCCTTTCTGTTCTGGGGACTACAGAGCTAGATGCACTACTCCAGGTGGGGTCTCATGGCGTGGTTTTTAGCTCTATTCACACAGTACAGAACCAAATGGGGATTCAGAACCAGAATCAAACTTGGGACTCAGCCCTGAGCTGAAGCCCAGCCCACCAAACCATCAGGACACACACTACCACTTTCCAAGCTGCAGCATCCCACCTCTCAGCATCCCAGAAGCATTTACTGATAGGATGAAAAAGGTGTCAAAACCAAAATGAAGTAAAATCTTCCCTGGGACTTGCAGCAATCTCACTAAAGGTGCCCATGAACCAAAGAGGTTTAAAAATGTTTCCTGAATGTGAAGTGAGAGAGACCAGAAGGTTGCCAAACCAAGAGAGGGCTGCACCCTGCACTCTGACATGTGGAAGTGTACTCTGCTGCTGAGACAGCCTTTTATCACCTTGTGGCTTCTGGATTCCATTCAAAACTTGGCTTTCTTCAGCAACGGTGTTCCTGGAAGTGATACTGACATTCTCACACTAACTGCTTTTGCAGACAAGTTTCTTCAAAAGAAGTGGTGTGGAAGGAGACAAAGAAAAAGATGAAGCCTCTTTCACACAATCTCCTTCTTCTACTGTGCTGCCAAACACCAGCAACATCTCTACTCTGCCGTGACAGCTGAACTCTCCTCCAGGCAGGTTAGCCTGTGGAATGAGATGCAAGCTGTAGATCACTAGCAGATTTGTTCCTCAAGCTTGTGGAGAAGACTTGGGAACTTTGGGAACCAAAGCATTTGAGAGGTCATTTGTAGTCCCTGCAACGGTGACACATGCAGCTACTTGCTGCCTTGTAGTTGAAAAACAAGAGTTAGATTCAGTGATGACAACGCTATAATGAAGCAGCAACTCCCCATCAGTCATATGTAGAGCTACACATGTGGCACACATGTGGGTATTTTCCAGCCCAACAACGTACCAAAAAGCTGAGCTGAAGCACCCCAAACCCCAGTAGATTATCATTCCGGTGCATGGCCTTAATTCCAAAGGGAATCTAGAACATAAACTCCTTTCTTCCCAAGAACTGGGACATAATGGCACTTTCTAGGTGTACAGATGCTTCCTACATCCCTCTCTTCCAACAGAACAGTAATCACAAAGCACAAAAGAACCCAGAATTATTAGGTTGAGGTGTTTTTTTGTGATTGTATTATATCCAATTCTGTTGAGGAAAACAAGCAATTACACATAGATCTGTTGAAATCACTTGCCAAAACTAGTACCAGAGCTGCCAACTTCCCAAAGAACAAGGATGACAAGAGTCAGAAGCTGCAGAAGGTGAGTTTCATGGAATGATCAGATAGAAACACTATTGCCAGAGCCCTAGCAATGTGACAACAACCTTCCAGGGGTGTTTTGTGCTTCCTGTCAACAAGGTCAGGCAGAAAGGAAAAAAAAATAATCACTGCCCAAAAGCAATTGTCTCTGTCTTTGAAAGACAGAGAAAACATCCCAACATGAAATGAAAGAACTGATGTTATCACAGTCGGAACACAGCTGAGGAAAGGGGATACTGTTCCCAGACTATTCACCATCATTCACTCCCACCACTGCTCAGCTTTTTACTTCTTCAGCTCTCCTACAGACACTGTCAATCTGATCGGCCAGGTAAACCCAGTTAATTCAAACTTTTTCAATAGTCTTGCTTACTTTTTTTTTTTTGGTTTTTAAACCCAGGTATTCCTGAAGAAAAAAACAAAGCGCAGTCTGAGAAGCAGCCACTTGCAGTTATGGCAATGGATGCAAAGGTTCTTCCCTCAAAGAGACAAGTGATGAATAACTGAGAAGGCAGTGAAACTTTTCAACCTAAATTTGGGGCTGGCAGAGCAGCACGTCTGACTGTAGCCCAGAGGAATCCAATGGTGGTTTAACCACGGGGTCGGGTCCCCAGGGGAGCTCCACCAGGCAGGTCACGCATCTGCGGTTAGAGACAAGCAGCTTTCCTCGTCTTCGTTCACTGCCCTTATCTACATCAGCACATGTATCCTGTCACAATCGAGTCCAGCTCAGTCATATTGTCTTTGGAAAGCCCCTAAAAAGGGACAGTCAAGTGTTATTCTTCTGTGAGATATCCATCTGCTCAAGGAGACCTTCCAGATCTCCCCAAACCATTGTTGAAACAGGCTGTTTCCATCCTTCTTCCAGCCCCAGAGATACTAAAGGCACCCAAACAACACAGAGGTTTTGGTTGTATTAATTACTGAGTAGTAATACATTGGCATCAATCTGATAATAATCAATTAGCAAGTTTCTTCCACACGATTTAATGGAGTCAGATTTTTCAGCAAGGCTTTGAACAAACTCACCTCTGGTAAACAGAACTCGGGCACAGAGTCTACGAACACGTGGCCAGAGCACTCCTTCAGCTCCTGCAAGAAAAAGCCCATCAACAGAGCAGACACAAAAATACAACACAATATTACTCAAATGAAGCAGATTTTGCACTTTCAAAACCTTTTATTTATCACAGGCAATTTCCAGCCTGTTACTACATTATGTTTATCCCCCTTCTAGACACAATTTGATACAAAACCTTCTCTGTCTTATTAGGAGTACAATTTTTAGCCCTTGTCTCAGAGCATTTGGTGAAACGACTTTTGGGGACCTAAACTTCACATGGCATGTTTTGTCAGATTTATCTCTACTGGATTTCTAGTGCTCTATTGTCTTCCTCTTTTTTTTTTTTTCCAAGGCTGACATCAGCAATTTTTGTCACACTTTGTATTGAACAAAAATATCCCCAACTCTAGTTCTAACACACCCCACAAGTTACACTGCCTTCTCTCCAGGATGCTTCTCTTGCTTGTCCCAAAGCGAGTGGTCTCAGCCAGCTTCACGCTGACAGAATTAAAGATTGAATCCAATTCTTAATAATTACAGTGCACCTGCCAACTAATAACGAATGAGCAATTACATCTAGTGGCAGAAGTCTCCTAACCTCATCTCAAGGGAGTTCAAAATGATTAAAACTAGATCGCAGCAAATTTCAATGCCTCTCCAGGACTTGAGTTTTATAACTGTCATCCGGAGAGTGCTGTAACAGGAATGTCCACCCGACATGATAAAACATCCCCCTTTGACACCTTCCCTTGCCTTTTTCCAGCATGGGTCAAAGAATTTACCATTCCAAGCAGTTACAATGGTCAAGGTGAAGGCAAGAGATGCTGCCTTTGAATTTTTAACACATGATTTCCATCAACGCTGTGCGAGTTTGAAGATTGTAGCAGCAGTGCCACAGAAATGGAAATACATCCCACGTAAAAATAGATATTCTTTGGACAGAATGGAGCCCAAAGCTCTGAGACCAAGGCTGGGGTACAGGAGAAACAAATTCCAGGGAATTCAAACTGGGCAGCTCTATTCCTGTGGCTGAGCTTCTGCAGCTCTGCGACTGCCAGTTAGCATGTGCTTTGAATAGAGTTGTTACTATTTTACTAACAGAAATGCTGTCTATACAGTTTCTTTTGTCTCCAACGAGAAGAAAAATCAGGTCTTTAATCTATGATCTTCAGCTCCCTTGCCTGGAAAAATCAGATCAATCCGTTTTGTCCACCTCAAAGTCCCCTACAAAAGCAACTATTATTACTGTTTTCCTTTAATGTTCACATAGTCAGAGAGCAGTCTATTAAAATAGCATTTTCTCTACTGATACCTATCGCTGCAGACATTAGAAATGTATCTGCCTATTTTACTAACATCTGACATATTTTTGTGCTCATTGTTCCCCCTATGACAGATCAAGCTGGACGCTGCAGTGCCTAGTTTTGGTTGAAGCCCCAGATAAATTTTTGCCTACAAAACTAATGTAATGAAAAGGAGGGAAAAAAGAAAAATTCTATGTCTCTTATGTAGCTGAATAAGTCCTGTGTCTTAGAATTAGGAGGCTGGAGAGAATATCCTCCCTGCTATGTCCAGCAGCAGAACACATGTTGATTTCAGAGGCCAAAGACAGGCTTTTTCTCTCTAAGAGACCTCCCATGGGGAAACCATTCCCTTTCTCATAGGTCTCCTGCCTAAAAAAATGGTACGATACCAACTTCATTTCTAAGCCTGCTCTGAAGCTTTAGTGTGAGAAAAGTGAGGCTGTTGAATAAAAGGCACTCTAAGAATGCAAAGCACTATTATTTACGGAGTTCCATGAAATAATATTCATGCTGGTGATTTCTGCACTTTAAGAGGATTTTTAAAAAAAGCTAGGCTACCTCTGAAGACCGAAAGCCTCAGAGTTGCTATTAGCATTTTGTTTCAAAATGTTCTGCTCTCCAAGGACACCAGGGCTGGTAAGGGTACACAGAGAAACCTTCACGATGAGTCAGCATGGAAGTACTGTTCCCGCAGTGCCAGCTCCTAACCTGTCAGGTAGCTTTTTTGCTACAAAGAATTTTTAGCAAGAAAATTTTAACCATCGGTAGAGTACCTTGTCCAGAAACGTGCTTCCATCTTTCAAAACCCAACCAGGAAGTTTGGACAGCCTGGGGCTGCGGAAAGAGAACAAAAAATATTGCAATATGAATTATATCATTATCGGTGGCTGAGCATAGACCTTCTATTTGGTGTCACACAGAAAATGAACAGGATTTCTGTCTCGGGGAACTAACAATCTCAATAAAACAGACAGACAGTTTCACTGTGTCTAAGTGTTCACTGAAATGACTTTTACAAATCATGGTTATGACACTTATAAGTAAAAAGAATATGAGGACGATGCAGGCAGGGAGTTTGATTTTAGTCATTTACAGTGAGAATTTCAAAAAGGCCCAGTGCTGCCCCGGGGTGAAACTGGCTGCATAAAGAGAAGTCAGGGCAGCAAGAAACTCTAGGCCTGAAACAACACAAAAACACTGTAAACCTGCTCTGGGACAGGAGATGACAGACAAATATTCCCATTAGTAATGGCAGGGAAAGACTGATGCTGTGGACTAAGGCATTTATAGACACAGGGGATGAGATTTTATATGCACATAAACCACGGTTTCACGCTTAGGTCTCCCCCTGAAGACCCACACCAAGAGCTGTCGGGTGCATTTACCTGTGTGGGAAGGACATCGGGGAGAGGAGGTTTTACTGTGAACTGCATGTTTTTAGGTGACAGGTCTGGTACCAGGCAGCAATGACAGGGCCCCTTTTTTTAATTGTTTCGAAAGCTAATAAAGAAACTTCGAGGTGGACACTAATCCTGAGTTTACAGCAGTAAACTTGCTGCCATATGCCATACAGCATTTCTTGCTGCCATAAATGAGGGACTTTTCATACTTTGCAGCGATATCTGATTTTTGTGTGAGCCTACAACTTAGCTCTAAAACCACTGCCTGCCCAGATTCAAGTCTATCTACAGAAATCCAAGAAAAAAAGTTAAGGAAACAAGAAAACTGAACCCACCTGGAATCAAACCCTGCAACAACCTCAAATGTGGAGAAAGAACTTTAGAGCTTGATTGCAATGAAATCTGCAAGTGTTGTGCCCTAAGCTCTACAGCCAGACGTGCTTATGTGCTGTAAGGGCTTTCTTGAAAATAGGAAGTGATTCAAGGGCTCAGAGGAATGCTGTGTTCAGACTAACATCAATATAAAAGAACAAATCCTAACCGCCACTCCAGAAAGTCACAGGGAAGGAAAAAAAAGGGAAATCTAAGACTCAGGGAGTGAAGGCAGAAGGGAAGAGGTGAGAGCAGAAGGACACGTCATTGAGAAGCTACACCAGAGAAGTGCAACCCCCCTTTGAGGATAAAGACTAAGTGTGACGATAGAAAAGATGAGGTGGCTAAATGTACTCCCCACGGACACATTCAAAAGCACAATTTAAGAGCAGTATTTTGGAGACTGAGAGGGCTGGGTAGAATTGGTGCAGAGAGACTGAAAGAAACCAAATTATATGATGCACAACAACTTTGACGGATAAGGGAGGAGAGGACAGAAGCCTTAGTTGGAAGGGACATCTGGAGGTCTAATGTCTCAAAGCCAGCATGAGATCAGGGCAGCCACAGCTTTGTCCAGCTGCATCTCACAAATCCCTGGAGCATGACATTCTAGAGCCTCTCTGGGGATGCTTGAAAGTGCTAAGAAAAACTATGTTAGTGGGAGGCTAATGTCCAACCTGGCCAAAAATTGTGTCTTGAGAGGCTCATCAGCCTCTTAATTTATCTGTCACACTTGAAAAATTTGGCTCTGTTGTCTTTGTAACTTCTTCTGAAGCAGGTGGAGGTAGCTATCAGCTCCTCTCTTGCCTCCTCTCTGCCAGACTGAACAAACCCAGTGCCCTCAGCCTCTCCATGGAGTCATGGGCTCCAGACCGTGACCATCTTGGAGCCTCATGAACACCCTCTACTTTTCTCAGTGCCCCAATTCAATTGGGAATCCAAACCTGGATCCATTTGTGGTTTCACCAGGACAAGGCAGAGCAGAATAACCTTTCCTATATATGCTTGCCTTACTCCCCCTAATTTAGCCTAGCACACAGTTTGCTTTGCTCATGATGAAAGAGCACTATTGACTTGTACTAAACCTGGCATCCACTGAAGAGTATACAGTCTTCTCAAATTAGCAGATAGGTCTTGCGTGGGGGTGAAAGTGGAATAAGCAACACAGGACAGAAGGGACTCTTTACCTTGAAGGCAAGAAGTAACACAGTTCCTGCCGACATAGTTTTGACATTGTAATAGAGTGATTGATTAATCCAAAATAGCTAGAACTGTCCCATAAATAATGTGAGCAAGTGTGTCATGGCTAGACAGGAAAGGTTAAGAGCTTCCCACATGTTCATTTTACCACTTTGCATTTGACATTGGTACAGGAGAGAAAATTCCAGTTGACAAACCTCCTCTAAAGTACATGAACTGGCATAAAGTGTTTGGGAACTGCAGGTACTTTGCACATACCGTGTGGGCCAGTGAGAACAAGGACAGCCATTTCCAGGACAAGGTGTAATCTAAATACCTTTTAACTGGCTTTTTTTGAAGAGCAAAGAACTCTAAAAAATGTCCAGTCCCTTTAATGACACAAACACTACAGCACTTTCCTCTCTTACAGATTAAAGCACAGGCTCTCAAAATGTTTGCTCAAGGAGGGTCCCATGCCAGGTACGACATGGGATTTAGCTGCATAGCAAAGATCCACTGTAACATCATACCTTTATGCTCCGCAGAGGTAAAAATTAGGGCATCTTTGCAGACCACAGCGTGAAACTTGCAGAACCCAAGTGGCTCATGGATCATACTTTGGGGACTGACCTCTGGTTTGAAGACAGCAGAGAGAAGCACAGCTCTTCTGTGGTCAAGGTTTTACATGGGTCTATCTCAGCCGAAGTGCAAGAAGCAGCACATGTGGTTCTGAGAGGACACAGGGGTGGTGATAACCTAACATCTGTTCAAATTCTTAGGCTGCCACATGCTTCGGTCCTTCTTGTAGTCTCTCACATGGAAATTGGTGATAATCTCAGCTCTCGGTCACCTGGCCATGTTATATTGATAGTACACATTTGAACTTCAGAGGTACTTTGACATCATGGTAATGTCCATGGTAATGGACAAAATGCTGTATAATGGTACGAGTACTATAGAGAGATAAGGACTTTTTAGTGGCAGCCACGTTCCTCCTCAAGTTTTTAACTCATTTCCACAACTCCCTGCAGGACATCTGTTTTGTAGAGTACTGAAGAGATCAATTACTTGCCCAAGTCCATGTGCTTAGGACAAGCCTTGCTGTGAGGGGTGTTCAATCACCTCGCGGACAAGATTGATTGGATCTAAATCCAACTGTTTTCTCCGATTCCACTGAGCCATCAGGGGTCAAATCTGACATCCTTTCTTATTGAGTTTGAGTCATTTTAGTGCACACATTCTGGAGGTACTTGGGGAATTCCAGGTTGTGACCTGCAATTTGGCTGTTCGTTCCCAGGGTCTGCTCTCAGCAGCCAAAGCTGGCATATCCCTGGGGAGTGCTGGTGCCTGCCCACAGTTCTGAAGAACCTCTTAAGCCTTTGTTCACTCACCTAATTTTGCTACTTGTTCCTCTCTCCATTGCTTTTTTTCTTTAGGGGTGAGAGAAAGCAAACCGAAGGCAATTCTGTCTCTATCTGGGTTTCCCAAATTTTGTGGGTCCCTTCCAAATCTATTACTGCCCCTAAATGCTGTAGTTAGCAATTGTATTAGGGAATAGAACAAAACTTGACTATCTCACTGATCCATCTTAAGGCCTCTCTTGCCTACTTCACAGCAGATCTTGAACTCCATGTTCTTGCAGAACAATGCATACACTATCTATTCTTTTCCTCTTAAAAAAAACCACCCAAATCATAGGAAGTGCTGGACAAACTGCTTTAACCTCACGAGGTCACTCAGGAAACTCCCTTTCCCAATCATATTCTCCCCCTCTCAATCAAGCTTCCCCTGAACCCAGAACGTTCCTCACTTGTTCCCTTATGGATCAAAGTTACTACATGGCTTTTGTGAAAACTCCTACTGCTTCCCGTCACCAAGAGTTACTCATTCCCACCATCCAAACCCCTCATTTTTGTAATTTATTCCATTTAGGCAAGACATAAATCACCCTAACTGAATATCCAAATTAATCTAAAAACCTGGGAAAATACGACTTTGTAGTTAGGACACAGAAGGAGCTGTCTTGATTTCAGGATTCTCTTCTAGACTCCACTTTTATTTCAGTGCCATTTCATTCCCATGCCCGGCTGCACCGCCCTTTTATTTATTTATTTAATTTTTAAAAGGGAACAATTATGCCATCAAGTCAACTAATAAGGACTGTTAAGTGCTATTTTTCTTTGCATTAGCCCGTGCTCTGAAGAAAAGCCTGAGAAGCCGGTGGTTAAACTGTACTTGCTGGGCTCCACGCACTCCATCTCAGTTACCCATTTATCTCATCTTGCATGAAGAAGCCAGAAAGATGACAGATATGTGACCTCACTTGTGCTGAGCAGTTGCAGCAATACTTTACTGAAGCTTAGAATAAATTATCTAGAAAAACCAATCAATAAATCCATAAAATGTCTTCCGTCTACTGAGCCAAAGGACGTTATTTTGATAAAGAGAATTTTTAAGTGAACAAAGTCTATTTATGATATCAGATGATGCTGTTCATTTGTACTCATCCCCTCCCTCCTTCCAATACACCATTTCAGGCAGAGCACTCACCCTGCAGCCCGAGAAGGCACAGACTAAGTGCTTGCAGGCCGCAGAACATACCTCTGGACCAGTGGCATTGGGAGGAAATTGAGGGTGGACGTCATGTCCAGTCCACAGTCCAACATGATGGTGGTGGATTTGAACTTGAGTACGTTGCATGGTAAGGTTGGATGTCCTGACAGGCAGTACTGGAAGAAAAATATGAAGATGAGTTACCTACTCGTGACCTTATCAACAGGAGCGCCCTTGAAAACTGATTTTTAAACACGTAGTTTCATGCACAGTGGAAGAAAACCTGATTTCCTCAGAATCCATGTCTCACAGGTGTGAGTGTTCATTGAGATCTCCCCGTGTCAGGGTACTGAGGGGCAAGATTTTCTTCAGACAAGTTTTTCTCATCACAAGAGTCGAGAGGATGGCATAGCTCCTCTCTCCAACTTAGGATGCATGGAGAATCTCTTTTTCTAACAACAGAAAACTGGTTTCCTTAAAACAGTCCTGCTGGCAAAACCTGGATGAAATTGGCCAGCAGATTTGAAAATTCCTGGGGGTAGAAAAGGAGGACAAGAATCTCTGCAGGAACAGGGCTTGTATTTCCTTAAGAAACCAGCCTAAACAGCTGGGTAAGGTGCAGCCCACACTTTCTGTGGCTGCTTGGCACAGATCAGCAGCACTGGGACATGCTCTCACCTGCTTTTTGTCTTGCTAAATGCAAACAGGAAACGCCAGGGAATGGACAACCCTATCTGAATGGAAGGGTTTGTGTACTGAGAAATCCCAAATGCTCTCCAGGCTTAATGAGCCAGTGAGCAGGTTATGTACAGGGGCACTTCAGCATCATTGAGATGCAGTCACCTCTTGTATGGAGAGCAGCAAACATTTAACAAGGCACAGGAGCAGCCGAAGCTTTGAATAAGAAGAGAGAGGAATAAAAATGCCAGCTTTAAAATGTAGGATTAGAAAAGTAAATGTCTGAATAGAGAGCGGCCACCTCTACGTGAGGGTTTCTCTTCTTTGATGATGTATCCTGATGGTCCCTGAAGGAGATTTTGCATTACAAATACACGTTTCTGCATCCCCAAAGTCTGGGCATCTGGCAGCACAGCAAAGCTCAGGTGGTCAAACTTCAGCTTATAAATTCAAGTTTTGGTCAATTAAGATGAAAAATATCAATTGTTTGACCATGCACTGCACTAAAAGCAGACTCAGACATTTTCTAACACATTGATAGCTTATGCTTGCTTTCTGTATTTCACTCCACAAAGTGGAAAGAAAGTAGATTAATCATTTTATTTTATATCTCTGCTCACAATATGTTAACATGGGACTGCAATTGTCTGGATTAACAACTCCCAAGGAGACTATTTACATATGTTCATCAAAAACCTGTTTAGAATTATATTTAAATATTAAAAAGCTTCTAAGCCCTAAATATTAAATTAGTAGTATCACAAAGATTTTTGTTTTAAATCCACAAAGCCTTAATTATTAAGGAGCAACATGTGCCTGCTCTCAGCAAAGTTTTTAAAAAAGAGGGAAAAGGCCAAGCTGGTGAAAAAGTGAGTATATAAGTAAGGAATTCATTTGTTTTATTCACCAATTTAAAATACTCATGTGAAATTAAGCTCTCACCAGACCAGAACTTTGACAACTGAAGTTATAAATCCAAGTAAATAGAAAGAAATGAAGGAAGAAATAAGATCTAAACTAGTTTTGTGGCTTTTAAATGATCCATAATTAAAAAAAAAAAAGCAATGAAATATCACCAGTTTTAGCAGCAAAACACTTTCTTGCTTTTTTTTGAAAAGTCATGAATAGGATCCTGACCCTGAAATCTATGAGCTAACTGGAAAAATCTTCCTTTTTTCTTCTTTAAAAGCATCTAAAATAATCTATATCTGTGGCTGTCACGCTGTGACAAATGGATTTCTGGGAGTCAATGGACTCTTTCTATCAGTTTTAAGTACAGTGACTTAAAAAGGAAAAAAAAAAGGCAACTTATACATGTTATATAGGTGACATTTTCGGGCCTGTTAGAATTTCAGATTAGGAATCCAAAAATTGGAGTGTTTGCACTCTATACACACCGTAAATGTGTCCATTTCCACCCAGCTTGTTTAAAACAGATCCAAACATCTCATTCACTAATATTCCTGACCTGACTAAAATGCAGGTTTCTTTTGCTCTAAGATTTATTGCCTTCCATCTTTATTGCCCTATGGCTAGAGGCTGGTGCAGCTAACGCAGTGGGTGCCCTATCTCCTAATTAAAAAATAGTCATGTAAAAACATCACAAAACCTACAAAAGACCCACAGTGTGCCCACCTTGACTCACAGCTTTCTTGTCATGCTTTGCAAACCGGATGAAAGTTTGGCAGAGTTGGCCACAAAGAGATGAAGATGAGGGGCTAATTCCAGAGACTGAGGCAGGTTCTCAGCAGACATCTGGTTGGTGCTAAGCGCTTGCCAGCCCGGAGTGTCTCTGGTGATCTCATGGATGGCAATGTGACAGGGAAAAGAGATGATGTCTCATGCTAGCAGCTCCAAAATATTCAAAATTTGACAGGTTAAAGCCAGTGAATTGAATTGCAACTGAAGCCAACGAATACTGCAGTGCATCCTTCCAGTATTACTATCACACGTTAGCTTAAAGTCTAGAGGGAAATTCACAACTGGGGTTGCCTGGACCAAAGCACACTGGAATTTGTGGGAGTTTGACATTTTCACTGGATTCTGAATCAGGTCTGGAGGCCTGAATCTCTATCTCATTCTTCCAAATTCAACCCAAATAGATGAGAAAAGACAATGAAATAGCACCCGCTCCTCCTCCCACAACCCCAAGATGCAGCCACATTTCCAAATACACGATGAAGAACCTGGATTTGTGATCCCCAGTCTTCACCTGTACATGAGTCTAAATATGCTACAGTGCAGATTTCAGACACTCGTGTTCCCCTTCCCTTTCTCTACCCCTGTGCAAGACTTCAGACATAACAAAGAACTTTGCATTTCCACTATGGTCTTCATTTAAAGATTTCCTAGTTTGATATCCCCTCCTGCATTGTATTAGCCTCTACCACCATGTCTTGAAGGGCTTAGCTTTGTAGTTTGTCCCACTGGTAGTTTTCAACTCTACAGAGAGATGTAATCACATGTATAAGGTTATGCAGGATCAAGCTCTTTGGCCACCTGCCTATCAAATTAATTTTACAGAGTTACACCACAGATAGCAATTTACTGGAAGTATCAAAACAAGCCCAGAATCCAAGTTCTTCACTTCTGTGAAGCTTCCTCAAGACAAACTGCTCAGTCTCAAAACTGGGAGATGATCTGACGTTTAACAACAGCGTATTACTTCAGGTTGAACAACTCTAAGGTTATGCCCAGGTATTTTGAAAGCTGCTTTGGTTTTCATCTCCAAAGAGTTGCAGCACATGATGTCAAACAGGGAAATTCTGCCCTGGAAAATGAAGTAGTGGCTGAATCCAAGGTCTGTGGGAAACTTAAATAATTGAAAAGGAAGATCTAGTGAGGAGAGCAATAATATGGATACTGTATTTTCTGATAACCTTCCCTTTAGATCAGATCCCACATATCTGCCAGGAGCATTGCACACCCTGACCAAAGCCACTTTGGGCTGGTTTTCTTATTAGTAATTAACCATATTAACATCAGACTGCCATGAGAAACGATTTTAAGATGAACCACGGGGATTTATTAATATTCCTAGAGCAACCCGGCAGAAGTCACACGTGCAATTGGGGAATCTCCAGCCCACGGAGAGACTCGTGCTGAAGGGTGGGAAGGCGAGAAACACCTCCATCTCCTCCTTCTCCTGAATCCCACCGGGGAACGGGGGGGAGCCCGACGCCAGCCCGGGCCCGTGCCCCATCCCACAGACGGTGATCAACCTCCACCCGCCCTGGCCTGCGTCCCCTCAGCCGGCAGCTCCTCACCGACCGTTAAACTGCCGGCTGAGGGGACGGAGGCCGCGGAGCTGCCGGCCGGCTGATGGGAACAGGGTGGCCTCCCCCTCGCCCCGGCTCCTCTCAGGGCCTCAGTTTCCCCTCACGCCCGGCGGGGCTGAGGCTACCGCAGCCACGGGGCGATCCGGGGAGCCCCCTTCCGCCACCGAGAGGGGGTCAAGCTGAAGCCCCCTCGTTCCCTCCCATCGCAGCCCCACACACTCACCAGCTTCATGCTTCACCCGGCTCTATTTACTGGGACAATCCTGTCCGTCCCCCCCCACCCCGCCACAACCACTTTGCCCCCCACAGCATCATGGGACTTGTAGTCCCGCCGTCTTCCCTTCCGCCCAGGATGACGTCATTTCCCGGGTCATGCCGGGAGTTGTAGTCCGCCCCCTGCGCTTCGCCCCGCCGACGTGCCTCGCTGCTGAGGCATGCTGGGAGTTGTAGTCCCTGCGCGGCGGCTCTCCCCGTCACCCTGGGGAGCGGGGGAACTACAAGTCCCAGGGTCTCACAGCGGCGGCAGGTGGGAGCTTGGATGTTGATATCAACATGGCGCTTGTGAGACAGACAAAGGCAGTCAGTCTGGTGTGATTGAGCCAAAAAAAAAAAAAAAAAGAAAAAGAAGAAAAAAAAAAACAAAGAGGGGGCGAACGGGGAGGAGGGAGCGGCGGGAGCAGAACAGAGCCGGGCGGGGAAGGGGGCCCTTCTCCTGGGTGGGCCGGGGAGGGGGGCTCGTCGGCCGAGGGGTTTCCTCTCCCCCCCCGCCATTGTTCTCGTCCCTCCGCGCCCCCCTTCATCTCCCCTCAGGCTGGGGCGGGGGCGGGCGGGGGGACCCCCCCCAGCTCCTGCCGTTACATGGTGAGGTGGAGGCGCCGCCAGCACCCAGAGGTGAGTGTGGGGAGGAGGAGGAGGACGGTGTCCCCGGGAGGCGGCTGCGGGAGGGCAGGGCAGCCTCTGGGTTTTAAAGAAGAGCCCTCCATCGTTGTTCCTGCCGTTTATTTATTTATTCTTATTTATTTCCCACCCCTCTCCCGGCTGCGGGGAGGTGACGGACTCCTGCCCCTCAGCCTGGGTGGGTGCTGCTTTTTTTTTCTTTTTCCTCGCTTTTTTTTTCCTATTTTTTTATTATAAAATTTTGATGCTGGTGGTGGTGGTGGTTCGGTTTTCGCCGCAGAGTTTGGAGCTGGGGGTTGGAACGAGCCCCTCTCCCTGTCCCCGGGACCCCCGGGGGGGGGTGGGGGCTGCCCCGGCCCGGTAGTTTGGCCGGGGAAAGCGGAGGAAGGAGGCTCCGAACGGGAGGGGATGGAGCCCGGTACGCCCCGAGGGTCGCGCCCGGCATCGAGCCCCCCTCGCCGGGGCCGTGCCGGGGAGCTCCCCCCCTGGCTGGGGCAATGAAGGTGGTGGTGGGGGGGTGAGCCTTTTTTAAGGAGCCCCGGTGTTTTGCGCCTGTGGAGTTGATGGGAAGGGAGAGGGGTACCCCAAACCCCGCTGGATATGGGGGGGCTCGGGGAGGCTGCGATCTGTTGCAGCTCCCGGGGCTTGAAAGGAGGGTTTTTTTGGGGAGGGCGAAGAGTGTTTCTTGTTGCTGGAGAGTTTTAAACAGGGGAACGGGTGGGGGTGGAGGAGGACCCGGAGGGAAGTCATTCCCAAAATGTGCGAGGAGAGCTTGGGTGGGGTGTCAGCGGCTTGTTTATTTGGTACTTCTTGAGAGGAGATGGGGAGGGAAGGGGTGAATCCTGTTGTATCTGTGCCTGCGATCTTTTGGGGGTTTTATTTTGGAAGAACAGCGTGTTTGACCCCAGGGCCGGCTGGAGGAAGCGGCAGGGAATGCCGCCGGACTGTTTTGCTGTGCAAAATACACACGCGAGACAGACGGAGCGTGTTCTTCACCCTCCCTTTTGGCTGATGGGTGCTTGGGTTTTTTTTTTTTCCCTTACTTGTTCTAAGAGCGTCTCTTGGTATGTTTGCAGAGCACTTCTCCGGAAAGCATGGGTTTTTTTTCCCCTTTGCGATAGGTCTGAAAAAGCCTTCGTCGTGTGTGCTGTTTTTCCCAGTCCCTTCGTCTTAGGGGCCAAAAAAAAAAAAAAAAAGCCCTTTTAATTTTTTTTTTTTGGGTGTGGGGAGGGAAGAAGGAAGAGGAAATGAAGACTGTAAGCATGTTTGTCTGGGGAGTTGAGTATATCTCAATTTGTTCTCCTGCTCGAGTAACACTGGGAGTACAGATAAGTGGCTTTTAAGTAAGGAATGTATATGAACAAAAGCTGGAAAGATTTAAACTTTGTAGGGAGGAAAGCGTTAAGCTGATGGCCAGGGCAGGCATTTGAGAGTAGCTCTGATAGACCCCTGCTACGTGCTCCTGCTTCAAACTAATGGGGATGGAGGAAAAGGAAACTGGTGGGGGGAAGAAAAAAAAAAAAAAAACCCTAATAATTTGCATGAATGATACCATGTAAAATATATCGTGTCGGAGAGAGGGATTGTGCTCTGCAGATTGTGGGCTGGCAGAACCCTGAAGTGCCTGCTTGCGTCCCGTGATATGACTAGCTCATTTCTGCAGGGCTCATCAGGTACAGACTCTGCTTCCTTCCTGGGATGGTGCAGCTGGCATTTGATTTCCTCCATGGATGGGAGAGGAGGAGTCCTGTGCAGTTTTTTTTTCCCCGAGATGATTGCATTTTCTTTGGCCTTGCTGTACCCTGCCTCATTAGTAGGAACTGCATCTATATTTATTTACCATTATACCATGTCCCTTGGGATGGCGGGTGTAGTTTGGAGTAGGTATATATGGATTTATCACTCTTAACATTTTTTTCCTCCTGTCATGCTAGGGCCAAATCTGTCAACAGCAGAGAACAAACTTAATTTATTTCTGTGTTTTGCATCTCCCTTTTTGCCATTTCTCTTCCAAATTGCTAAGAAACATCTCCGAGATGCAGATGGGGGAGGGAAGTAGGGGAGAAGTGTGAAAGGGATGGAATATGTTATCTGTGCAGGGATGTATTTGTTATCTGCGTGCTCTGGGAGCACTGGGCTCTGTGAAAGAGCAGGGATTGATACTGCATCTGAGAACTGGGCTTCGGTAAAGCTCTTTTCTTTTCCTTTCTGGGGAGGATTCTTCTTTAGCCCCACGACAGTCACAACTTTTTTTTCTGGGTGGTTGACAGAATTGCCTGACGAGCCCGGGCATGAGACTAGGAACAAGGAACTTGTGTTTTGCTCAGCGATGTCTCTTCTTCCTCCTATCGTTCCTTGAGCTCCAGAAACAGGCATCAGCATTTTTACTCCTGTGTCATCCAACTCTGCTCAGAGCAGGTCTAGACGACATTGTGGTGTGCAGGCTGCCAGCTGTGCTACAGGAATGCTACCACAGGTGAAACTGCAGGATTTTTAATGAGTGGTAAGGAAATCTTGGAAGAATATCCATGTGAATGAGGCCTGCTTATCTCTCGGAACTACTTTACTGAGCGGTCTTGAGCAATTCCTTTCTATTTGTTGACCTTTCTAGAAAAACGTGCATTTCCATAGCGTAGCGTTTCTGATAATTCAACAAATTTAGTAACCAGTGTCAGCTGCAGAAAGCTGACTTCTAAGGCAGTTTTCTGTGTGGGTCTTACTGGCCTCTTTCAAAAGGATATTAAAAGTACATGGCTGTCCAGTGTTTTGAAAATTATTATGAAATGTTTATGGTGATAATCCATAAGTTTCTGGAAGTGTTTGATATGGTTTTTTACATTGGTTTCTGGAGCTGGGAAAACAGGGAGGTTCTGACATTGACTTTCGAAACTGTTTTTATTTTATTTTTAGTGACTTTTTAATAAGCATGAATTTCAAGAATTGTGCTGTCGTTAACTTTTGTGACTGCTCTATTTTTTTGTTGGATGTCAGTGGTGAAATTTGGGTCCTTAGGATATGATGTTTGGGAGAGGAATGGGAAGAATTAATGAAACTGAAACATGAGACAGGAAGAGTGCTGGACTGTCACTTTCGTAAAGGGATCTCCGATGGTGTTTGGTTGTATATCTTAGAAGATAAACCATTTTGCATGAAATGATGGCACATTTTAATCGAAAAACTTGTGCTTTACAGTGATTTCTCTGCAGAGCTTTTAGGGATACTACAGAATTCCAAGTTACAGCATTGGGATCTTTGGCAAATATTTTTCATTTTCTGCAAAGTTTAGGATTTGAAATGAAACACTTGAAGGGATGCTCTCAGCTTCAGAATCTTGCTGCAAAAAACCCCCCATGCCTTCGTTTCTCCTCCCCATAACTTTTTGCAGCTTTGACACTTCTTCTAAAGTCATTGAAGTCGATTTCACTTTATACTGATTTTAATGGAACAGGCATTGGATCCGCATGCGCATCCCTGTGGGATTGGGCTTTAATTATACCTATGCTGATAATATTATCTTGTGGGTTATCAGTGAAGTGAGACCAATGCCATGACTATAGTGGGATTTTTAGGAGATAATGAGAAGAATTTAAATTGTTGGGGGGTCTAAGTTACATCCCTAAAGCTGTTTTTATATGCAAGATTACTAATAAACTGTATTTTAGCATTCTAATATTCCCGTATTGACTAAAGCTCCCTTCTGACGTGTATAAAATTAGGATGGCTGGATAGCAAAGTATATTAAGAGATCATATTTGAACACTCACTCATGCAAACGGATTGTATGTTCCCTATGAATGCAATTTCCAGCGTTAATGCTAAAGATAAGTGTTTTGACAAATGCTTTTAATTTGGGGAACAATACAAGCAAGAATAACAGGATATGAAAAGAAAGCTCTATTTTTCATTTCGCAGGTGGCAAACCAGGGATTAACTCGCCCAGTTCCTACATGGACTCTGCAGTAGAACCTAGTAATCAGGTCCTGGTCTCAAGGGTTTGTCAGGGCTTTGATTGATCAGAGTTTTTCTGCCTCCCCTCATTAATTGGCTAACATCCACATTTAAAATATAGCGCCTAGAGATTCTTTTTCATTCTTCCAATTTCAAACTTTATATGTAGCTCTAAGTAGGGTTTTTTTTTTAATTTTCAGTCAAACTTTGAAAGCAGGGTGGGAAAGCTTCGTCTGAGCAGCACCTCCCTGACATATGATACTATCTCGAAACAGCCTCTGACAAGTGAACCCTCTCATTGAAATCATGTGAGGAATTTTATTACTCAACTCTGAAGATCTTCTGGGGGAAAGGAGGTTGCAAACTATTAACTATGTGGTCTTCACTGCAAGTTGGCACATAAAATGTTCTTATGTATCGAGGCAGTCATGTGGTCCGCAGCAAGAAGTGGAGAATGGGCTTTGTAGTCACTGGCCAACTGAACATTGTAACTGGGAGAAACACACTTATTTTTGTGCTGTGTCTCCTAAAAAGGGATCTGTTCGCTTGAAATCTGGTCTTTCTTTAGACGTGGTGGTGCTTGATTTCCTTCCTCTCTCCTCCCCCTCAGGTGGGTGCTCACACAGGGCTAGCCTGGGACCACGGAACCGTGTGTGGAGAAGCTTTTAGGCTAGATGTTGTGTTTGGGGTGCTTCTGTGCTTGGCTCGGGTTTCCCACCAGCTCGTTGCTCGTGCTGTTTCCCCGTGCAATACGCTGCTGAGCAAAGTGCTCCTTTCACAGTTAGGAAACTATTGCAATTACCGCCTTGTAAAGCCTGACCTCATCAGAAGGGATCCATTTATGGCCACAACTTGTGTGGTCCCGTGGAGTAGGGCTCCACCATTTCACGTTTGATTCACTACGGCCAAGCCACCGTCCTTCTCCTTTACTACTCTGGGATAAAGGAATACTTTGTCCCTTCGTTTGTAAACCTGTCGGTGCTTCTCGGTATTTTACAAATAGAGAAACTGAGGCACGAGGGGACAAATGACTCCTTCAAGGTCCCATACCGAGTCAGTGGCAATTGAAGGAGGCTCTGTCTGTTCCCCATCTGTCGCACTTTTAAATCTGTCATAATTTCTTTGTATGGTTAATACATATTAATACATTGGTTGGTTGTCTAAGAATACCTAAGTCAATAAGAATTTTTTTACAGAATTCCTAAAGGTAGGATTTCCCATGTTCCACTGACTTCTGTGGTTTGACACTTGTCATCTTTTACTCAGTTATTTTTATTGCTTTTAATCCCTTAGATTCCCCCACCCCCTCCCAAAAGCACAACTGGGGTAAATTTTCTCACTACACTGTAAGATATGTCTGTATTTTCTTGCATGGCTTTGTTTAATAGGAGTTTTTCAGTGTTGGACTTCAAATCTATCTCAGGAATGCACACGCATGTTTGTTACTTCTTTTGATTCAACACTGTGTTAATGCAGACACCAAAAGGTTGAACAATTACTGCTTTGATGCGCTTTTTTAAGAATTTAAAAAAAAAAAAAAATCTATAACTGGTTATTCTACCTGGCTGCGTGCAGATTTCCCTTTCCTAGTTCTTAATCAAAGCTGCTCTTAAAACTGGGGGCCGCTGTAGTGTGGTGCTTCTGACAGTGTATTCCACTTTATCTCTCCTGTGCAGCCAACCAGAAGGTATGGAAGGTCAGTTAACTCTTTCTTCTACCCGATTCCTTTATGAATGTTTACTTCATCATTCCAGGTTTCAGTGCAATTACTAGTCTGAAACCTCTTCCTTCCTCAGGTTGTATGTATGTATACACCAGAAAGACCTAACTTGGTGTATATGTCTACTTGTGTTTGCAGGAACTTCTTCCCATCACCCGATGGGTGGAAGTGTTGTTTCCAGATCTACTGAAGAGTTTCTTGTAGCCAGAGGAAACACATTTTATTACCTGCTTCATGCATATACGTGGGACTCTTCTGTTTGTGTCTCTTTAGGCTGTATTAAACTTACTTGAACCCCATTAGTTCTGTGATGAGATCTTAACATCGGGGTAAGGAAGTAATCTACAAACTAGGCATGCAAAATATATTCACTATGTTTGGGAATCTCGCTTGCCCTGGATTCCTGGCATCTGTTTTCTCCCCACTTTCAAACTTAATATTTAAGGACCCCTCTTTTCTTTGCACTTTCTTAAAAATTAAATAGGTTACTGCACATTAAGTTAAGCAGTAAAACAGCTCCTGCTACTGAAACAATACTGGGGGCTACTCTTTCAGTGAGTGAACAGCCAGTTTCATTCTTCTGATAAGCCTATGCCCTATCAACTGGGAAGTGTAGCATATAGTCATTTCCTGCATTTTGAGCTGCCCATTTCTTCTGAGCTCTGAAGCAAGCACTGAATCTGCTTTTTGTTCTTCCAGTGGTACTGTAATACGAATGGAAGCAGAAAGCATTTAGTTAGTTCATAAAATACAAGCGCTGCTTCTACTGGGATATTTATTCTGACCTTTATTTTGGACAGTTTCTCTGCCACGATCAGATTCTCTGATTACAATGTCAGCTTTCACTAGAAATCTCTTTGTGATTTAACTGGCAGGGTTTGGGAGCCCAAGGAACAGGGTATGCGGCAGCTCTGACATGTAAGTACTGCTCAAATATTGAAAAGAAAAGTTCCTCCTGGCACTTAGATCAGGCTGGGCTCTCATTTCCAGACTCTACCATAGGTCCAGGGCAAACTTCTTGACTTGCCTGTGTTCCCAGGCTGTAATATGAAAATAATCCTTCCAGGGCTGTTGAGATGCTTTCACATTCGTAAAAGTATTTGAAGATTCTTGGCCGGATGGTAGTGCGTGCTGCTGCTCTCAGCAGTATAAACATGAATGTCATAGGTGTATTTACTCAGAGTAAGAACCAGCTATTTAAGCTAATACTGATTTTTCATGCCGCAGATGGGAGAGGTAAGTAGTTGATCACAGTTTTGTCAACGAAGTTGTATTCTGTGTGATTTCCAGGCATCATCATCAGTGGTCCTCTGGCTGTTTGCATTTCATGGGGGCTCCATCTGTTGGATGGAGCGGGGCCGCTTGGTGATGAGGACAACAGTCTGAAAGAGAGGGAACTTGCTCAAGTCGAAACTTATTCCTCCCTTTTTAATTTCTTCATCCAGAGAAGTAGAATGATGTTAACATATTGGAGATTCATAAAATTTAGGGCGAGAACAGACAATTAAATCGCCTTCTCTGATATGTTTTATATGCTTTGATTCACAAGCCTTTAAATTTTAATCATTTACTCTGAAACCGAGACCAGTAACTGCTGTTTGGCTAAAAACAATTTGAAAGCTTTCCAGCCTTGAGTGTCCATCACTGGTAATTTCAGACTCATCACTTCTCTTGGTAGTTTGTGCCATCTCACTGTTAAAAAGAAGTGGCTGACTTCTAATTGGAATTTGTCAAGGTTCTGCCGCTGGTTCTTGTTACGACTTTCCTGACAAGATTAGAGCCCTTTAGTACCCAGTACTTTCTTGCCATGGAGGTACTTCCACTCTGTAATCAAGTTACTCGATTGATAAGGGAACAGAGTTGAGCTTTTAAGTCTTCACTCTGAGGCATTTTCTTCAGCACTCAGATCATCCGGTGATTCTTCATGGTCTCCGTTTATTTTTAACATTGTGGAAACCAAAAATGGGGAATGTTCCAGCCTGTGTCTGATCCCCACCGAGGTGCGATGGCCTCTTTTCCTGGGTGGCCATTTCAAAGGTTCACAGCAGCCCTTTTGCATAGAGAAATCCTACTTATGAGCCTCGCTGCTCTGAGGCCAAGATTCTTTCTTGTAAAATCTGCCATTGAGCAGTTGCACTCTGCATTTCTTAGATTATAGATTTGCCTTTTGTTCAGCTGTGTTTTGCTCTCCTGAGCTAAGTTTGGGTAGATATTCAGATTTCTTTCTGTTGCTCTCCTTTCTTCATAATAATGTACTGTTCCTGTAGTCCTGGTGTCAGGCTCAGATTTTTATCTGCAGTGATAAAAACGTTGAACTGCATCAGACCTTAAATTTAGTGACAAAAAAAAATTAGCATGATGCAATCCCAGGAAGTAGATGGAGAACTGGCGAACTGACAGCTCTCAGCAAGCACCAGTCAATACGGAGCAGCCGAGGTGGATTTCCACTCCAACCAAAGCACATACCTTTCTGTTTGACTATATTTGTAATCTCAAAGTTAGTTCCTTATTTGCCATTAAAACATGCTGACTGGCATTACTGATGTCCCTGTTTTCTAATTATTTGCTGGGGAATTTTTTTTTTTTCTTATTGGTTTGTCTGGGTTGGTACCCAGCTCAGTGCCTTCCAGCTCCCCAGATTTGCTCCATCCCCTTTTTGAGCAGTAGCACAATATGAACATCCTTCTGGCCTCTGGTTTTGCCCTCATTTTCTATAGAGTCCCTCATTGAAAAAGAAAATAAACCCTCTACCCACCAAGACTGCAGAAATCCCGCTTTGGTGCATGCGTTGTGGGCTGATTTTGCATGTTTCACTCCTAATGGATTTGCTGAAAATAATCTTTTCTTACTGATGAATTAGAAGGTACTTTGTGTGACCAAAGCATGTCGCTCTGGTGTAACACAGACCTGCTCACAGTAATCCTGACTCTCCCTTCCACTAAAGCTAGTTTTATAAATTTTATCATCTTTTTTTTTTTTTTTTTTCTTCTTTTGGTGAATGTGGAATCTTGCACTTTGATTAGCAAGAGGAACATCCCAAGACCTTTTGTCCCTCAACTCCTGCAGGTATAAAACCACAAGGCTTTTGGGGCAGTGGAGCATCTGCAACCTGCACTTGTGAATTACCCTTCAGTTCATTCCATGAGTGTGATTCTGATAAATACTGGTGTCACGCCACTGCCACACTCACGTAAATTCTGTTTTATTCATAGCAATGTGTCGCCTTACTTTTTGTTAAAAATGCAGCTGCCTTGCCTTGCTGGCTGTTGCTTTGAATTTCCTTTTCCTGCCCAAACTGATTTAGCTTTTACTCCCTCCGTGTTGGGCTGTAATCAGCAGTGCCCACGAATGTCTTGGGAGGATTTTTGCTGTTGCTTTTTAGGACGCTGAAATACGGTATCTTGAAACCCAACCTCATTGAAATACCACAGTCACTAAGAAGTGTGTTGGCTTTTTTGTTTGGCGTTTGAAAGGACTTGCTCCATGAGAAAGTCTCTGTTTTGAAACCTGGGAATTCCAGGCAGATAAAATGCAAAGAAGGTCGGGCAAGTATCTGAAGTCTGGGATGTCTGCTTCCTTTCTGGCTATTGAGGGGGAAACCTGCCACAGAGATAGGCTTTTGAGGGAAGATTTGGAAGGGGGAAGAAAGGACAGAGCATTGAGGCACATGATCTTGGAGGCTGGGAAAGATACTGTAAAAGAAGGAATGCCATTTCTGCTGCTTGCAGGCTGAGGTGTGGCTCTGGGGAAGTTTAAATCAAGTATCAGAGATCCAAAAATGCGTGCTGTTTTGTTGGACATAAATATTTCTTATAATGCAAACCTCTGAGCTCAGCCAGCGGCTTTCCTGCCTCCCAGCTAAATCGGTATCTGATTTTTCTGTTTCTGCTGTCTTCTTGCAGGAGTTGTTTATTGACTGAAATTGTTTCCATATGGCCACGATGTAGAGCTTGATTACATTAAATGTGGTGCTTTCCTGTGGCATTGCAGTGCTATGGAGAGATCATCCCTCTTCTCTCTTCCCAACCTCCCATTCCTCCATAAAACTTGGTTTTGGAGTCGAATAACTTTTTTAGGTATTATCCCCCCTGACCTCCAGCTTGTAGAACTGTAAAACTGAAATCCAGTTCTTTTCTGGGTCTGGATTTGATAGCTTAGGTGGGAGAAGTTTGCATATAAATTGCTGATAAAATAGTTAAGATGAAGGTTACAGCGGTTGGTTGCAGCTTGAGAGCATCACTGGAGCTGGGGCCCCAATTTGTGAAGCCCTGACACGCAGAGGAGAGACAGTCTGTACCTCCAAAGCACTGTCTGCCCGTCGGGACAGGCCATTTAGGTTGGATTTCTTTATACTGATGATCAATTTAAATAGTGCTCCAAGAAGGTGTTAAAATTCCTGTACTTGGACGCTTCAGGCTGCTAAAGGGCCAGATTCACCACTTATCTGGAGCCTGGAAGCTATGTCTAGTTTGTGGGAAAACAGATACATTTAATAGCAAATGGATGCATCTGTATCTTTGATAAGGATAAAAGCTGATTGTTGGCGAAGTTAGCAAATAAAAATCCAGCCATGAAGCATCTCCCCCCTCCTTTTGCAGTCACACTCTCTTATAAACTGGAGTTTATAACCTGGATTCAAAACTTTGGATTTTTTGTTTAAAATGTTTTCTATTTAAATAAGTTAAAATAGATGAAAACCTTTTTCTTAAGCCTAAGCTGTCTGCTCGAATGGCTACATTTCTTGTCATGTACTTTAAACAGAACCTGGGCACTGGATTTTTACTGCCAGTATCTCAAATAAGGTCAGAGCAGTGAAGTGATGGTAGTCACTCTTGGCTGAGCACCTGGAGCCAGAATCTGATGAAGTAGTAAACCAGCTTTTGACAGAAGTAGCCTCTTCTGCGTGTGCGTGGAGAATATTTTCTTCATTTCAAATAGTTCAGATCACAGACTACTTAATTCAAAACTGAGAAACCATTTGGGAGCTGTAAATGCAGAAATGCTTGTTTTCCTCGCCTAACATAAGGTGGAAAAAAAGAACAATAAAGAAAGAGATTCACTAACACTGAAATCTTTCAGTGGAGGACACAGCAAGGTTCAATTCACTTAATAAGGATAATTCATTTGTTTTTCACTAAAGCATTTTAAAATGCAAACCATGTTTCCATAACCCTTTTATGCATCCAGCACATACGATGTATCATTCAAGATTAATAAAACTGTAATACATAAAAGCTGGCATTTTAAAATTGTTTTATAAACAGTCTGGCTAATAACCAGGTGAACCGTAGGTGTGTTGCTCAGGCCTTTGCTAGAGTGTGAACCTCCCTCCAGTTTTATTTAAATTCAATGTAAAATAAAAGCTTCAAGGGGACAAACTAAGCTTTGCTAACCTGATAACAGGGTATCCGGTGACTTCTGGGTGGTGTGGGGCACTCTGAGGTGTTAGATGTCTCCAAGGCAGGTTCAAGCCACAAGTTATTGAAATGTTCCTCATACTTCAGAGGCACTTGACTAGTGAGCTGGGTGGGGAAAAGGAAGATGGTGACCACGAAGCCACAATGGTCATCTCCTCTGCTTGTCCTTTTCCTTGAGAGATTTGGTGCTGCCCAGTGCTTGGAGGAAAAGGCTGTAGACACCTTGGCCAACGTGCCGGTGGTTGCAGATCCCTCCATAGATGCCTTGTGTACATGGTGAGGAGAGGACTTTTCATGAAGCACTGTGTATCCTGCAGCTCTGACAGGGCACATCCTGGTTTATTTGAAGATCTTTATACTCCCTATTTTGCGAAGTCCTGGGGCAAAGGTAGGCTGGAGAAGCCTTAGTTTTCTTCTGTCCCTCACAAAACACACCAGCTGCACAGGAGCAGAAGCGAAGACTAAAGCGTGTTTAGTTTTCAGTGTTGTCATCATCAGAGAAAGGGAGAAGAGCAGACAAATCGTGGCTGTCACAGGCTGTGTCTGTTCTACTTCTTGCCTGTCAGAGCTGCATTCTGCTGCTCACCTGCTGGATGACCATCTAAACCAAAACCACAACCTCTTCAAACCCCTCCTTCACACTAATGAAATTTAGTTTGCTCGTTACTTTCTCGTGATTTTCAGAACTGTTGAAACAGCCTGAGTTGATGAAGACTCTTGCATATTTTATGTGAGCTCAGATATTTGAATATGGAATAGAAGTAATACTGAATATATGCAATTTCCATTGAATTTCAATGCCTTTGAGGGGTGAGTTCTGAAAAGATGTAACTATCGTTAGAGGCAGTGGGAGTACTCTCTGTTGGCTTTCACAAGAACTGAACTGGAAATATATTGAGGATATTTTCTTTTTTTTAATTAACAGGAGATCACAGAGTCCTGGGTCCTTTCATACTTAAGAATAATTAGTTCTCCTTTGTTTTTGCTTTTGACAGACTTTTACTGTCAGCCTTCCAAAGGAGACACTGGCCCTTCCTCCAGTTATTTGATGGAACAATTTACTGTGTGCAGCCCTCCCTTCACCCTTCATGGTGGAAAGTTGCTTCTGGTGTCCTTTTGGGGGCTGGTTCCCAGCTCTGCCTTGTGCTCTCTGGTCTCTTACAGGCAGAAACCTGCACAGAGTGGGGACTGAAACACTTTTATTCTCCTTGCACACTCTTGGCCTTACAATAAGCAGCATGTATGTGGTAAATGTTCTGCAAATAACTGAATAAAGAAAAAGTTTAGCTTTTCAGTTCTGACCTTAGCCTCCTAGCAAAAGTGATTTCATAGAATGGTTTAGGTTGGAGAGGACCTTAAAGATCATCCAATGCCACCCCCTGCCCTGGGCAGGGACACCTCCCACCACACCAGGTTGCTCCAAGCCCCCTCCAACCTGCCCTTGAACCCCTCCAGGGATGGGGCAGCCACAGCTTCTCTGCCCAACCTGGACCAGGCTCTCACCACCAAGGCATTACGCCTTGTCCTATCACTACCCACCCCTGTAAAAGTCCCTCCCCAGCTTCCTTGTAGGCTCCCTTCAGATAGTGCTCTAAGATCTCTCCAGAGCCTTCTCTTCTCCAGGCTGAACACCCCCAGTTCTCCCAGTCTATCTTCCCAGCAGAGGGGCTCCAGCCCTTGGAGCAGTGTTCTCTTAGGTTTCTGAAGCCACCATGTCAAAAAGTAAGGTCATCCTCACAGCTCTGAGACAGTTTGTCTTCGTGGGAAGAGGTGTCTTCATACTCCAGTCATTATCCCAGCACCAACTTAAATCCAGGTGGATCATCGTGTGCCTGCGCACGTATTTTTAGAGCAAGTTGCACGAGTGAATTGCACGTTCAGGGGGTTAGACCTGACCAGCTTGAGAGGGGCCATCCAACCTCCACAATTCCGTGGTACTTGCAGATGGGGAAATTTAAACTAATAGTTTTCATATAGATCCATCCTGTCCCCCATTCCTTCTCCTTATTTTTGAAAAGTGGACTTTTAAAAGCCTTTTATAATAGTTCTTAAAGCCATACTACTCCTCCTGGATTGAACGCTGTGGCTGGCACGGGGGAGGGTTAGAAGCCGGTTGTTTAATTGTTGTTTTACATTTTAAGACTTTTACCTTGTGAATTCAGTGAGGTTCCTGCTTGGCTGCTCTCTTTCTCCAGAGCAGCAGTGGTGCACTCACATGGTACTTCTAAAAATAAGGGCGTACGTTTTGAAGCAGGGCTCTGAGCCACAGGAACTGTAGAGCTGGCTAATTTGTACCTCTGAATATAGGCAGCTGTAAAATAAGATTTACTTAAAGAGTTGCAAAACACAGGATGGAGACCTATTTCAACTGAACTTATTGTACTTGCTGAATGATAAATTGACTTAAAATCGGATTTAATAAATGAGTGGCTGTAGTGTCAGGTCAGAAGTTTGCCTAACCTCTGGCACAAGGCTGGTAACTCCCAGTCCTGGAGTAAGAACAGGGCAAACACTGGATACCTCCCAGTATATACTTGCAAATATCCCCCCTGTGTGTCTCAGGCATTCCCTGTATCTTTTGTATCCCATCTTTTCCACTTAAAGAGAGGTCTAGGCACCTTAAAGCCTTAATGGCCCATTTGTCTAGACAAACTGCCACCCTGAGCAGCCCTTGCAGTGTCACATACCTGGAGGCTGGGTCGCCTTTGTCAAATGAGGTGCTTTTTTTAGTTCAGTTCCTAGTGAGCAAATGGCCTTATTTATAAATTGTCACCTTTTTTTGTTTGTTTTATTCCTTTTTTTTCCCTGGCATCCCTCTTCACTCCTGTCCCATGGCACTTAAGGCATCAGCAAATACTGTCTTTTAAATTGTGTGCTGGATAATAAACCATTATCCCTCTGCCCCGAAGTGACCATCCTCATGGATCTGCTTGTTCAGTAGCTCTCATTTGGTGCAGATGAAATTGGTTGGGATAACATGGACCTATCTGTAACTTCATGCTTGATCTACCCCAAATAGTTTTGCTGCAGGTGGTATGGGGAGCTCTCACACCAGTTCTGTGCCCTCAGGAGCTCGTCCCTGGCAGGGAGTTTTCTGCTGACGTACCTGCACCCAGAAAAATGCAGCTTTCTGGGTCCAGGGTAGCGTGGACAAGGGCAATGAATGATTTCTCTCCATTTTGGGCCATGTACAAACATCTTTAGGACTCTTGGTTACTGTTTAACTGCAGCTCTGCGTACTCTTCATACATAAGGGCTAAGTCTGCTGTCATTTAGAAAATTAAGTTTCTTTTCTGACTTGTGGGTGCCTTTTTGCTGTGCTATGATTGCTGTTTGGCTGTCATTTCTCTGACTTGTAAAGCTGTCTCCTATGTACATGGTTTTATATCCCATTAACTCGCTCTTTCTCATGCTCATGTTGCATTGCAATCATCCATCCTCTCTTCTGCCCCCTAACACTGTTGGATCTCTCTTAATACTATGTTTTCTAAAAAACACCTTCCTATGAAATGCCACTGTGTGAAACTATTTTCTTGGGTACAGAAGTATTTGAGTCTTGAACAAGGAAATTATAATTTTAATTTTATTTTTCATAGATACATATTTGATACCCTCAGCTTTTCAGAGCCTGACTGCATCCTACTTTACCTAAAATGTTATTTTTTTAACTTTTAAGGTACTGTTTCCAGTGCTGTACTGCAGTGCTCATTCTTTAATTGAGAGCTGGAAACAGCACTGCAAATGAAGTTTCCTGTGAGTTGCATCATTGAAAGCTCAAGGGTTAATATTTTTCTCCAGCTCTTAATCTGTTTCCTGCTTTTATTTTAATATATGCATATAACAAGATTTTGGTTTCTTTGTCCCTTTGCACTTGAACTAGAAACTGTCATCTATTTGTGGTGCATACTAGAAAAGTATTTTTTTTTTTAGTACTTTTGGTTTAACAGTTTCTCTGTAGAGAAAGAAAAAACAGATCAAGACATCCTTCCAGTGAAATATAACAGGAGAGAACTGCAGTATCTGAACGTAGCGCTGTCTCCACGAATGGGAACAAAGATAACAAACCAGATTGAGTGGTCCCTGAGTCCCTGTGTTTTGGAGACAGCCAGGGAAACTGAGGAGGATAATCTGCAAACAACCAGCAGTGAATTCCAGTTGCATTTCTCCTTGTGAGAAGGTGGTACCAGTTCTAATAGGAATGGCTTGGAAACGGGTTTTCTTCACCTGAAGTGAGTAACGTGCTTGGACTTCATTGCAGAGGATGATTTCTAATCTGAAGATTTCTGGTTTACAGCCATTATTAAAAATTTATAGGGCAACTTGAGATCAAAGCAAATATATGTTCTCTTTATTACGTAAACTTGGCTTTTGTGGAACATACCCATTACATCCCTACGCTTTATGCAGGAACCCTTGTCCTAGCAAAAGCAGGTGACCTTTAGACTGGGCCATTAGACCCACAGTGTGGGAAACCAGGCTTGTATCCCACTGGCTAATGGTGGTCTGATTCTCTGGCTTCGTTCCTTATCTCCCAATTAACTGAGAAAAGGGCAGATCTCTCCAGAGGTACTGTACTTACCTGTTTCCTGGTTGAAATCTTCTGTACTGTGCTTCATACTGAGGTTTTGTGACACTTTTTTTTGGTGTGTGTTCTGTATAACCTGGGTTTCCCACTGGTGTGCTGAAGGGACTACCTTGGACTGCCTTTCACTTCTTAAAGCCCAGACCTAAAGACATTTATATAGATACTTAACCTTTTGTGACGGATTGTCCTCTCAGTTGGGGCTTTTAGGCTACAGGCAGTTTCCAGGAAGGGGATGGTCTGTTTTCCTTGTGTTTTTCACCCAGAACAAGGCAGCTCTCCCTCAGGTATTACTGATAAATGTCTTCTGTTCATCCATATTTCTTCTCTGATTATTCACTCTCCTCTATTCCCACCTTGCTGCGTACGAAAGCAAGCTGTCAATATTGGCATATTTTATCCAATTTTTAGGGTGTGTTTGTTTTTTTTTTTTTTTCCCCCAACATGTCATCTTTGAGAATCTCCATGTTCTCTAACAATCTCAAGTTTTGCCAGGACCCACGATCTCCTTTTCTCAGTGAAAGACTTGTGGCTGTGAACCCCTGATGATCCAGTTTGAGGCAACTGAAGAACCTGGACTCGGGTGGTTTTGGAAGGGCTGCCATTGCTTGTATTCTGGCATCTCTTTGAGATTTGGGTGTCCCTGTTCTTCCTCGCTTTGTATCCCAATTCTGACCTGTCCCTGTCCATCTGGTTGGTGGTTTCTGAGCTCTTCCATGAGCTGTTGCTTTTTTTAATTTGTTTGTTTGAGTTTTTTGCTTTGCTTATTTGTTTTGGGGTTTGTTTGGGGTTTTTTTGCCTGGGATTTGTGTATTGGGTATAACATGGCCCTTGGTGTGCCGTTACTTTAAAGCGCTGAGAAAAAGACTGGTAAAATGGGGAGGGAGGAAAAGGCAAAAAGAAATCTGAAAAGCTGCTAGATCTTAAAGATGAATCAGCCTGGTTTAAATAGCAAAAAGCACCCTTTTCTCCACAGTGTGTTTTCTTCCATTCTGCTCTGGCAAAGTTGTTTCTCCAGGAGAAGATGTGAAGCTCCCTAAGACTGTGTTCTTCTATTAGTGTCAGGGCACAGGCTAAGATTATTTGTGTGAATATGGAGCAACAGTTACATTACCTGGGGTTATTTCATGCTTTCTCTCTCAGTGGAATCATGGCCTCGGATTGCTCGATTGCTTATCTATCACCCCGTTTATACAAATACCTGTATTTACAAACTCCTATTGGGGAGCTCTTGTGTACGAGCTTCCAGCCTAAGCAAAAGAGAAGTCAGTGTAAAGGATAGGGACTTCCAGCCCGTGTAGATGATAAAATCAGTGCAATTTATAAATATTATGCAGAATATGCAACAGGATTCTCACAAGAGGGCCATGTCTCACAAGTCACGTCCAAGGTTCCTATAATTACTTATTTGGTTAGTGTTGTGGGCATTTTTTGATTTGAAGAGTGTATTCCCCCATGCCTGCAAACATCTTCCTGCAGCCTTATAATGCCCAAAGAATTGTTTCAGTTTGCCCCCTGAACGATGGGGGCAGTTCCTAAAACAGATCAACCCCCAAGACGGTCAGTCTCTGTTCGTAGACCTGTTTTCTACCATCAGCCTCTCCTCCTCTCTTCTCTCCCCTGTGGGTTTGACTACGTAAGTAGGCTCAAAGAAATTCTGTAAAACTGCAAAGAGGGCAAAGGGAGTAAGAGAAACGGGTAGAAATGATAATTTATGCTTTTACATTTTCTCCTCTTTTCCTGATTGATTACCAGTTGTGCTTACGAAGCACCAATTACAGCACAGATCAAAAAATGAGGCGGTCTTAGGTCTTTATCAAACAGCGAGTTTCATGTAGTGGTGGTAGTGACTTGCTGACTCTTGGTTGTCTGTGAGGTATTTGAAGGGGCCCTCTGAAATAATTGCAGCAAAATTAAATGTTCCGTACTCTGCAGGCATGTTCTTGAGCGTTGTTGGTGCTTGCTGGCGTTGTCTGAGAAGTATATGCTGGAGGGATGCAGGTTTTTAATCAATATTTTAAATTAAGAAAATGTTTTACTGAAAAGATTAGTGGTTTTATGACTCTACCGCTTCCACGTATCTTAGTGTTAGTGGGATACAGGGTGGCCCATGGAGTCGTTTCAAAAAAGTTGGATTTTTTTTTTTTTTTTGAAGCTTAGGGAATGTGATCCTCTTAGCCTTGGGGAAGGGAAGCAGTTGTGTGTAGCACACAGGTTGCACAGGACATCCTCAATGGTGAACAGACCCCCTTGTGTGTATCCCCCTGCATTGAACTGTCTGTAAAGTTGATGTTTTTCACCACCATCGAGGATTATACTGAAAATTAATAGTTTTCAGTGGAAATTCTATACAGTGTGATTTATAACTGAAAACACGTGTTCATTCATTGAATAGCGTTTGATAAAATGTCAGAGTTTTCATTTATGGGGGTCCCAGCAGCTCTTTTTACCTCACCCCATCAAAAGTAGAGAAAAACAGGGAAGTGGGCAGGGATGGGTCAAGGAGAGCAGGTAGACATTGGTCTGAGCAGATGGAAGCTGGACAGTAATGGGAGTGTACTGGGGAGACTGGATGTGGTCCTTCATAGTTGTAGGCAGCGGGACCCAGGGTAATAGTGCTCCAGCAGCCTGAAACTGCTGGGTGTGATGGTGGCTGGGGGGTTATTAGGGAGGATTTTGCTCCTGCGACAGGCTTAACTCCTGATCCATCCAGGAGCGGTTATTGGATCACTTGGCAAGCAAGAAAAAATGGCTAAAACCAAGAAATTGTGTTTTCTAGCACACACTGTCCTGTGGCTTCCCTAGTCATGATTTTTTTGGGGATGATTTTTTTGGTTTTGCTGAACCACCTGCTCTGACTCACAGATCTGAGCAGTGAGAGAAAAGAAGACTGTTGCTCTTATTTGGAACAATTTGGAAAGGCAACAGTCTAAAAGGCAAGAGCAATAAATGCTCTGGTATAATGCAGACTAAACTGTACTTAAAACAAGTCTGTATCCATCACTTTGATATACTGAAATCCCAATCTGCTGATTTGATGTCAGGATGATGTATTATGACCTTTTTTATTATTTATTTTAAGGTTTAGTCGCAGACTTTATAAAAACATAAAGCGTGTCTGGCTCTGGTTGTAAGGTTTATTGAATGGCCTGGAGGAGCTTTTGTGTTTGGAGCACGAGTGGTGGTTTGTTTTCATATTTATATACCCAGAGTGGGTTTGTATGTATCTACAATTTGTATTTGTTTGTGTGTGTAATTCACAATGGGTAAAACTACAACCAGGTATAAAAATCTCATTTAATTCCATGCGTTGTCATAGTTAGAAGTCAATTTGTGGGTGTGCTTAGGGGAGTTCCTACATGTGGAGAGACAAGTTTAAGGTGATGGGGAGCTAATTTAAGAGGAAATGACTTAAGTGTCGTTCATAGTGACAGTTGGGTTCTGCAGATTTATTTAAGCTGCTCTGAGGTGTGGTTGAATCCTTCCACTTGGTGTAAATAAGGCCACTGCAGAACATCCCAGAAAATACCATGCGTGTACTTGGTTTCCCATAGCGACCACTGCTCCTGGGCCACTCCTGTCCTGGTGGTACCAGTGGGATGGCTTTGTTCAGACCCCGTTGGCTGCACTGTGTCCCAGCAAACAAGGTTCTGGCAACAGGACTCTGCACTGTGTGAGACTGTAGGATGCACTGCTTCATATTTAGTCAGGTGTGGATGGGAACGTTGCGCATTAATGGTCTTCTGTTTAAAACATAGCTCTCTGAAGCTCTGGCCAAATTTCAGGTTGTCCATCCCCTTTCTGTTTGCCAGTGTGGCTGCTGGGCAGATTTGGCGCTCAAGGTGTGTGTTGGCTCTTTGATAGTGTAGATGGCTTATTTTATTGGCCTGAATAGGTCTGACATGAAACATCATCTTCCTCATTTGGATTAAACCTATCCCTTCTTGTCAGTAAATTGGACTCCTCTTCCCAATTGCCTGCACAATCAACTGGACTCCATCAATTGGAAGAGGAGCATGAGGAAACTGTTCTTTTGTCTCTGCTCTCACTAATAAGCTGAGAGTTTAGGGTGTCCAGCGTGGAGAAAGGCTCCAGGGAGACCTTAGAGCCCCTTCCAGTCCCCAAAGGGGCTCCAGGAGAGATGGGGAGGGACTCTTGATCAGGGAGGTCCCCCAGAACAAGGGGAAAAGGTTTGGCACTGAAAGAGGGGAGGTTGAGATGAGATCAGGGGAAGAACTTGTTTGGTGTGAGAGACTGTCCCAGGTTGGGCAGAGAAGCTGTGGCTGCCCCATCCCTNNGGAGGTGTCCCTGCCCAGGGCAGGAGGTGGCACTGGATGATCTTTAAGGTCTCTTCCAACCCAACCCGTTCTATGATTCCATGATAACCCACCCAGAACAGGCACTGGCTAAACTGCCCAAATGCCTCTGCTCTTCCAGTTGTCTTCTCCCAGAATTTCCTTTGCTCCCCTTCCCCATAGGTGCTTAGGGCAGGAACAGGACTGCCTCCCAGATAGGTAACAGATCCATTAGATACATCCCAGAAGTTCTCTTAGCTCCGAGAAATGCAGTATATAGATGCTGTATTAACCTAAATATGTCTTGGGCGGGTGGGTGGTTGTACGTGTCGATCGTCAACGCTGCAGCATCTGGATCGATTCAAATCAAAGTGGTTTAAATAGCAGGCAGGAAACTTTGGTTTAAATAATTGATCTTTAGTTTTGTCTTGTACATGTATTTCTTAGGTTCTGCCAATAACTTCATAGTTTTCTGGCAGGCGTCAAGAAGTAACCCAAGTAATTACATTAATTCCTATATGTTTACTACATGCCGAGTTAGAAAACGGTTAATTCTCTGCATATTTCCCACCTGATTATTATTTACAAATAATTTCAAGATACATTTGGAGGGAAACTGGAATTCAAGTGAAAGTGCGGTTTTACTTGAGGTTAAGGCTGTGTTACACTTGTGTCAAAGTAGAGTTTTTCTCTTTAAAATCACTTACTAAATACAGTGAGTGTCGTTAAGGTAAATTTCACTTAATTTCTGGTTACCTTGTCCTTCAGAAACACAAAGCTGGCAGAGCTCATCAACTGACCTTATTTTTATTCCTCATTTAAAAGCGAGAAACTGTTTTTCCTGCTTTCTAAATTCCCAACTGATTTCTCAACTTTGAAAGCAGCAGTCATTGAACTGAGCTAAATAAGCAAAGTAAAAAGAAAATGTTTGTTCTTTTGTTCTTGCAGACAAGGATGCAGCTTGAAAGATGGGCTGGCCCTTACTCAGACACTGGTTCCCAGTGCTTACCCAGTGACTTCCACCTAGTTCTCTGCCTTGATATTCTTTTTCCCTTGGAAAAAAATTTGCAAAACGTGCATCTTACTAATTTTGCTCACTTTAAATTATTTTTAAATTGGAAAGTCGTTTTAAAGCTTTTTATTTTTAATCTGCATGACTCTGCAGTGATGCAGATGCACCTTTGCTGGCGGGTGTTGCAGCTGCGTTTGCGAAACCAAGGGGATGTGCAACAGCAGACCCAGCCCCATCAAATACCCCACAGCTGGAAGGAGGGTAAAATCAATCAGGATAGAATCACAGAAGGATTGAAGGAGACCTTAAAAGACCATCCAGTTCCACCCTCTTACCCTGGGCAGGGACACCTCCCACCACACCAGGTGGCT
>BJBW01003501.1:188264-202334 GCA_004320125.1 Scolopax mira
TCTGCCCAACCTGGGCCAGGCTCTCACCACCCTCACAGCTAATAAATTCTTCCTGAGATCTCATCCAAATCTCCCTTCTTTCAGTTTAAAACTGTTCCCTGGCTCCCCTCCCTCATCAAGAGTCTCTCCCCATCTCCTGTAGGCCCCCTTCGGGTACTGCTAGACCATTATAAGGTCTCCCCAGAGTCTTCTCCAGGCTGAACCCCCCCAACTCTCTCAGCCCCCCCTCCCAGCAGAGGGGCTCCAGCCCTCCCAGCATCTCTGGGGCCTCCTCTGGCCCCGCTTCACCAGCTCCATGTCTCTCCTGTGCTGAGGCCCCAGAGCTGGAAGCAGCACTGGGGGGTGTCTCCCCAGAGCGGAGCAAAGGGTAGAATCCCCCCCTGGCCCTGCTGGCCACGCTGCTGGGGATGCAGCCCAGGGGACGGGGGGCTTGCTGGGCTGACAACACACATTGACAGCTTGTGTTGAGCTTCTCATCCTCCCACATCCCCAAGTTCTCCTCAGGGCTGCTGTCCATTCATTCTCCAGTCCACCTGGATTTGTACTTGGAACTGCCCCAACGCAGGTGCAGGAACTTGCACTTGATCTGGTTGAACTTCATGAGCATCACATGGGTCCCATGTCTCCAGCCTGTCCAGGTCCCTCTGTATGGCATCTTGTCCTTCCAGCGTGTCAACCACTCCACATAGCTTGTTGTCATCAGCAAACTTGCTGAGGGCTTCCCCCATCTTTTCTGCTGCCTGGGGATCTCGTTGACCCACAGTCCAGTGCTACGGGCTCTGATTTCCTCTGGGGCCTCCCATCCCCAATTTGGCCATTTACCCATGATCAGCCTTTCAGTGGCACGTGGGGCTGGGGACAAGGAACAAAGTGATGCTGTCCTTGAGCTGCCATATCCCTTCTTGAGTGATATGTTAAGGTGTTAACTCATGTTAAAGTGTTGTCCAACTTTGAGTCCAGTCTAAGGGCCTTCCCCTGGGGGGAAGAAGCCTCTTCCTGAGGGTGTGTGTTCATCACCTGCGAGTCTGGACTCAAGAGAAGTGACCAAGAGTAACATGCTTAAGAGAGCTCTTCTCTCAAGAGACTGTCTACATGAAGCTGTTTAAATGAGGGGATTTGGTTTGACTTCTTTGTTGTGCCTGCCCCAAAATTTTTAGGACGAGTCTCGGGAAGATTGTTGGAAAGAAACAGCGTAAATGGCCTCTGTTGAAGGTTGGATGCTCATGGCAGGATGCTCACTGTGCAACAGGGCTATTTTGAGCTTGTTTATCTTTTTAGATAATGCTTGCCCTGGCATCATTCGTAGTACTCCTTTAACTTTTAAAGGCTTTAAATGCAAGTTAAACATAGACCATCTACTTCTACGCAATCCTTCTCCAAAGCCCACGTGAGACATTGAAGATGGCAGCAGCACGGCCTTTCACTGAGAAAGCAGTGGGTCTGGGGCGGTGGAGGGGCTGAAATTGGAATTAGTGGGTAAAGAAGAAGAAATGGTTTGAAGGCAAGATGAGAAAGTCGCCCTGCAATCGCTGGAGCAGGAGCTCAGTCTGCAAAATGAGCATTCTCAACAGATGCAACTTCTGTGCAGTAGTTAAAAATAAATTGTGAGGAGTTAAAAAAAAAAAAAAGGAAAAAAAACGTTGGGAAACAAATCTGGGCATTGGTTTGTGGCATCTCGAGTTTTCTGAGTGTGTTGGGGAATGAATTACTGAGATCTTGAGGCAGAAAATGTCTTATCTACAACTGTAATAGCTTATTTTTCTCTCCTTTTGGGATATTAACTTTTCCTGTTCCTGCAGTCCAGGCTGTTTGCTCTCCTGAAACGAGCTGAACTCTGTCTACTCTTTAAAAATGAGAAAAAAGGTGTTTTGCTACATACAGGGATTTTGAGTAGGGTTTTTTGTCGATTTGTCCAGCTAGGGCATTTCAGAACTCAGCATAATAATTCAGTATTTATAAAGTTTGTCTTTATTGTTCAATCTTGGAACAAACAAATGCCTTTATGAGCTGAGTTTTGTGATTTTAAAATACTATCTTTTTTCCTATTGCATGTTTGATTTTATTTACTAATTAGTTATGCATAGATTATAAATCATAGACTGGTTTAGGTTGGAAGAGATACTAAGTATATTGTTCCAACCCCTGTGCTTTGGGCAGGGACAAATACATGGATTTAGGTAAAACTCTCTTTAGAAGAGTTTTCATTCCTTCCCTTTTAGTTTGGAGTCAAAAGCATAAAGCTACTTAGGACCGATACCTTCCTGGTTTTATTAGCAACAGGTTCCTTTTTCTGCCTTTTTTTTCTTTTCTTTTTCCTTTTTTTTTTTTTTTCATATATGTGTTGGAGATACAATTTAAGCTCTGATCCTGAAAATGCTGAAGTCATCTGGTAATCCTGCTAAATCCACTGAATCTCCCAAGTGGAAAAGCTCACGTGGTCGGGTCGTGCGTTCCCTAACCAAGAACTTTGCAGAATGGTAACTTCATATGAGAAATTGTAGCACCACTTAATCTTTTAAAGTCCTGTAATACTTTAGACTAAAATGTATTGTAATTGGATCAAAAGGACCATGATAGAGTTATTACCTTTTGTGCTGTTGCCTTAAAATGTTTGCATTTAAAAAAAATAAGCCCTGTTTGGTACTGGAGACAATCTCACCTTTGTGTATAATAAAAAAAGGTAAAAACCCTCAATGTTTACTCTTTGTTTTGGAGAGCTGTAGTTTGTGTAAAATGTTGTGCAAGCAAAGGAGCCTTGAAATTTTTAGTCGCAGATTCCTGTGCTTGATAATCTTTGAAATTTAATTTGTATGATCCTGACATCCTGAGTTTCCTTTGAGCACTTGTCCCCTTCCAGTTTCTCCAGTGTTTCCCCATTGTCCCTTGAATCTGAGGATGAGGGAAAGATAAAAGCGTGGAGAGAAGAGCTGGGATTTTGATTTGGACAGAGTCGCCTCAAAGTTTGGGTGAAGAGTCTGAGCGTTGAGGAAAGTAATAGTTTATACAGAAAACACCGACCCAGGCCAGGGAAGATGTGAAGGGGAATCCAGCTTTCCCCAGCCCAGAGATTGGTAGTTCCAGCTACTGTTTTTGTTGTCTTTAGAAAAGGCAGTTTTTCTGTACGGAAGGAGAGCCCGCGCTGTTAATCCCCGCGTCAGTCCCGGGATCGATGCGGGGAAGCAGCGCGCTGGGAGAGTTCACCCTGTAGATCAATAGCCCCTGGCTACCCAACTGGATTAAAGAGAATTGATGGGCTGAGGGGGATCTTGTAAACACTTGTTTGGCCCATCAGCATGTTTGCTTGTTCGTTAGTGTTAGTAAGGACATCTACAGAGCTGCCCTCAGCTGCAATGTATGGCTAGTTTGGCTTGGGATTCCTGCAGAACGGGCGTTCCTTTCTCTCTTAAACCACTTCAGCAGCCCCAGTGTGATTAGGCATCAGTGATGGAAATGTATCAGTTGAGAGTGAATTTTATACATTTTTAAATAAGACTACAAAAGCCTTATTTATGCTGAGTAAATCGAGATTTGGAGAACTATCCAGCTAACTTTGGCCCCTAAATGACATTTTAAGGGATAAACGATCAAGGTTATGCAGATGAGTGAATTGATCAAAACTGGTGATTTAAATCACTTTGATTTACATCAGCAAGAGGGAAGCTTTGATTTAAATCATTGATTTTAATCTTGTTTTGGGATTGTACTTTCATTATTTTCCTAAAGACAGGTTGATTTTCATTGGCTGGTAACTATTTGAAGTGTGTTTATTTGCAAACAAGTACAGCTCTGAAGTTAATTTCTTAATTTCTTCCCCTGGGCAGGAGGGGAAATGCTTAACTGGTAGGGTAGGTGGGGCAGGAATATGTCCTTAAGCAGGTACATAATTTAACAAATCCTCATTTAAATTTGTTAACATTTACATTTTCTAGAAATGGCAAATGAGCTCTATACAGAGGATTGGAAGTCAGTGTAAAAACTCACAGTTTTGAGATTTGTATTTAACCGTAGCTATATTAAAAAGCCAGCTTTTAAAAAAATACTTTAAAAACTGACAAAAACATCTCATAAATGTTTTACATTTTAAAACTGATTCATTAAACAAAGAAAGCATTATCTGCAGCTGATGAACTGAACTGTTTCTGGGGTCCATGTCCTTCAAGGTTTGAGAGCTGCCAGATCTTATTCTCTTACCTCTTTTATTATTCACAGATTAGAAGAGGAAAACAAGGTTTCCTACTCCTTTTTTTTTTTTTCTTTTGGTATTTTTAAAAATTTTTAAACTCTCAGTTGGTTATTCAGCTTTTGAATAACCAAGTCATAGATTTGAATTAGATGAATAAACTAAAATGAACAAAATACTTCTTATATGTGCAAAAGGGGGCAAAAATGGTTCAGGTGTGGGGACTCTGCTTCCAGGTGTTGGTGCTGTACCATTCACCAGTCCAGGAGTCACAGGCTTTGCTTCCTCCCCAGGGACAGCAATGGCTAATGCTGCTAAATATTTTATATGAAACTGTAAATAACATTATAGTCAGCTTCTGCTTTGGAATAGTTGTTCAAAATTTTAGTAGAACTTTTAAAAAAATAACTTTAAAATGTAATTCCAAAATATTCTCTTTTTTTTTTTAATCTTCCCTTATGAAATCTGTTATGAATCCAGATAATTTCCTACCTTTTTGGTTTTTTATTGGGAATGTGATCTTGGTTTGGCAATCAAGGTGAAAGAAACGTACTACGCTCCTTCTCAGCGTGGAATCCGTATTGGCTGCCTTTCTTCTTTTTTCTCTGAAGGACTTCAACAGCAGATTATTTTCTTTATTATTATTTTTAGCGTAGAACGTGAGTGTCTCACAGACAAATTCAAGTGGTTTGACCACTGTTTAAGTTCACGAAGCTAGCGAGGGAGGCAGACACAGCTATCTTTTCCTGTGATCAAAACCAAGAGTCTTTCACACTTTTATTTTTCTGCTCCAAGACTACAAGACTTGTTGAAGCCCTAGAGCAGTTACAATGAAGATTGAGTAAGAATTGACAAGGGATTCTGCTCTTGTTTAGATTTTCTGTTACATTTATTATATTAAAATTGATGAGATGGTGACAGTTTAGTCTCAACTGTAAAGAGCACCTTGAATCCTTTGGTAATTAACTATTTGCTTGTTGCTCTGCATTCTCAGGCACTGCATAAATATTTACCTTTAGGAGGAAAGGCAACAGTTTTGGGTGAAGCTGATGGTACCTCCCCATCTTCTTCAAGACTCTCAAACCTGTGGCCCTTCTCAGAGCCCTTGTGCTCTGCTGGAAGCTGGCTGTATTTGGCCAGAAGATACTACATGTACTTTTTTTAATCTTGTAACACCTTAAAACAAATGCCTCCCCGTGTTGATTTACCAGCACCCCCTTGGTGAATGTGCTCTACTGTAAATCAGGGCGAAAAGTGAGGTCCCAACGTTTTGTCACTCTCAGTTTCACTTGAATTCTGTGCTGTCAGGTCATTCATTTGCTGCCATTTGTGTTCCTCGGTGATGCTGTGATAAATAGCTTTACCTTCCATCCTTCAAGTGCCTGCTGCTGGAAATGACAATGCAATACCTTTACCAGGCTTGTTCAGTTTGAGTTCTGTTTAATAAGTTAGAAAGGACTTGCTTTTTTCTGATGGGGAAAAAATAGCCTTTATATGAATGCAAAATACTGTTGCTGTTCAGATCTAAAACCGTAAGGTGGAAGTCATGGTACATATGACCTTACAATAAATTAGAAATGTCTGTTGTTACATCCTTGGGTGCTTATGTCCCACATCATAGATTAGATTTTTAATTCTCTATCCCAAGCCTTTGTACATATCTGAATACAAAGCACAAGTTGGTGGTTGATGCAAGGTATTAAGCTGGTTTATATGTATTGGAACATCCCTTTAGAAGTGAAAACAAAGGTGAGACGGAGTAGAAATAAAGGGTAAAGCAGAAATTAAGTGGTAACTGCTATTTATCCATATTCTTAATACAGCTCTAAAATGAAATGGGAAGGATATCCTTTAGGATGTGTCAGCCTTGATTAAAATACGAGGATTTCTTGCCTGTTGCTGTGAAACACCCAATAATGTTTTATATTGGTGGGGCAGGAATAGGGCTGGAATCAAGCAGTTGTGAGGCTGAAGTAGAAGCTGAAAATGCAGCAGTAAAAGGTTGGAGAGGTGAGTTGTGAGAGGATTTTTGTAGTGAAAGGAAAGGGCAAGGACGTTTAAAGCAAAACCTCTAATAACCCACCCCCTTGCCAAGAGTTGTTCAAACCCGATGTGGAAGTTTTTTTGTAAGGAAATGAGGAATTCAGTGTTTTCTGTGTCTGCTGTGGGGAGTATGAGAAATAGCCCACCGAATTTTCAGCAAAAAAAAAAAAAAAGTTGATTTAGGAAAATAATTTCTAACTGTGTTGGCCTTCTGGAACAACTCACTTGGGGAGGCTTAATATTCTGGTTGCTCTTCCCCGAGTTGCTGAAGGCTTTTCCTGCCAGTAAGTTCATCTCAATGCAGCAACAGTTATCTGTAAAGTCTAAGTGATCCTGCAATAAAAGGGCCTTCTTAATCAAAGATGGTAAAGTCAGAGACAGTCAGTGCTTTCAGCGTTGGCATCCTGTTCTGCTAAGGCAATCCCACGTAGGAGGAAGACAGACACAAAAAAGTGATTTGGCCGTAATGCAGCAAAACAAATTCTGGCCAAATTGTGGACTGGGAGTTAATGGGTACACAGTGTTACTCTGAGGCCCTGTAATGCTGACTGGAAATCACGGTGAGGTTTGTAGTTGAACTACTTAAGGCTGTTTTGTTACTTCAAGTTTGGCTTCCTCTAGTGAAAAATGGGGCACTTCCATGCCTCCTATTTCAAAAATAAAAAAGCATTTTAAGAGTATTAAAGGTAAATCTTACTAACTGTGAGGCTGTGATTTAATCCATTTATACCCGTGTGTGTGTCATCCCTCTGTCTCCCACACCCAACTGGATGTTGACTGATGCTGTCAGTTTTCTCCTTGTAGATGTAAAACGAGTCTTTTCTCATGTACCATGTTTACAATATGCTCTGGCTTTGTGGAATGGCTGGATGTAAATTGTGCATTTAAGAACATAATAGCCCTGCAGGGTCAGCCTGAGGCTCAGAGCAGCCCAGTAGCCAGGCTCTGCTGACGGTAAAAACACTCCTTGCAGAGCCTTGGCTTTTTATCTTGCAGTTGAAGAAGTGGCAGAAGCCACGCTCAGGGCTTCAGCTTCATATATTATGACTGAAGAAAATTCAGGCCATGAGGCATCCCTCCTCTGTCCCTGCCCAAATCTTTTCTCTCTGTTACCACTTTTCTCCATAATCCATCTTTACTTGAACCGTTTCTGCAGCTCTTCCCAGTAAGGCCACTTGCTGCTTCGTGACTGATCAGTCTCAGGGACAGGTAAAAGTGGCTCCAAACTCCCTTTTCACAAGTTATGAGAGTTGTTTAGACCAATCCCATTCGATTTTTTGCCAAGAACTTTATATTCCCAAATATTAAGCATGAGCAGTCTTTTGAAATTAACTGATGTTTGTTATTTACAGCATCAAGTATACAAAAAAAAGTTATTAAATCAGGGTTTGGTAAAGTGAAGGGGCTGATTGTGTCTTAAGGGTATAAGATGTATTTATTCACTCTACTTTTCTGAGCTTTACTTTTTCCACTGTGCTTTCTATCAGCTGCCTCCAGGAACTGGAGCTTAAAGAAGAGCAAATGCACACTGTGGGTGTGAGGGCAGCGGGAGAATGGCTAAAATGCCTTCCTTTCTGATTTGGATTCTAAGGAAAGCCCTAAAAGAAGAGACTGTGAAAGTTATCCCACTAGTTTTCTTTTATTTTAAATCCTTAAAATGGGAACTACAGGGAATCAACTATCACTCTCCAGTCATTAACCCTTCCTATTGACTTGGGTAGTTCACTACATGCATCGTACTTCTCAGTACATGTAGTCCAAGCACCTTAATGCCAGCAAGAGGGGACAAGATAAAACCATCCTCTTCAGATTTTGGAATTGAGCTGGTGACCTCACTTTTAAAATAACCGGTTTAGATACTTGTGCAGAAAGGTAGGAATTGAGGGAGAGATGTAATTCATGGTCTCCCAACGCCCTCAAAGACTTCTCTCCTGTTTTGTTCTCTGTAGGATCTTGCAGCACTCTCACTGCTGTAACTTTGGAATATCTTCCAGGAGTTCTTTCAATTATGACTAACCTCAGTCATGAGACTTTAGCTGTGTTTTCAGTGATAAGTGGTTCAAGATCAGGCTGGACAGGGCTTTGAGCAACCTGGTCTGGTGGGAGGTGTCCCTGCCTGTGGCAGGGGGTTGGACCTCAATGATCTTGAAGGTCCTTTCCGACCCAAACCATTCCATGATTCTATATTTAAACAGAAGTTAAAACAGTTTAACAAATAGTATTCTTGTTGGATGAGGACAGAGATTTCTATAACAGATAAATGTGCCAGTACATTATCAACGGGATGTAAAGAATCATAAAGACCGAAGTAATAAATGAAGCTGAAAGTACCCCTTTATATAAGTCAGTGCTTTGGATAATATTCTTAGAACTAACTAAAAAGACAAAAATTCATCCTACAGTCTCCTGTGCTTGGCAGCAGAATTGTTAGTCAGCAGGAATGTGCAGAACTTTGTGAAAAATTGTTTTTTAGATAATTGCCTGTTGCAGACTGTCTAGAGGAACTCACATTTTATTTTTGGCATATTGCATTAAATGGTAGCTCTTACATTTTAGGACTGATGCGTTGATTTATGTATCTTCCAGTCCTGGTGGATGTCCAATTTCCAAACTTTAATACTTCTGTTGAGTAACTAGAGTCAAAGTTTTCAGTTCTCAGATGGGAAGAGAAACGTTCCAAGATACTACCTGCCCAGCTGAAAGGAAAATGGTGCGATGATGAGTGTGATAGGTCTGTAACTGTGCACAGGAAAGGCTGTACGCTCATTCCCATCTGCATTTTGGGGTGTACACCTTTGTATGGGTTGAATTTCCACATATATGGTTTTAGGGAATGCCTGGAAAGTTATCCAAAAGCTCAGAATCAAAATGCAAGTGATGTGTGAATTGAAAAAACATTGTTTTTTCTTTCATTGCCTTTAAAAGTGGAAGCTTGTCGCGTGGACAATAGAGCTCAATTAAAACAGCAGCTTCTTGCTGGTATTGCCAGGTGCTAGTGTCACTGCTGCATGGGAGATACTGCCCAGATCTTCTGAAATTATAATTGTTAGAACCTTATTAGTGGTCTGTGTTGCAGCAGGATGTTCGGGGAAAGTGATGTTCCCACCTTTGATGATACAGCTGTGCCTCAGGTAGCATGTTTTGGGGAGATGCTGCCGACTCATCTGTGGCACTAGAGGGGACAGAAGCATGCGACCACACTACCAAAAGGCTTGTGACTTTTTTCTTTAATTGGCAACCACTGTAACTTTAATTCGTATCTGAATTACATGTGTGTAAAACTGCCAGGGTCCTGGGTTTCTCTCCAGCAGCTGCTTCTCTTTTTTTGAGTGAGATGAGGTTCGTGGACACTGTATTGTTTATAAAATCATAGAATGGTTTGGGTTGGAAGGGACCTTAAGACCATCTAGTGCCACCCCCTGCCCTGGGCAGGGACACCTCCNNCCCTCCAACCTGCCCTTGAACCCCTCCAGGGATGGAGCAGCCACAGCTTCTCTGCCCAACCTGGGCCAGGCTCTCACCAACCTCACAGTGAAGGATTTTGCCCTTTATCCAATCTAAATCTTCCTTCTTTCAGTTTAAAACTCTTCCCCCTCATCCTGTGGCCTCCCTTCCTGATCAGGAGTCCTTCCCCAGCTTCCCTTCAGGTACTGGAAGACCATTAGAAAGTCTCCCTGGAGCCCTCTCTTCTCCCAGGCTGAACCCCCCCAACTCTCTCAGCCCCCCCTCCCAGCATTGGAACTCCATCCCTCCCAGCATCTTATCTGGGTTCAAAATAAAGTGTGTGCATGTCTAAAAATATATAAATGTGAACACCCCTCCAGAGGTCTGAATGGCAAATTATAAAGAATCTTTCCTGATCTTTGGGTGCACAGAGTAGCACGGAGCAACAGAAAGACACGTCTAGAAATGATGAAAGTGAGGGCAGGAATAATTCTTCAGAGGGATTCTGCTGGTGGTGTTATCGCTGGGCAGCAGAGTGGTCTGTGGCTTTGAAGGGGAGTCAGAGTCAACCTTGCTCTGAGACCATCCCCTTTGAGCTGCTCTTTTGAGCTGGTGGGTACCAGACCCGTTTGGTTGGGAGCGAGAGATACCTTGAGGCTGCATCAAAGGGAAGAGAGAGCTCAGGGAAACGCCTCCAAGAAAATGTGTGTACCATGGAGGCTTTAGAAAATAAACTGTGTTGTGGCTGGGAAGCTTTTTGGTTAAGGGGGAATTTATGGGGTTTTCAGAGATTTCTGTAGACTCTCAGTCCAGCAGAAAGTACAGGTTGAAGGGGAAAAAAGGTTTTGCGCAAACCCTGGATGTGGCACTGGTTTGGATTGTGGCACAGGGGAAATAGCTCAAGAGCTCATAGCTCTTATGGAACAGCTCAACACCTTGGAAAATAGGAAATTTCTGAATGTGAAGAATAGGTGAATATTTTGCTCGCTGTCATTTTGGCCACTTTCCTGCTGTTTCCCCTCAAACCAGCCTGGACCTTGCCTTAAAGCTGAACACAAATACTGTTTGGTTCAAAACCAGCTACAGTGGATAATGCCTTTTCTGCTTGTTTCTGGAAGTGTAAAACTCCATGATCAATCAGCTACGAGAATAAATTGATGGCAATTCTGCCTGTCTTCAGTACAGATGATTTGTTCTAATTCTTCCCAGCCCTTTGCTTTCTGTGTCTCTCACAGTTAGCAAGTTTCCTGCAGAAATTGCCGGCGTTCAATTGCATTACATTTGAAAAAAAGGAAGTTTTCAGAGAAGTTAGCAAGTCAAAATGGAGTAGGTAACAGTGGCCATATCTGTAGCCTGTGCTGCCAACGACAGCTATAATTATATATGGGGCACATACATTCTAGCAGATGCTTCCCATTTAAACCACACTGGTTTCAGCATGGACCAAATTTAGGATCTAAGCGTGGTGACCGTAGCACTCGCCGTATCTCTCATTCCATCTTCTGCCATTTACTGTCTTTCTCAAATGCTCAGTGAGACTTTTTTTCCTAGTTGTTCTGTGGAACAGCTTTCATTTTTCTCACTTTGTGGTTATTTTAAGCTTCAGAAAACAATAAGAATGTACTTTTCTCTCTCTCTCCCCCCCCCCTTTCCTCTGTGCTTTTATGAAAGCAGAATCTGTGTAGATAAAGCACAGTTGATCTGTTAGGGATTACTGTTTCTCAGTTATTCTTTTGCTCTTGCATATCATGCCTTTATGTAGAAGAATATTTAAAGGTGCTGTGTAGAACAGTGAGATGAAAGATTCTTTGTGCATTGAAGAATTCTGGTGTCACAGGAGTCCACCTGTTCTCCTCTAACTTTTTTTTTTTTTTTTTTTTAAAACTGAAGTTTATATAAAGTGAATTTTAGTTGTGCATAAAAGCTGCCAGGTTTTGACAGCCTTAAAGATTGAAAGGCTGTCCCCACAGGTGGTGGCAGCAGCGCTGGGGCCTGGTATTCAGGGCACAGGAGTGGGAATCAGAAGATCCACGTTCTGTTCTTGTCTTTATAAGGGGTGACCTTGAGCCAATAAGCGTGTTTCTGAGGCTCAGTTCTCTGTGGTGAGTTTTACTCCGGCTCGCAAGGACACTGCCAAGATTTGCTACTCTCTTAGGAAAGGAAAAGCAAGGATAAAAACTTCTTGCATCGTCATCAAGCACCAGACCTCATCCCCAGTCTACCAGCCATGAGAATAATTGGCAGTTTTCAGGAGAAGGTATTACCAGACAGCCCGTTGAAAGTCTCAGAATAAATGGAAGCACTTTCTGACAGTGCAAAATCCTCTAAGAGGAGAAACCAATCTGAACTGGCTTCATGCAGGTCCAGAAAGACTGATTCTGTTACTGTGTCCTACGTGAAATCTTAGTTTTTGCAGAGAGTTGAGCTGGATCAATCTAGAGGTCCCATTGATGTAGCATTGTGTGTCAAGTTGTGGTCGGTATTGGACAATTAATGCACCTATCCAGCTTGCAAAGCTATTCCTCTGATTAAGTACAAGAGGAGTTTTCTTTTTGACCCTTTCAGGCTATCAGCTTAATTCCCAGAAGCTTCGAATTTAATTACCCATATCATTACCACAACATGCATAGCTGCAGATTTTATTAATGACCATAAAATTATTGAATTCTCTTTAAAACGAATGCAGACTCCCAGCCAGAAGGTCCTTCCAGGCGTCAGCTGTAGCACAAGAACATCCCACAGGTTGGTGCAGCACCTTCCATGGCTCTCTCAAACGCTGTGCCTCGCTCAGCTGTCTCTCTGCACCCCATTTCCTGCTGATTTACCAACCCCTGGTAACGTTCTTCTGCAGTTCTGTCACCAGATCCAGGAATTCCTGCCTCTAATTGGTAGCCGAGCTGGAGTCTTACCCTTCTTGGAGCCCGTTTTCACTCGTTTCACAGCAGACTGACCTTTACACCTCTCCCTTTCAGACTCTTTCCACTCGCTGTGTTGCTTTTGTTCTTAGCCCTAAAATGTTCTTTAATCCATTTCAGTCCCTTCTCCCCACGCGATGCTTTACGACTTTGTAAATCAGCCTGAGTGGTACAAAATCAAATGCTTTCCTGAGATCCTGATAACTTATGTCCACTGTTTCGCTCTTGTCTAACCTAACGATTGGGTCGTATAATAAAAAGGATTTCAGCAGATTTGTCAGGCATGACCTTCCTTTTATGAATCTGTACTGCATGTCCCCTGCTAAATTATGCATTTCCAAATGTTCTGCAATTTTGGCTTTTATCAACACTTCCAATACATTCCCACAGCTGAAGCTGGATTTCCTGTTCTAAGAGAATTCAGCAGAATTCTGCCACAGCCCAACGAAATTCTTTCAGAATTCTCCATGATATAACTTCTCTCTTTTCTACTTTTCGATCTCATCTGACTGAGTTCTTGATGTGGGAATGAGTGTTTTGTTTCTCCAAGAGGACAGTGCTGTCAGGAAGCAGCCTGCAGTTCAGCAGGTTTCCATCTCACATGTGGACTGAGTTGCTGAGTCTCAGCTCAGTCACGGGTGGGAGGATGCAGGCCGGTGGCTCGGAGTCGCGATTTCTTTCAGGCTTCCTAAATAATTCCATTTAAGACTGGAGGTCGCTTCCCCTCTCTGGGCATCTGTTGATTTTTTTCTGGCCTGCTTCCTAAAGAGCGTTCGGTGCTTCTGTCGGAATGTATATGTGTAAGAGGGGGAGGGAAACTCCAAATCCTTCAAGTGTTCTTGCTCAAAGCCCTTCTGCTTGTGCTTATACCTACTTTGAACATACAGTTTGCCACTTGGGCGATGCTTCCAAATATGGATTTCTCTTGGAGGTATGTTCTGACCCACCTACTTTGCACTGCAGATATATTTAGCAAAGTTTTGCTGTAATAGTCCTACGGTGCTGTCCCAAAGCTGTCATCTTCTCTTCAGCCTACCTCCTTCCCAGTTACCTTCCATGCGTCAAAAGCCACCTGCCAGAGTCCTTTCTGCCACTGCCACGGCTCTTTTTCTGCCGTGGGTAGAGCACAGAAGCTGAGCAAACCTGGCCTCCCTGTCTGCTGCTGGCCAAGCACTGCAGCTCACCTAAACTTGCATGAATTCCTCCATTTCTGCAGCAAAGATCATGAGTTCTGGGAGAACCCACAAAGTTATGAATGAGACCAGCAGAATTGGAGACTTCCATAACCAAAGCCTCAAAGTGGGGTTGGTTTTTTTTCATTTTGTTTTTTATTTTCTTTTAAGCATAATGCACAAGTGCAGAGGGATCTGGACAGGCTTGATCTGTGGACCAAGGCCAACGGTGTGAGGTTCAACAAGGGCAAGTGCTGGGTCCTGCACTTGTTTCACATCAACCCCATGGATGCAGTGTCCTTGGGAGAGAGTGGTT
>BJBW01003502.1:0-41887 GCA_004320125.1 Scolopax mira
TCGGTGTACTTGCTCCCCTTCGCCTGGCCGTGACACATAAAAAAGTATCCTTTTAGGTAGTACTAAAAAGATAAAGATGCCTTTAATCAACATATAAGTATAAAACATATAAGTATAGATTTTACTTAAGTAGTTGGTTCATTCTCTATTATCAGTAGCCTGTTTAATTTGTCAGAAAGTACATAAGTATATAAGCGCTTAGAGACAGAAATGTTTACAGGTTTAATTAGTTTAAAATTGTATAATTAGCCACATTATCACAGTGAACTGTATCACAGAAATTACTGATGAAGAAAGCCTATTAGATTATTTTGCTAGTCTCTCTGCCAAAGCAGGGTCTTCCTAGACTGTTGTTCACAGCACTATTTTAAATGGAGTTTAAAATACATTATAAAAGGTGAACACATTTCAAGCTCTCAGGAAACTAATGAGTAGAGTGTCACAATCCTACATCTGCAGGATCCTTTCAAATGTAAGGCCCTGACTTTGCAAATATTAATGCACTGAGTCAGTTTTTATTTACTGAATTAAGTCATTCACTAATATCAGCTGATGACAACCTATACCCATTCGATTAGTGCTGCATGTAGTCCCTAAGAAACATTCTTCCCATCTTTTCTGGAGAGTTTTATTTACTCTTAAAACATTGAAAGTTGGAAATAAAATGCAGTTGCTACTGTAAATTATAATACCTTTATGATCTGAGTAAGGACAGTGCACTATCATTAGAGAAACAATTAAGACAAAAAAAAAGCACTAGGAGAGGAATTATGCAAATTCTGTAATAAAATTTCATTAAGGGGTAGAGATGATGTGAATCTAAGGAGGTAAGAACCATTTTTATCTTAGCTGCAGATAGGATTAAAATAGTCATCAGCTGCTTTAGCTGCTCTGCAATAAGCAGCCTCATACTTTGGGATCATTGCAATTCAATAAGATCTGAACTGGATGTTCAGGATTCATAGCTGAATCTAAAGAGAGTTGGTTGAAGTAAGCCATAAATTGTGACTCTTGCTTAACCTTCTAGTGGCAGCATAATGTGAATAGTGTGAAATGGTATTCCAAAGATAGTTCATTCCAAATATAGCTCAGAAAATACTGAATTCAAACAAAGCATACAGTTCTCTTGGTTGGCTAAGAAAAATTGACTTCTCTACATCATCAACCATTAGACATAAATACAGCACTAGGCCCAAGAAATTCAGGAAAAGTGATCCTCTTCAATAGGAGGTATTATAATATCCAATTCTGCTTGTTAAAACTTCAGTTTGGAAACAGTTAGATCTCAAGAATAAAGAAGGTCTGTTCAAACTCGTGTAACTTGCACTGAATCATTTCCTACTCCTTGTAGAAAAGATCATGTTTCTCAACAAATTATTTAGGCAAAAAGAGTTGAAGATATTTGTGAATCTGACTAATTCTCCTGGTCTCTCTTTTGAACATGTAAAAGATAAAGATCTCAGTAATATCAGTGTAGAAAAGCTGTAAAAATAAACAAATTCATGTTTTACAAAATATTCCATATTTAAATTCAATAGTGAAAACTATTAATTTTGACCCTAAGAAGATGTAAGCAGTTATCTTTCCAATATGTAAGACACCACAGAAGACCTTTGCAGACAAAGTTGAATTCAAAGATTTCCCAGTATGCTATTTGGGGAGACATTGTATATGGTACCTGGTGACACCACTCAAAGTTCAACCTTCTAAAAATAATTTCCATCACTTCTATTATCAAGTACTGAAGCTGGTGGAGCTATCTTCTTCTTCTGAGACCCATTTATGTTGATGTTGCAGAGGAGACAGAATTATGTGCTTAAATACATATCATTATCTGAATACTGCATGCCAATGGCCCCTACTAATCAAGAAAGTGCCATATAGCATTGCAATGTTTCTTGCCAGCTGTTTCTAGAGCTGTTATGTGATGCCGAGATGCAGCTAAGCACTCATCATGTACAGTGACACCAGAGGGCAACCCTCCATTTTACCATCTGTTAAGATGTTTTGCTGAATCTACCCAGCACATCAGTGGAGGCTTTGTGTTCACCAAAATGCTAGTAAATTAGTTCACTTACAACAGGCACATAGCATACAGGCCCTGGAAAATCTTGTGATCTCACAACTATAAATAATATTGTTTCACCAAAAAAATATGTTTCACCGAAGCTTCTCAAGAATAGGAATGTAATCGTGTTATCCTATATAATAATGAAGAGATGAATACAAGTTATTGGTTCCAAATGAAAAGGGAAGCATAACACAGAGCTAGCTACAAGACCTTATCTCAATACTAGAGTGGAAGAAGGTGCTCCCCAATCACTGATTCAAGCCAAGCAAGTTGAGAGTCTATGGTACTTGCTACTGTACAGACATCTCTTAAAACATCTTACAAGGTTAATGCACAATAAAAATAGCAGATGAATTATTCAAGGAACAAAAAAATCTAAGAAAACAAACTCCACTGATAGCCTGGGAAGAGAGGATTTAAAATAGTAAGAAGAATATGTATTTTATGCAGCATAGAACATTAGATATCTTTGAGTAAATCAGACTGTTCAAGAACGCGGGAAAAAAGAACTCTAGGTCTTGTTTAACGTTAAGATTTTGACACAGAATGGAAGCACAGCAAGGAAATTAAATATTAATTTATATTTATATATTAAATGTATATATACATTTATACATATATATACATTAAATGTTATATATATATGTATACATATTATATAGATATATACATATATATATTTATGTTAATGCTATATCTCTTACTTATATAAATACATATTTATGGATTTCTCAAGCCTTGTCCCCCCATAAGTCACTCACTTGCTTAGGTTTACATAGGGGGACCTGCTAGGGAACACCCAAAGGCATTGTACAAAATCAATACAAGAAAAAATATGCTTAAATATTCATGAATACAAATGCTTAATGTCACATGGTCTCAGTTTAGTCTGAAAAGCAGGCAGGAATTTTAAGGATTTACTCTTTTCGTATTCAAGAAAGCACCGATTTCACAGTGAAGAGTTCATTAGAAATGCATTAGATTAGATGAATATAAAATTGTACAAATAACTTTATGCTCTGTAAAAAGTCTGGCACCGTTATGCTCTATGGTGGCAGGGAAGCGGTTAGAAAAGAAGTTGTACAGCTGCTTCATAAGCCTCGCAGCAGCCCAGTGGTTGCAGCGGCTGTGAAACCTTGTAACCTCAACTCACCTTCTGTCAGAAAGATGAAAAGGTACTATATTGTAACATGTATACCTCATAAATTACTTCCCCCCATCCCCAGTTCAGCAGCAGTTCTTATTTCAAATGCATTTGTGTTACACAAATTTCTCTAGACACCACTTTTTTCCAAATGTCCCTGATCTCTCTACTCGAGATTCTTTGCAATTCACACAAGAACGTGATTTATCTTCTGAGTTATTCCAAGGAACAGGCATGAATTATCTGAGGTGTAGGTGATGGATATGAAATTACATTCTCCATGAAATAAAGAACCTTTGAGGTCCCATTTGCAACAGATTCACATTTCTTAAACAATTAACTATTTAACTGGGACAGACTAACGTTTTCTGCTATTTCTACATGGACTTTATAATCTCCTACAGAGTACTTTGGTGCCAATATGAGTGTTATTTCCATTAGTAGCAGACTTCTTTTGATGTTATGCAAAATATGTTGTTAGCATTTGGGCTAATAAAAGCTATTAGCAGTGAACTTGTGACTCTTCAAGTTGTGTTTACTCTGCTGGCGTGCTACTTATCTTTATGAAAGTTTACTAACATTAGATAGTGTCTAAAAAAATGTCAGTAGAAGATACAGAGGTGCATTTCCAAGTACCCCCAAAGCCTTGGTGCTTCACAAGGCACCTCCTTGTGGTGCCTCAAGCTGCCTCCAAGGGCCATTACAGGGGTAATTTTCAAAAATGAAAATCAGCTTTCTCACCGGACTGTCAAAATGGACAATCATTTCCAGAATAAGGACCTTGAAGAGGTCAATTCTGTGTATGAGGTCACAGAAATATCCTGTAATAAAAGCTCAACATCTACTTCTTAATCCATACTGAACAAGACCTTAATTATCCAGTTTAATGACATGTTAGATCATGTTGTGATTTTTTTTACAATTATGACACCAACAGAAATTTCTCCTTTGATCAGACTATTTTTTACACATTTAATTATCTTTCAAACTTTTTCCTTCAAAGAGCTGTGACTGTATTAAGCCAACAGGTTCATAACTTGGGTTGAAGGGGACACCAGAGAGAAAGTTTGATCCTAGAGAACTTGACAATCAAGCTGAAAACAATGGTTTGCACAGACCCTGTGTAGGTATTTGAGCTTAGTGTGGTTATGACTATGGTGTGATACCTCTGGACCCAAATCCTTTTTGTATAATTCAGTTGTTACGGTGCCTTTTATGGCTGTACAAATCAGGACTTGATTTGGATTAAAAAATATACGCAGAAATGTGGGTGTCAAGAAAAATAATGTTATACATACTTTGATATCATATGCCCTGTGGATGTGTGCATATGGATGAGAGAGACTTGGCTAAACTTTCTTATTATTGAAATTATTTTTACATAGAATCACAGAACTTAGAGCCCCATATAAGAAGGGAAGGGGAAAGGGGAGAGGGGAGATCTAGTTATTTTGAAGCTGCATTGAAACAAAATGTAGATTTGGGGGGAAATGGGGCACAGTTTTTTTGGAAATATTGAAGACTAAAAAATATTTACTTCATTACTTTAAATAAAAATGTAAAGAATACCATTTAATGATTAGTTTTGTAAACTGAAATTGAACAATGATTACCCTATAAAAGTAAAAAATTTTGATATATTTTCATCTGAAGGTAAAAGTAAAAATTTGAAGGTAAAAGTAAAAATTTGAAGGTAAATTAAATAATAGTATTACCTTATCTTCTCTATGTAGCAGAAACCAGAAAAGGCCTATAAAATTTCTCTTTAACACCAGCTAATTCTTAGTATTTACATGACAATAAGTCATCATTGACAGGAGAGTCACTGACTTTGTCTACTACATTATCTATTTAAAAATCTGATCTGCTGTCTAAGAATTAATCTGTGACAAACTAACTCTGGGACCTTTCTAAAATTACCTGAGATATTTCCAGAATTTGTCTATTTAAATGAAAACTTGGTATATAGAGGTGCAGTCTTGCAAACATAATAGAATTTCATAATGAATTTTGTCTTTGAGTGAATTAAAGATATATTTTTTTCTTGTGGAAAAGCTGTGCTTAAAGTTTACATTATTCTTTATTTCTGACTTGTTTCCATTAGTATTACTTTCTGAATAAATTATTGCTTATACTTAAAGTTTCTGCACTTTCTTTCACAACCTAAAAATGTATCCTTTTGGAAAACTACTTTGAATTATAAACACTCATGTATCCATCTATATGTGTAGACTCATATCTACCAGAACATTTTTTCTTGTGTTCATAGTCTATAAAGATTCTGGGAAAAGTGCATCACTTAAACTATAAGAAAGTCTTCTTTTTTTTTTTAAATACTCATAAATATTTAAAAAATAGGCAATTATACCTATGCCCTACTAGACTACATAACCACAAGGGGGCAGAACAAACATTAATCACAGAAATCCATGTGCACTTTATTTTAAGACATTTAAAACTTTCATTCTCTAAGCACAGCATCGGATTTCTCTTCCAGTTGGATTATAATATCTTTGTTGAAGAATTTTTTCCAAGCAGATTTTATGTCATTATATTTCATAGTTACAATATATTACAAAAAAATAATAATTGTATTATTTTCCAGAAATCTTGAAAGCACCACTTTGGAACCAAGGGTGATTAAAGAAAAAGGATTATCCTACATTTTCTCAAATTGAAGCATTTTAGATTTAATTTTTTATTTAAAAAGATTAAATTATGACAGTGTTCTCAATTTAAGCCTGAAAGTTTTCTTGTAATCTGAAACTGATTTGGAAAGGGTTTGTGACATTACTTTAATCCTGCAAGGCAATTAAGAAATTAGAATGATTATGATGTGATATATTCATAGTTCAGGAGCTAGTGTGGTCAATTTAGTGATTATAGAATGCATGTGTTAAAGGAAGTGAAATAATATTATTTACTTGATGCATTACTCACTGACTTTATCATAAACCTAAAGGCCAAGATATCTGCTACAGTACTGAGGTTTCTGTGTTCATATTATATATAAAAAAAAATATATCACGTCCAGAAAGGCTGGCATTTAAATGCTGCTTAAGTAGGCTGTGAATTTCAGTGCTCACAGTTCTTTACCAAGGAAATACAGAAAAAAAAAAAAGAAAAAAAAAAAAAAAGGGGAGCGGATGGACTAGAAGTAATCAGCATCTAAACAGCAGCAAGTTCTGTTTACAAACAGAATTTGTTTTGAAGCAGTTGGAGGTTATTTTCATAGAAATGTTAGCAGACCAGTTTATGGCTTACATTCATATTTCTCTGTTTGCCAAACAACAAAGTGGTAGCCAGACTGAGACGTGTGCCACCTTCATTCTGGCTCCCAGGAAAATACTATGCTGCAGGCTTTTCTGGAGTTTTAATGAGCTGAAGAGAACCAGGAGCATCTAAAACATGGCTGGAGACCAATCTGTGTATTAACACACATATGCATAGGTACATGTGTATAAATATATTAACACACATAAAAATATATCAGGCTTCAAACATATCTGTCCTGCTTCTGATGGAAATGAACTGCATACAGAACCCACATTATTATAGATCAGCTAATGGTCAGACTGAGAATAATGTTGCTGCTGCTAGACAGACAGGCTGCAAATTGCTCTGCTCAAAGGCAAAGAATGACTTTCCTCATGTTCATATTATGCAAACTATGGCCTCAATTTCAGGGCATTTTGTGGCATTTTGAGAGGATGATGCTTTCCATACCCAGGTAGAATGAGCTTGATCTCTAGTTACCAGGTCTTTTGATGGACCTCAGAGCACATACCATCACGGGGATTGCAAGATTTTGGGGACTGGGATTAGAATTTGAGATGATGTTGGCAAACTAAAGAAATGGTCTGTAAAGAAAAAATAAATAATGGAAGTATAAAAAAAAGTTTTAGTGTTCAGCTAAAAAAATGTGTTACTTGAGTACAGGATGTCAGCTATCATCTTTCTAGAAAAAAAGCTAAGGAGCTGTAGTTGCAATTGATCTTCAGCAATCTCAGGCTGTTTGAGAAAAAGTAAACTAGAGACAATAAAAAAGAGAATAGGCTATCAGATATGTAAACTTGTATTAATACTACTTTATTTTGCATTGGTAGGATCTCTGAGCATGAAATCGAAGTGGAGCAGATAAAAATGTTGTATGCTTTTGTACTCCAAAGGCCAAGAAAATGATCCAGTAGAATGAATACAGAGGAAAACAGTAAGTATATTATGAGCAAATAATGACTGAAACGGGGTAGTTTGCCTAACCGGGGAAAAAAAAAAAAAAAAGAGAGAGAGAGAGGAAACATTGTATCTGTTTTCAGATGTTCAAAGGTTTTTTTTCCCCACAAGGAAGGAAATAATCAGTTCTTCATGTCTATAATAAAGAAATTACAGCAAAAAAAAAAAAAAATAATACACTAGACATCAGAAAAATCTTTGTAAAGATTAGATAATAAAGCAGTGAAATTTTGCCCAGAAAGAGTGTAAAATTTCTATATCATTGAAGATTTTCTTGAAGAGGTTGGATAAACTTCTGGTTTGTATCTAGGAAGGAAAAGGGTGCAATAGCAGGAAGAGTCTCTTTGGAGTTCCTAGATCTCCTATTTCCTATGATCCAAACATGTCCCTATCTTAAGATATAATTTATTTCCAAAAGTAAATCAAAACAGAACAAACCAAAAAAGGAGCCCGTGGCCTTTTCTGACTATTCAGACTGTTTTCTGTTTCTCGTTTCTATTCTCTTTCCCCTTACTGATGTAAGGGAAATATAAGTGATATAATTAGTGATGTAAGTAGTCCAGGGAGACAGGAAAACAGGCACATCATTGCCCAGCAAAAGCAAACTCTGAAAACAGGGCCAAGTAGCCTTTGCCAAAAGCTGTGGTCTTGCACTATGGAATTAGAAAAAACTAAAAGCATTCTTCAATAAGATCACATATGATCACAAATGTGGAGAATAAAATGTATTTTTTTTTTCTAGCACATATGGGAAAAAAAAGAGTTCTTTAAGAAATATATGAAAAGACTGAAACAGAATATTAGACCTAAATGATAAAAAATATGAAGTTTCTAGAGGGTGAAAGGAAGATAATAAAAGCATTAAAAAGTTCTGTGGAAGAAAGAACTACAAATGAAAAAGAGAGCATGTATGATACATTTTTCCCGTGTAACATGAAATCTGTACTTGGACTGAAGAAGAAATGCAGTTTTTTTGAAAAAAGTTAAAATTACAAAGAGTTTGTGATAAAGTAAAAACTTCAGTAAAATTTGTTTAAATGGTTAAGACTCCTATCTAAACTTTGTTCCTAAGTGAATGATTTTATGCATCTTTATAGTTTCAGGGGTAAAGTTAACTAAACTGGGATACCATAGGAATTACCACAGCATATTTTAGGGAAAAAACTGTAATAATTTCCCAAGAAAATTTCCTTGGAATAACTGCACAGTTGCAGTTTGAACTTGAACTTCACTTTGGCTGTGCACTTAATTTATTAAAGTGCTGCCTTATAGATTAATTTCAGTGAATTGTGACATGTAAACAATCACTTTTCAGCTGACCAACAAAACGGTGCCTCTGCAAGTTTTGACATCAATGTTATGATGTTTGTGCACTCTGTAATTTGAAAATGTAAAATATATTCAACCCATGTTCAACAGTCTCCAAGCATAACATGAAACTGGGAGGATAAGGACTGTACTGACAGCATTCCAGTTTTTAAACATTGGTTTGGTTAGACCAGTGTTAAAAGTTGTTTCCTAAGCCACATGTTCAATATTTGCCTCCGCTATTGTCCCTTCTCCAAAAGCCATGCCCCAGCGAGTTCATTCTCCCTGACCACTTGTTTTCTTAAACTCATCCCCAGAAGCTCCCTGACATAGGATAGAAGCTATTCTTCATCCAACTAAACAGCAAGAAAAATATACCTGGCTGTCTCCAAGCTCTTGTGGACTACAAAGAGAGCACAGGGACATTGCTGCTAGGAATTTGGGAACAGCCCATGAGCCTATCACTGCAAGGAACACATTCTTGCTGTTGGAGAGGGGCTGAGGGGCCTAGCTGTGAGGACAAGCACCCTGCATCTCCAGCAGCAGTGCCAGGCAGGCAGTGCTGCACCACCTGGCCTTTAGGGATCCTCCTAAAACTCCCACACTGCTTAGGGCCAAGGCCTCTTCAGCCAAAAGGCAAAATCTAGCAGTATAGCAGATTAACCCGTTGTTTGTAAATCAGCACTTTCTCGGCACAATTGTTTGTTTCAATTGCAGTTCAGTTTAATACAGTTTGGATGATCTGATAAAAATCCAGAGTGAATTTAGCAAACATACCGTTTTTCATACCACAAAAAGCGAGTCAGATTTTGACTTAATGGATTTGGAGAAGGCTTGGATGAGTCATTCCTCTCCCAGTTAATTGATATTGCTAGGACATGCTAAATGTATCCCTAAATAGCAAAATAATTTATAGAATGTGCTTTTCTGGCTGTTAATTGTGCAGCTGGATAACTGCATTTAAAAGCTCATCCAATTCTCTTGAAATCACTAGAAGGTTTTCCACTGACTCAGAGGAAGCTGAAGTAGCTTTTGAGGGATGATTGTCAAAGGCAAGAGGTGATTTGACTGTATAAAAAATTTCAGGATCTTATTACTATAAATGTGCTGTATCCTTAGAGTTTTTCTAAAGCTCCAAGGACAGAAGAAGCCCTCCTTTATCATCTTTTTACTTTTCTAAGGAGATAAATCTGCTGATTGCTTTGTTGTTTTTTTTTTTAAGTACTCTGACCTTTTCCAATGGCCTTAAAACATTTCATGCATATAAACTGAGGACCACAAAGCAGTCAACAGCTTAACAGTTTGGATAAGAGCTTCTTTGGGTCTTAAGATTTACATGGCATTATCTGCTCTTGATGCATGTCTTTAGAAGTGCAGATGTTACAAATATTTATTGTAAACTTTGTTGTAATGGTCTTGTGTTCCTTTTCTCTGTTGTTTAAAATTTTTTGACCACTGAAACTCTAGCAATAAGTGTGATAAACTGGAAATGAAAAATACAAATGAAGTCATCAAAATTCCCAGAACCAATGATATAACTTGGCCATTCATTAATTATTGTCATGCAGTATTCACTAACCCAATTCCCTGGGACATCAAGAACAATGTCTTTCCTAGTGCAATTTAAGACACATATTGTGAATGGCACTAATAATACAATATATTAAAATATATATGCTACTCTCCTAATGGGAAAACAGAAGGATAAACATATTCAGCCACTGGAAGAAAAATACAAAGCTACTGAGAAAACAAGTTAATTAACATTATCTTGTGTAGAGAAACTAAAATATTTTGTGGTACCTTTTTCTGTGAAACAAGTTCAGTTTTGAAAAGACATGCAAAAGAAATAATCCAAAGAGAGAAGGCCATTTGTATTTATTTTAATATCAGCTCTGGCCTTTGTTATGGCAGACAAGAGTTGAGCTAAAAAGATAAGAAGAAAAAGTAGATATGATTTCCTTTCTTTTTAATGTTTAGCATTTTATCTATTTTTTTTTTTTTTTTAAGCTGAAGGTCACTAGACTTGGTTTCTGATAAACTGCCAAAGGAGGCAGATTCCAGAGGCAGTCCTCTGAACAGCACGCTCAAACTGAGACACAGCCATGAGTTTTATTCCAGCTTATCTCAGCTGCAGTAACAGGGTTGTGGTCTATCCAGAGCTTTAAAGGTCACGAAAACACCTTGAATTGTATTAAGAATGTCAACATGAAGATTTGCCTCAGGGTAAAATATTTAATTGTCTGTGTAATGAGAAGTCATCCATCATTCTGCCTGTAATACAGTTTACAGTGTGAAAGTTAGAAAACAGTTGATTGATTTTCAGTAGGAAAATGTTAGGAAGACATGATCACAGGGTCCATTTTCAGATGATGTCAACTGACCACTACTCTAAGAGAGCGCAGCAGCAGCAATATCTACTGTCATATGCTGTGGTTCTCAGGAGGGAATGAACCAAAAAAGCAGCCAAGAAAGCAGGGTAATAGACTACTTCGGGGACTCCTTGCTTTCCGACTCATTATAGAGCTTGTCTGAGCTACCCATCTTATCAAAATCAGACCAAGGAAACACAGGCCCGGATTTACTTACATATCACCTTCATTAAAGTAAGCAAAGATATCAAGTAACTTTTTCACACAACAGCTTCAAGAAGTATTATTTTGCTGACTTACAAAATGAGGAACTGAAACTTAAAAGATACATGGTTACCTAGCTCTGATACAAGTCTATTCTTCCCTACAGAAAGTAGTTGAGTTGTCTGCAGACAGCCAAAATTTTACAGTCTTTTTTATCAACCACTCAACATGACTGTTCATATGAACAAATTCCATATGACAGTCTATATCTAGTATGAAATTAAGACAGTGAGAACTTCGTACGTGTGCTTTTTTGTTCCTTCAGTAGCTCTACTGAAAAAACACAAGCTCTTCACAGAGATCTCCAGCACCATTCAAGGTGGGTGACTCAATTATGGTGGATATTAAATCACCACAGAAAGTTAAGAAGGAAAAAAGAAAAAAAAGAGCAGAAGCAGAAAGTGCAATAATTGCTTAATATCATCACTACATCACTGAAAAATTACATACTCTTCGACTCCAATCCATTCATCTTTGAAAGGACAGGTGGTACTATAGGCAGTACTAGTTCTGACCAGTGCTTGAAGAATGATTTGAGCAATGAATAGAAAAAAATGCCAAGTGTAGTTAAGACGACAAAATACCACAGACCAGTTTCCTAAGAAAACCCCAAACTAAGTTAAAATTTAAGCAAATAAAACAAGTTTGTGAAAGTTCAATGATGCGTTCAAAACATTTACACAATTGATACGATTCATCTGCATGCCAAAAAGTCTGAACAACCCTTCTGCAAATACAGCAAGGACCACAATGTTTTGTACAGAAGCTGTATTTGGCTCAGCTTTATCCCATTCTCTGTCATCAAAAAACAGTGATCTTCAGCTTTTGACAGTGTGCAGAGAGAGAAAAAGAGACAAGGAAAACCATTAATCACCAAATCACCATTTGAACAATTTCAGTATATCAAACCCAAAGTATTTAAACTTCTGTACCTCAATTACTCTGCTATCTCTGAAGTACTTTGTATAGAGTCTTAAGTACTGAACTAAGAAGGTATATTTAAAGAGATGTGAAACCAGATTTGAGGGTTTTTTTTTCCTTCCCTTGTCAAAATCTGGTGCATAGGCAGATTTACACATTCTCATATCTGCATATAATATTAATAGCTTATTCATTATGGCAGCTTCTAGGAAAGCTAGGAAGTATTACCATTATTTTACAGATAAAGTTATGGCAGGGGGGATGCCCAGTGAAATTGAGTATACAGTTTCCCCAGTCATTAGGAGCTGTAGTTAAATTTGTACAGCACTTCTGAAATTTGAATCATAAACAATTTATCAGTGATACAGGACAAATCAATTACAAAACTTGGATTAGTAACCCTTAAGTAGAGCAGAACACTGAAAAATAAAAATTCCTTTATAACCACATGGCAGTTTGATTTATATATGACCTTTATTTCTTGCTATTTGAAAGCATTGGAGTGGATGGGTTACTGCTCGCATAGATGTTTTAATAAAAAAAAAGCCTGCTGTTAAGTAAAAATACCCATACTACCACATGAAACTCTGTCCCTATGGCAGTAGGAGTTTTCACCATGGTTTAGTTGCAAAATTTCTATTCTCAATAAATTAGTAAGCAGAACAATCACGAGATTTAGGTGACTGAGTACATAATAATGTGCCAATAGCAAACACTGAATAGCCAAATGACAGCTCATCACCTCCTCCCTCCAGACACACTCCCCTTAGATTGACAGTTCTGAAATCATTACATTATTTATAAATTATTTGTGAATAGAAAGTCTGTTTACATTGATACTAAATGATCACCATGAATAATTCTTCCAAATAATTCTTCACATCAGGTCATGGTACCTGCCATTAGAAACTTAACTCAAAATACTTTGAACCTTATTGCAAAGCGGGATTGAACTGTATTAATTGCATGCTTTCTCATAAAACACAAGGCCTGTTCTCAGTTGTTGCTTTGTCCTTTATTTATGCACACTTCAAAACTTGCTAAAACTTTCTGTGAGTGTTTTAAAGAGTGTTATTTTCCCAAAAGCTTTAACATCTAATATTAATTTCCTATATTTCTTTCCTATTGAGAAAGTTTTCTTGACATCTCAAGCCAAGTCTTTCTGAAAAAATAGGCACTTGTCTATTTTTATACAAGCACAAAGCAGTAAAATAATATATTATTTGTTATTATTAATAAAGTTCTGAGCTAGTAAACCACACGTATTTCCTTTGGTAACTTTATTGTTAAAATTGCCTCACCACCCTCAAAAAAACCCTGTCATTTCAATCCTTTACACAGTTCATTTCAATAAGTATATTCCAGGCCTTTTGTGAAACCTCACTTCCTGCTCACATGCCAAGGAACTTGTAGGCTTGTATGAAAACTCAGCCTTCGAAATGTCAAATACACAAATGTCCAATTACACAAGTGAATGTTGATCTAGAATATAACTTAATGTGACAAGTTGTACAGCCTAGTTCAATTCAACAACTAAATCTACATAAAACATAGGACTTACTTGTTGTTTACAAAAGGGGAACACTGGAAAACAACAGTAAAAGACCATATTTATTGCTAACAATTAAAACAAAAATTATAACATAATATAGAAGGCTTTACTATGTCATGCTTTTTTTTTACTCAAAACTAAATGTACCACTGAAGCAACTGTAAAAATGCTGAAAATAGTATCTACTAAAAAAAAAATAAATGCAGGTGTTTACATCTTATAAAACTTTATAGGTACTAAGATATAAGATAATTTTTAAATGCCAAAAGCTACTTAAATTAATCTTCTATTTTCAATAGAAAATCATAACATGAAAGAAGAAGGCCTCATGGATACAGAGAAGGAATGAAAACCTACCTGTAATATTCAAAATTAATGTCCACAGCTGAAATCATGAGTAATCCTCTTGATAAATTCAAACTATAAATTTCTCCCTTAGATTTTCCATTGTTGTTACTCCTAACCTGCAAGGCATGGAAACACCTACCGTTGCTGAGTCCAGGCATACATGGAGATGTGCCCTTACTGCATCCCATCAGAGGGCCACACTCCATTTTCATTTTCTACCTTTTTTTTTTTTTTTTTTTTCCCAGTTGGAAAAAAACTGCAGACTCCAGCAAGACTGGAAGCAAGACTGCTGGGTGCATTACAGAGCACACCTACCTCACATCTTTTTTGGGCTGGAAATCAGGTGCTGGTCCAGGTGAAGCTCATTGCAAAATTTTTGTTGACTGCAGTAGTAATAGATAAGCCTCTTTTTTTGGATGGCTTAGCTTATTTAAAGGAGAGCTCTCACGAAATATCCAAGCAGTGTTGAGTCTCAGGTTTATGTTATACTGGTAGCAGTATATAATCATATATGTACCCTTACTTTGATTAGTACCACACCAAAGACGATAAGGCCTCTTATGGTCCTCAACAAAGAGATACATCATAGTCCCTTGCTAGTGAGACTTGTGGTAGCTACTACTTCTATTTAGAAAATGCTCAAACACAGAAAGGAAGCCTACAGAGGGTGGAAGCAAGGACAGGTACCCTGAAAGGAATATAGAGAAATTGCGTGACCAGCCAGAGGTCAGGTTATGAAAGCTAAAGCCCAAATAGAGTTAAATCTGGCCAGGAACATCCAGGGCAACAAGGAAAGCTTCTGTAGGTTCATCAGTGATAAAAGGAAGGCAAGGGAAAATGTGGGCCCTCTCCGAAAGGAAACAGGAGACCTGGTTATGTGGGATGTGTACAAGGCTGAAGTATGCAATGACTCTTCTGCCTTGGTCTTCCCTGTCAAGGGCTCTAGCCACACAGCCAAGTTGCAGAAGGCAAAGGCAGGGACAGGGCCAATAAAGAACCTCCCATTGTAAGAGAAGATCAGGTTTGAGACTATCTAGAGAACCTGAAGGTGCTCAAGTCCATTGGATCTGATGAGATGCATCTGTGGCTCCTTAGGGAACTGGCAGATGAAGTTGCCAAGCCAATATCCATCATATTTGAGAAGTTACGGCAGTCTGGTGAAGTTCACACTGACTGGAAAAGGGGTAAAAAGGAAGACCTGGGAAACTGCAGGCTGGTCAATCTCACCTCTATGCCTGACAAGATCATGAAGCATACCCACCTGGAAACCATGCTAAAGCACATGGAAAATATAGAGGTCATGGGTGACAGCCAACATGGCTTCGTTAAGGGCAAATTGTGACCAAAAAATTTGATGGCCTTCTTCAATGGTGTTATAGCATCAGTGGATAAGTAAAGAGCAACTGACATCATCTACCTGTACTTGTGCAAGGTATTTGACGCTGTCCTGCATGACATCCTTGTCTCTAAATTGGAGAGACATAGATTTGATGGATGGAACATTCAGTGCATAAGGAAATGGCTGGATGGTCTCACTCAAAGAGTTGCGATCAACAGCTCAATATCCAAATGAAGACCAGTGGCAAGTGGCATTCCTTGGGGTGGGTATTTGGACTGGTGCTGTTTAACATCTTTGTCAATGACATGGATAGTAGGACTGAGTACACCTTCAGCAAGTTTGCCGATGACATGAAGCTGTGTGGAGTGGTTGACACACTGCAGTGAAAGGATGCCACCCAGAGAGACCAGGACAGGCTTGGGAAGGGGGAGGCCTGTGCGAATATCATAAAGTTTAACAAGGCCAAATGTAAGGTCCTGCACATATGTCAGGGCAATTCCAAGCACAGATACAGGCTGGGTAATGAATGGATTGAGAGTAGCCCTGAGGAGAAGGTCTTGAGTGTGTTAGTGGATGAGAAGCTCAACATGAGCTGTCAATGTGTAAAAGCCAACTACATCCTGGGCTGCATCAAAAGAATCATGGCCAGCAGGTCGAGGAAGGTGATTTTCCTCTTCTGCTCTGCTCAGACCCAACCCATACTGCCTTCAGCTCTGGAGCTCCTAACATAAGAACAACATGGATCTGTTGGAGCAAGTCCAGAGGAGGGCAACAAAGATGATCAGAGGGCTGGAGCACCTCTCCTATAAAGACAGGCTGACAGACTAAGTTGCTCAACGTGAAGAAGAGAGGACTCTGGGGACACCTTATAGTAGCGTTGCAGTACTTAAAGGGGGCCTACAGGAAAGATGGGTAAGGACTCTTTTATGGAGTGTAGAGATAAGACAAGGGGTAATGGTTTTAAGCTGAAGAAGGGTAGATTTTGGTCCCTTCCAATCCAAACCATTTTATGATTCTATGATCTGCACTGGCAGAGCCTAACCTAGGCAGTCTTGCAGCTGCAGAACTCCCAAAGCTTGGAGAACCAAACCCAGTTCCTTTCCCTCAAAGGTAGAAAGTGGTCAGGAGATAGATTAAGAAACAAGAAAAGATCAACTCCCTCTGCAAAAAAAAAGAAAACTTTTCAGACTCTGTGTTTCCCAGGGCACCTCCCAGAAGCAGGACTGATTTGCTGGAGCCATTGCTGTTCCTGAAGAAGATGATGATAACAGCTTTCCTGTGAAGATGCAGTGGAGCATCCATTTTCCTGAGGCTTACTGTACACATGATTAAACAGTTCTGTCCTCTGAAAAGAGGGAAAGTACCATGGGGCAGAGAGATCTTGCCTTTCCTGATAATCTTAGGGACACTTTTTGGTGCTGTTCCAGCTGTGGACCTTATGAAAGTCTTAACAGAAAAACAGAAGACAGATCTCCATCACTCAACTAAGAGCTCACAAATGTATTCCTCTAGATGCTTTGTTTTGCTTCCTAAAGCATCCATGAAAAATTGAGACATTTTCTCAAGATTCAAAAGATGACTCTTACTTGAAAATAAAGCCATGATTTCAGCTTGCTTCTCAAACCATTTTCCTTCTCTATATCCACCACATCTTATTCACATTCAGTTTGAGCTTCCTGGGTTTCTTCCAGACGCCAATTTATCTCAAATATTAGGACAGCTGGGGCACAGCAGGGAAGAAAATGAGAGACAGGGCTGACTGTGTTACCAGTTGAGTTCTGTTCTCGCTCTTTAGACCGACTTGCATAATCCTGGGCATGTCACAACCTTTCTGTATCTTAGTTATATGCTTTCAAACAGGTATGATTATAAAACTTTCAGGGTTGTTCTGGTCGTGGATTTTACACTAAAATATGTATCTGAGAACAAACCTAATGGTGCAAATCACTATCTATATAAACAAATTATTCAGCACTAACAACCTCCTAAACTGGGTCTAGAAAATATAATCAAATGTTAGACCAAGAAGTACTATCTTTTTCTAAGTATCACTGCAAGGCTAATGAGTTATCTTTTTGTTGACAACTGTGTGTCAGGATATTATCATGTTCAGTATAACTAGAATGTAAGGGGCTGCTGTGGCTATGCACTTTGGACACAGATGCACAAAACAGCTATAGTCTGAAGTGAAAAAACCTAAAACAAATTCATCATTGGAATGACAGCTTTCTAGCCAATATATTAGATAAAACATCCATTTCCTCAGGTACACTCTAGAGAGTGCATTTAGGGAGTTAAATGCATAACATCTGCTATTTGGGGATTTAAGAAGAAACCCCAACAAACAAGCTATAAGTGTAAATCAATTCAGGGAATACTTTTTTGGTTCCTGCCTGAGTTACTGAGATGTAATGGATAAGCATTTCTAACTGCCTCATTATCATCAGAGAGCTATGTGAATTTAGGAGAAAAGATCCCGATAACTGTGACTTTTTCCTATCTGGAAACACACACACACATATCCCACTCCCCCTGACTCCCTCCAGCCCCTACCCCTTACTTGCCTCTTTTTTTTTTCTTTTTTTTTTTTTCTTCCTTTTCAGTCTTCTCACTCTGTCCTATAAGGAAGGAAAATAAAACTTAAAATGAAAGAAAGTCTAGACCCTAGAAATAAAACTTAGAGTTGTCTTTGTTCTCATGGTTTAATTTTGGAAACCCATTATCAGTATATATTATAGTCTAGCACCTATTGTCTTTGCACATTTTCTTGGCTTGAAAGGCAAGAAATCACATACTTACTGCCACAGAACTTTGACTAGTATCCAATGTTCCTGGTTTCTCCAGGTTTACACTCTTGCTCATCAGATTGATATACTTAAGTGGACAGTCCCCCCTGAAGGGGCAAAAATGATGAAGAGGCCAAAAAGGGAGATATCTGAAACCAAAGAGAGAGAGATATGAAGTATGGAGATGGGTGAAAAAAGTCACTGTCAGTAAATAGAAATACAACATCAGGAAGATGGCTTTCTATCTCCTGTAAATCTGTTCAAAAACGCTGGAGAGAGGGCAGGCAGTGAAAAGTAAAAGAAGGGGTGAAAGGCATTTACAGACAACTTTAAGGAGAGATGCAACAATATTACAGCTGGGTATTACTGTGTTCTTGCATGACTGAAGCAGGTTACAAGAGTTAGGACTCTACTTGTGTGCAAATAGCCTAGGGGCTGACTCCAGCACTTGAAACAATTATGACAACAACTCCCTGAAGTGACTGTATCTCCTGTGTTCAGGTAACATGTGATGCAAGCATATATCCTGTGTTATCCATACAGTTCTGGGATGGAAGTGAATGCCTCTAGATTTATATATGCACACACTCACATTTCTCACTCACTGTGTCCCCATCCACATCTGAATATTCACAATATAAATTTTCTTTCTCAAATCAAATTTGGGTTTGCAGATAATTTGAATTAAAATATAAGTAAATAGATATGAAGAATATAAGACTAAGTAAAAAAAAATCTGATCAGACTGCCATTCTGTTTTTAAGAGGGTGTGCTGATTCCACACCAGAAGCAATGCTTTGGCACATATGATTTTTAACAGGACAAAATACAGACTGGGTTGCCACCTTTAAGGAACCACTCTGCTTAAAGGCAATCAGCCATCTATGCCATATATCAACTTGAAGCACACAGAAGTTAGCATCAAAGAACCAAGTAGACATCAATATCCAAACTAATCACCTTAAGGCTGCCTTTATAATCAACAGAATGAAGGAGTCACTCTTACAGTGTGATACAATAACTGTTGTGTCCCAGAAGTGCATGTTTATTCATGGACATAAATACACCAAGGGCAACTAGCTTAGAGACAGATGTTTGTAATTTTGTTTAGGTCAACTGAGTTGTGTCCCATCTAGAGAGCCACTGGAAAACACAGAAACACATTTCTTATGCACTCAGATTTTTTGATGTCTCTTGTGACTAATGCTTCTGAACTGTAAGTAAATGGTGTGTTAAATATATGCAACGAACTATGCATTTTTAATTCTTCTTTCCAAGAGCTGCAAAGTTGGACCTAACACAAATCTTCTATGAAAAACACCATGTCTGAATACTGTAATGGTCACTGAAATGTTACTGAAACTGGTGCGATTGTGTATTTAGTACCACATCTATTTCATGACCCAGGGATTTGACTTTGTTGCTTTTTCTCATTAAATTGCACTGGGTTTATTTCTATATTTATCACATTAATTTAACGGAATTGCTGAAGTTGGAAGGGACCTCTAGAGATCATCTAGTTCAACTCCCCTGCTAAGCAGGATTGCCCAGAGCACATCACTCAGGACTGCATCCAGGCGGGTCTTGAAAATCTCCAGAGAAGGCGACTGCACGACCTCCCTGGGCAGCCTGTTCCAGGGCTCCATCACCCTCACTGTGAAGAAGTTCTTACTCATATTTGAGTGGAACTTCCTGTGTTACAGCTTGTGCCCATTGCCCCTCATCCTCTCACTGGGAACCACTGAAAAGAGTTTGGCTCCCTCCTCCCTCAGACCGTCCTTTAGATACTTATAAGCTTTGACAAGGTCTCCCCTCAGCCTTCTCTTCTCCAGGCTAAAGAGTCCCAGCTCTCGCAGCCTTTCCTCATAAGGGAGGTGCTCCAATCTCTTAATCATCCTTGTTGCCCTACACTAGACTCTCTCCAGTAGTTCCCTGTCCCTCTTGAACTGGAGAGCCCAGAACTGGATGCGGTATTCCAGTTGTGGCCTCACCAGTGCCGAGCAGAGGGGGAGAATGACCTCCCTTGACCTGCTGGTCACACTCTTCCCTATGCAGACCAGGATTCCATTGGCCCTTTTGGCAACAAAGGCACATTGCTGGCTCATGGACAGTTTACTACCCACCAGGACCCCCGGATCCTTTTCCTTATAAGTGCTTTCCACCAGGTCCATGCCTAACCTATATTGGTATCTGGCATTCAAGAGGCCCTCTGCTCCACCAAGGTCTGTGGGCACCCTGTGATGAAATAGATGCCTAAAAGTAAAAAATTAAAAGTTATCAAAAAGAGAAAAAACAAAAAACAAATTCAAAAAACCCAAAACAACCCCAAACCAAAAAAATCAACCCTAAAGCCTCCGCAGGTCCTCCTGCGGGGAGGGCCGGAGCACAAGAGCCTGGGGGCGGCTCCCCGACACACGTTTCACCGCACCTGGCGCCCGCCGCCGCTTCCCCCGCAACGCCGATGGCCACGGCCACGGCCCCGACCCCATCTCGGTCCCCGCCGCTACAGCCCCGGCAGCCCCGCCGCCCCCGGGCCGTGCCGGGCCGGGCCGCCCCGCTTCGCCGGGCCCTACCGGCGGGGCGCCGGGTCCGCACGCTGATGGAGCCCCGCAGCTTCTTCAGGGCGCGGTGGCGGATGCGCTTCTGATTGGAGGCCAGACACCGCGCGAAGTGGAGCTCGGGATCCCGCACGGCGGCGGGAGCCACGGCCCGGCCCCGGCCCGAAACGACCCGGCCCGGCCCGGTTTTCATTCCAGACTTAGTGGTGAAAATATTTGGTGAAGAACCACATGGAAATATCCAGATATTAAGGAATGAAAACAAAGCAGCTTAGCCATATAACTATTAAATTGGTATGTAACAGAGCAGATGAATTGGTATTTAACAGAGCAATTGTGTATAGCACCGTATAATTGCATGTTGTAAACATACAACTTCTACAATAACAAAGTGTTTGCCTTGCATCTAGAGCAACTTAAGATGAAAACCAGAAATCATAGATTTTATGAAATGACTTATTAGAAGACATTCCCAGAGTGAAAAAGGGTGGGGAAATGCAGAAGCAGTGTCAAATGTACTAAGTTAATAAAAAGCAAATAAAATCTATATGGTTTAAACAAAGCATAATGCATTATTCATAAAGAAGATCTTTCATACAGAAAGTTTAATTCATCATCCTGTTTACTATATTTTACAGCACCAATTAGAAAAGAGAGATTCCTTTCCTCTACAAAGTTATCAATATGGCTTCACAGTAAAAGAAAATCTATTACGGCATTCAGATGAGAGATGCATAAAAGTAAATCAGCAAGACTGAAAAAAAATCAGCATTTGAGAAAGAAAAAGCCATTTCTTCATTATGAAAACTCATTGAGTTTCCAATAATTTTGCAGTGACAGGCCTGTTTTTCTCACTTAGCCTCATTTACCTAAACTGTGGCTGTGGGAAGGAGGAATGGGGCAGGAGGTTGTTGGTTCCTGCCTATAATCAGTCTCTTCTCTTTCCAGTGAGTTACCAGTTAAATTCTTGTCTGTGGGTAGGTGTGAAGAACACAGAAGGAAAAGCACCAGAAAGGAGAATTAAAAAACACAAAGAAATTAGTCTGCAATCTCTTTTCATATTAACTACTGCTGAGGTTAATATATACCTGGTCTCTCTGCCTGGCCTAAACAGATTTACCTAGGCTGTACTTGGATTTTGAGTGTTATTAATATTCATTTTTAATTGTTTTTACCTTAAGAAAAGGAAACAAGTTCCAAAGATATTAAAATATATATATATATATCTAATTTCAGAAATATTTTACTGGGTCTGTTATGTAAATATTTTATGTTTACAGATTTGTTTTGTACTCACTTTTGGCATTTTTTAAATTTATTTTTTTTTACAGCTGCTGTAGATGTCTAACAACACAACTATGTCATAAAAACAGTTAGATACAAAAATTGCCATAGGCATTATTACTGGTGCTTGAATATTTATGTGACATGAGCAATTCCATAAGAATAGATTTGGTTTGAAAACATGGTATTTGTGCTTTGATAGTTTTGAACTCAATCTGTCCTCACATGTTCTTATACAGAAGTCTGTTATTAAAATCTGGCTCTTTCAACCCAAATGATTCTATGAGTCTATGATTAGCTGGATTTGGTTAAATAGGTGACAACTTGAGCTTTTATGCTGTGCTATCTGCAGATATCTGCTTCCTTTATAGGAAGCAAGCAAAGAATCCAATTAAATACTAGTAAGTATGCTTTCAACAAAGATACATATATCTCATCAACAACTTCAAAATCAATAGGACACAAGTACTAGAGCTTCCACAACCTATCCCTTTCGACCACATTAAGAACACACTTGTCACCTCTGCTCAGGCTTTTCTCTGGCCACTTAAAATCTAATAACATTTACGGAGTCTCTGCTTCATTTTTCTCTTGGTAGTTAGTCTGGGTTCCTCTGGGAAAGCAATGGGGCACATGGTAGAGAACCAGAAGATGTGAAGGATGTGTGACACCAGGAGCTCTAAGGTCTGTAAGGAAGGAAATAACTCTTGATGGCAGATAAAGAGAAGCAAAGGTACTACATGCCCCACTGCCCAAAGTTCCATTATAACTCCATATTCTCACATAATCCCAAAACATGCAAGTGGCATAAAGGCTATCACATTATAAGGCCCGCAAAGTACAATTTCAGTGTGCTGTCACCACTGTGCAAAATACACATATCAGTCAACCAAAAGTTCTTTCTAGGAGTTAATTAAGAAAGCATTAGTTCAATATTCTTTACAATTTGTTCTTTTTTCCTTCTTTTGTCCTTGCATTCACAACATTTACAAATTGATCAAAATCCCCAGTTTGCCCTGCATTCATCTTTCTCTAATTCCATTAATTGTTTTTGTTTGTTTTTTTTCAAACACCCATGACCCAGGAGGTACCTCCTACTTCAGTTTGGAAAATACATGTGAATAGGATTTATGTATAGGCTGGGGAGCTGGGAGACAATGTCATCTCACTTCCCTTCTACATCTCAAGCTATTCTCACCCCATTGCTTGGGGTTTTTCAAATTTGCTTTTGATTCTAGGCTCTTCTTTGTAAGCACTGAACCATTGCTTGGGGCTTGAGAAAAAGAGATGCTATGGGTGCTACTAGGTGACAAATACAACATAATACTGCTGAGAGTAACATTGCCTGCATTTTTAACAAAACAGTTATTGTTCTTGGTTTTTGCAATTTACTAACAACAATGAAGGTGCCTGCAGTTAATTCATTTTGCTCTAATTAACACAGCATTTAACAGAATGGTAGTGTGTATAAGCATTTAAAATACTTTAATCTCTGTATAGGAAAACATAAAGTTATAGGAATAGCAACAGTGGAGTTAATAATCTTTCAAACAGCTTAATAAATAGAAAGAAGCTAAAATTTAATTAAACATACATTTCATTCTGTTCCCTCATAATAATATTTGAATGACATATTTCATCATCTTTAGCATAAGACTTGAATATTAATTTAATAATTGAATATAAATTTAATACATATATTGCCAATGATGCAACCAGTTCAGTTTATCAGAAAGTTCCATAGTAAGGTTAACACTTTATGAGAAAAAACACTGAATCATTTATACCATTATTTCAATAATACTGAAATGTTTTATTTCAATTAAGACAAATTTAATTTAAGTTGTAGTTTGTATTTGCTTAGATTTTAATCATTAAATTAATAAATACAAGTTTCTTATAAATGCTAAACTAATTGAGTGAGAGTCTGGGATTCCTGAATTTGGCTTTAGAGGGCTTTTTCCAACTGACACCTTGGGATCTTATCTTAACATTAGCTGTGACTTAAATGGATAACAAGATAATAAGGAGAAAGTATGGAGAGGTACAATAGAAGTATAATTAACAGAAAAGTGCAATTAATATATCATTAAAATCAAGGACATTATAGCACACAGTTAGATATTTCATCAATGAGTATCAAGGAGTTTAAAGGAGTTTTGTTCAAATAAAAGAAGTCACTTGAGAACCATACCCTAAGCTAATTTATAGAAGTGAGTAATAATGGGTCCAGCAAAAAAGAAAAATGAAACAAGGGTCATACATAAATAATTCATCCCAATTCCCCTGGTTCTCTATACTATAAACATAAGTCAAATGAATGATTCACAGGAGCTGATTTGCACACATAGCATCAATAGTCTGGGAATATTCTATTGAAAAGTCAGGAATTATGGAATCTCCACATAAAAAAAAATAATTATTCACCTGACTCGATTCAATGATAAATACTGTGATTCAACCAACAATGACTTAACATGTCAGTTTTAAGTTGTAATTTAAAATAAAAGTTTCAAAGAACAGCAGAAAAATTGCAACAATGATAAATCCAAAGTATTTAGAAGATTCATTGTCATTTGGCAAGACACCCTTAAATTTCAGAATAGAAAAATGAGTATTTTTTAAAAAAACATAAAAGCATTTTGCCCAGTATTAGCATACTATTTAGGTGCAGAGCTGAGCATGATTTAATTCAAGCATTAAGGTAGTATGGTACAGGGTATATTATAAATGCCTAGACATGTTATTACCACTACATTAAAAACTGTCTTCTGGAAAGAAAGGCTGAAATTCCTGAAAACCATTTCTGATGAATCATCAGGTGATAACAGCTGAATTATATGAGATGCACCATTCTTAGAGGATCTAAAATCAGTACTTTCTCTGTGACTTCAGCCTTTGCTGGCTAAAGAAGTAACACACTGGAGTCAGTAGTTCTACACTAAAAATTAATTTGGCTCAATATGTCTAGGGCTTTAACTTCAGCCACATAGTTAATGATGCATGGTATCACTAATAATTTCTTCTGTAAAATGGCAAACTGTAGTTAAAAAACATATGACATGAGATGACAATTGCTTATGAGATCAAAAAGAAAAATGTTTTGAGACCTTGGTAATTTCCCTCCTTTACATAAAATTTGAAGGTGTCTGTCTGGGCATCAATCTGGCTAATAATGTACTTAATTAATTTGACAGTACCCATTTTGGCAACATTTTCACTTCAAATAAGCAGAAAGCTCCTTCACATTTCAAAGACATGTACAACGCAGCCTCGTGATAAGAATATTACATCCTTTTCTCTTCTATTCTGGTTTGTCCCTGTAGGACAAGTGCAGAAGTCTGATGAAATTTGCTTCTGTCTCCAAGAGATTTTTTTTTCTCTCTATCACCACATGGAGACAGAAGCTATTTTCACACACGTAAGCAATCAGCCTAAAGGAGACATATTTGATCTTTTCTAACTGTTACCAGGTTCTCGGTAAAATCAGATTTTCTTTGTATTATGTATTTATTTAAGGTAATATAGTGATACTGAAATATCACAAGAAAGTATAATGTATTTCATTACTCACAAACAACATTCAGCACAATACCATATAACAGCTTTAAGGCTTTATCCTAGCCCTAACTTAAAAAATCAAAACTCAGATGTTTTTTCAAGTATGGAAGACAAGGGTGACTTAAGATTTCTTGGCTTCAATTACTTCATTTTTGTGCCTGTTAGTCTGTTTAAACACAGTATCACAGGGCAAAAGAGTTACCCACATAGGTATCTACTGCATGATTTTAATTATACTATTATGTTATCTGCTGGGTGCAGAATCTTCCAGAAAGCAGAATGGCATTCTGCCATTTTTATTCATGATGTACAGATAACTGCATTATTGAGATTGGCCTCTTCCTTTCATTTTCAGAAAGCTTATTCTCTGCACATACTTTAATGAGAGAAAATCTGACCTGTTTGTAAAACCCAGCTTGATACTTATCATGTTGAGAGATAGTATTAATTTGTGATGATGAATATCTGTATATATACTGTAAATATACTGTACTGTTACTGGCAATTGACACTAGAACTGGAGCTCTTGGTTAGCAAAATGCATTAGGTGTACCATAGATACCAAACTTATGACCACTGAAACAAAGCTCACTTAGGGAAATATTTTAAATAAATTTACTTTCTGAAAAATGAGGAAGTCCTGTCAGCAGTCAGAATTACTAAACTTTACAGATACAACTGTAAGAAAGTAAAAAAAATTTCAGATCAAATATTAATCTCTAACAGTTATTCCATCTATTGTAGTTACATGGCAAAGCAACACAGAAGATGATAGATGTAAATGTCTTAAGTTCTTAACCTTTATAAACACATGTGGAAAAATAATAACTGACCACTATGAAAATCATTGGTAGGATGGATTTCCATGTGATACATTCTCACAAAACCCTGAATATTAATATAGTGAGTATAATACTTGGATTCAAAGAATAAATAAAGCATTTTAGAATATTAGAATTTCTTAAAATTATTTTTACTCACAAACATATTATACATTATGAAATTGTAGTTAGTGAAGAGGGCTCAACTCAATTTAGTACTTTTCCCCTGTATTTTCTTAAGTATTGATATATTTTCAAGATTATAGAGCTTGACATTCCTTTTTTTTTTAATCCTCTACTCTTCCTGTCCCTTCTCAGTTGTGCATGCAATTCATTTATAGTCAATAAAATTCACTGCTGGGTCCCAAAGACTTCTGTGATATCACAGTGCTAATACTGTCATACACAAGCATCGCCACTCTGGACATATTTCCATATTTACATGTTTTCTCTCTACAATGCAAAAAAGATATGAAAGGTTTGTGCACAATTGCACACTGTTAGTTTCCTTGGAAGACTCGCAAAAATGTGGGCCCACTCCACACTAGGGTGCCCTGGTGACAGAGGATGTAGAGAAGGCAGAGTTGATGAATGCCTTCTTTGATACAGTCTTTATGGTAAGGCTGAACCTCAGGAATCCCAGACTCTAGAGGTAAGAGAGAGTCTGAAGAAAGGAACTTGGTTGAGATGATCAGGTTAAAGATTTCTTTAGCTCAACAGCTACAAATGCACGGGCCCTGGTGGGATGCAGCCACAAATGCTGAAGGAGCTGGCAGATATTATTGCAAAGCCACTCTCCACCATCTTCAAAAGGTCATAGTGAATAGGAGAGGTGCCTGAGGACAGGAGGAAAGCCAGTGTCACTCTAGTCTTCAAAAAGGGCAAGAAGGAGGACACAACATACTACAGGCCAGTCAGCCTCACTTCCATCCCTCAAGAGGTGATGGAACAGCTCATTCTGGATGTCATTTCTAAGCATGTGGAGGAAAATGAAGTTATCAGAAGTGGTCAATGTGCATTCCCAAAGCAAAATCATGATTAACCAACCCAATAGCCTTCTGTGATGGCCTAGCCAACTTGGTGGATGAGGAGAGAGCAGTGGATATTGTCTGTCTTGACTTCAGCAAGGCTTTTGACACTGTCTCCCATAACATCCTCATAGGTAAGCTTAGGAAGAGTGAGTTAGATGAGTAGGCAGTGAGGTGGATTGAGAACTGGATGAATGGCAGAGCTCAGAGGGTCTTTATCAGTGGTGTAGAGTCTAGCTGGAGGCCTGTAACTAATGGTGCTCCCCAGGGATCAGTACTGGGTCCAGTCTTGTTCAACATATTCATCAATGACCTGGATGAAGGGACAGATTGTAACCTCAGCAAGTTTGCTGATGATACAAAACTGGGAAGAGTGACTGACACACAAAATGTCTTTGCTGCCATTCAGCAAGACCTGGACAAGCTAAAGGGTTAGGTGGAGAGAAACCTAATGAAATTCAACATGGGCAAGTGTAGGGTCCTACACCTATGGAGGAATAATCCCATGGACCAGTACAGGTTAGGGGCTGACCTGCTGGAAAGTAGCTCTGCAGAGAGAGACCTGAGAGTTCTGGTGGACAAGAAGTTGACCATGAGCCAGCAATGCGCCCTTGTGGCTAATGGAATGCATTAAGAAGAGCATGGACAGCAGGTCGAGGGAGATCATCCTCCCCCTCTACTCTTTTCTGGTGAAGCCACATCTGGAATATTGCATCCAGTTCTCAGCTCTCCAGTTCAACAAGGATGGGGAACTACTGGGAAGAGTTCATTGGAGGGCTACAAAGATGATCAAGGGAATGGAGAACCTCTCTTATAAGGAAAAGCTGAGATACCTGGGTCTATTTAGTGTGGAGAAGAGAAGACTGAGAAGGGCTCTCATCAATACTTATAAATACCTAAAGGACAGGTGTCAAGAGGGTGGGGTCAGACTGTTTTCAGTCATGCCCAGCGACAGGACAAGGGGCAAAGGGCAGAAACTAGACCACAGGAAAATCCATCTGACCATAACGAAAAATTTCTGTACTTTGAGAGGGACAGAGCACTGGGCCAGGCTGCACAAAGGTTGTGTAGTCTTCAAAACCCACCTGAATGTGTTCCTGTTCAGCCTGCTCTAGGTGAACCTGCTTTGGCAGGGGCGTTGGACTATATGATCTCTAAAGGTCCCTTATAACCCCTACCATTCTGTGATTCTGTATTCAATCTTAATTTGTCTACAGAAAGTCTCAGATTTGATGCCCCTTTTCTCATAATTCCTGGGTTGAATATAAGAATTCTTAGACAAACCAATTTGTTTGTGTTATGGTATTTTTCACTGTATCATGAGCTAACCAAAAATAGATTTTATATTGTCATTTTAATTTTGCAGTTTTATTTCTGTATTTTCCTCTAAAATATTTTAAATATATTTTCCCCTTTTAAGTGTTGCCCGCTGTGATGTGTGTTCCATCTGACTGTATTGATGTCTTTCAGAAAGGCTCTTAAAAGTATGCTGGAGCTTCTTTGAGAGCAAGGTCTTTTATTGGGAGAAGTGAGGAAAAGAAGTTATTAATGCTTGTAATCTGAGGTGGTTTGGTTTCTTCCAGTGCAGAACTAGACCTGTACAGAAAAAGACGGTGTATCATAAATGGGAGGAAGCACTCCAAGAAATTAAAACAGACAGGAAAAGCTTTATTTCAATCACTGCTAATCTACATGTCACAAGAAGAGATAGATGGATAGATAGACAGACAGACAGACAAATATATATTTGAAGACATCATTTTTCATTCATGTTTTGATCAGCAGCAATGATACTGAAAAACAGAAAGGCGAGAATGTAAAAGTCATATTAAATGAGAAATACTGAAGAAATAAAGAAACATAGGTAAGAAAGGAAGAGGTGGTTGCAGCAGTTACATCTGTCATAGACTTTCCATTACGACAACAATACAACTGTAACTAAATATAGCCAGGAAGCCATTTGGAAGACCCTAGAAAGACTTGACAAACTGTGGAAAAAATGAAACAAACTAAAAATACAGGTAAAACAGACAGTAGGTAGGGAAGAGAATGAGAGATATTGTATGTCTGAATGATAATAGTGATAACCCATATGAGTGAGAAACAGGATATGAAAGAAATAAAATTAATGCTTTTATCTCTATTTCTTCTTTAGTGGCTGAGCAATAAAGACAAAATAAATGAACCACCATGAGAACTCCTATTTTCTTAAGTATAGCTTTCTTTTATTCTTTTCTACTGAAAATCCATTTAACTTAAAATATGTATGAAGAAAAGAGATAACCTGTTAGTCTAAAGCTGATTCTTCAGAATCTGACTTCCCATCAGCTGACTTAGGAAGAGTTTAATGATGCATTATGCAAGCTAAGAAAATATTAGCTGGATATTTCAAAGAGACAGAGTCACTCTATTTCACTCTATTTCATTGGATTCTGGCAATGAATCATCAGCTCCTTCATGTTACATGTTGCTAAATGCATATCTAATCGATAGTAATCTGAATCTGGAAAGAAAATGCTTCAGGCCATTCTAACATAAATCTTACAACATGAAAAATAGGTCAGTTGTAAATTTTCAATTTTGATCTTGGATTGGCAACAGGCACTGTGTCAATCTGAATATTGATTTTAGAATTTTATCAGCTTATTATTGTCAAGGAAGCCAGTTATATTTTTCCATATCCAGTACTGAATTTTCACTTCAAACAATAGACTCTTAGGATAAAGCATTTCTATCAAAATAGAAATTCATCTGTGGCAATATAACTCATTAGCACTGGAGCCCAAAACAACCAGCAATCTTGCTGCCCTGAGGATATAATGTAGAAAACACACTTTGACATAGTTTTCCTGCATATCATTAAATAAACATAAACAAAAATCACTTTCTGTCTGCTCAAGGGTAGAAAGCAAAACAAAAAAAAAACCCCACCAAACTACAGTTGCTAATAGATTTAAAACTTCCTAGTGACAGGCAAGATATCAAAGGCATTCTAAATTATCAAGGGGAATAAATGAGGAAGAGGTAAAATCAGAGCTTACAGGATCCCTCACACCAGCCATCCACTCTGCACTGAACTGGAGATATCTTCTCCAGTTCATCCTACTGTTAAATCTGTTAAAACTTGTCTGATATTATGTTTCTATTGCTTTACTTTTCTTGGAGCCTTTGGATAAAAGAGTTTTCTAGAAAACTCAGTCAGAAGGTACTTCAATTCTTATGTTCTGTTTTTCTAGAGGCAGGCTTAAGCAATGTTGCTTATCTCATAGAGGGTAAGCAGCCACTGTTTAAGAAAATTCTGAAAAATAGGTTTTCTTCTGTAAAAAAAAGAATAGGTTTAGGAGCAGAGATTATTTAGGATTATATTTGGGTTGAGAAATATTATAATAAGGATATATAAAATGTGAAAGTATCAAGTAATGTGAAAGTACTTAAGAAAATATAAAGTTATGAAAAAAAAAAAAAGCCATACTAATTCTGCAAGACCTCCTTTTCCCTCATGCCTTCACTTATGTATGTCAAAAAATGGATACTGTTATTTTCAGGAGGTAATATCCTTACAAAATTGTGACCATCATTTTCCCTGACTGATAAGAATGTCTATTGTCACCAGAAGCTGTACAGAAGCCAAGGAAATGCTAGGGTTCCTTCCTAGAGGTTATATGAAAGTACCAGGTACTGTAAATAAAGCAATTATTATGGTAATTTAATACCATTTATGTTCTTTGTGAACAGTACTTAATAATTTCATATGTATGCATATTATCTCTGTTAAATTTATTTTGAATAGCTTTATACTATGCCAGTCAATTTTTCCAATGTGTTGTGATCTGAAGAAATCAAAGAAAGAAAACAAAAGTTCATTTGCTAAATGTCTTAGTCATTTAGGTTAAGTATGTAACATACCAATCTGTAAAAGTAGACAAGCTCATGCATAACAAAGCCTGGTGATAAAAAATTAATAGATTGCATTCCTCATTACAAATACCATAGTATCTACTGTAAGATATGAGCAGACAAAATTTCAACTCACCAGTAGAAAAGCCACAGTTACATGTAAAATCCAAAGGGACTTTCTATGTATCAAAATAAAAATGGTTATATAAATCCAACAAACCTAAATTTTATCTGAACTGCTGATGTGAATGTTTTTACAAACAAATGCCTACATATTATCACGTACAATAGTTTCAGCAATTCACATGCTTTTCCCATGGTTGTAGCAGTATACATAACAGTGATTTAATGAAACTTCTCATCTTCAGACAGAATACTTGAATGACGCTATTGTAGTGTCAGTTTAATTGCCCAGATTTGTGTTGTATACCTTTTTTATTCAAGCTGCATGTAGCAAGCTACCTGTGAATTATCAGCTTTGCCAACAGGTATAATGTAACAGGGATTTAATTACTATGTCCTTTGGCATCCCTTACCCCCGAGGGATAGCAACTGTTACTTTATTTCAATTACAAGACAAGCAGCTACTGAGTGGTCTTTCATCTGGAGATGGATCAAGATTTTAAGGGTTAATTAATCAAACTTCTAAATGTTTCCGCCACTTTTGACTCATTCTCCAGCACTGCAAGATTCAAGTTCTTCTTGAAGAGTCTGCAAGCCTCAGGGTCCATAGTCACTTTGTGGTTTTTTGAAAATTGTGTCCAATCCACTAGTAATTGGAAGGTGACTGTTGAACTCCTTCTGGCAGTCAGAGGCAAGGAAAGCACTTTTGGCTCTGGTCCATGTCTATTATCCATTTTTGTGTAATCTAGTAGGTTTTTGGAATTTCCTAAAAAACAATCCTTACAACATGGAGTATCCCTAGGATCTGTGCGCTGCATTGGCTGTTAGGTGTCCTCAACTCATCCTTCATTGACCAGTCATTTCTCCTAGCACCACAAAAACCACGTTACAGCAGACTGTCATGATAGCCCCATCTCAAACAAATTATGGCACATTATCCTTATCATTAAGGATTATAATCCTGTAGCAAAGCATTGCCACTGCTAGCTAGTATAATGGGACATAAGCGTTATACTGTGTCTCAGCATTGAGGTTTACCAGTCCTGCTTTGTGTGAACTTTTCTTGAGCTGTCTGCAGCTTCATTTTACTTATGCTCAATGCTGTGACAGCATTTTCTCTAATTGACCAGGTATACAAGGATAGATTTTCCTACTTTGTTTATCTTTGTCTGATACAACTGGAGATTTTTATAGGTAGCAGTAACAAGCAGTTATTCTGTGAAGAACAAGATATTTATGACTAACACAAAGACACCGTGTAGGGAACCACAGTCTCCTTATGACAGTAAGAAGCAGAAAAGTGCAAAAGTGTGCTACCAAACATCTAAAAAAGAAAACAAAGTGTATCCTAGACCAAAGAAGCAGCATTGATCAACATTAGCATCATACTCCTTCCAGTAAAGGACTCCAGATACTAAGGACTCCATAAGACATACCCCTTCTCAGCACCAGCATGAAACCTCTGACCTCAGGACCCAGAGAAGCAGTGGGAAGGTGAGCATAGCTCCAGGGGATAGGGCAGAAACTAAGACTTTTGCGTTCAACAATTTTAACTGCATTATTTTTCTTTCTGTAACAATTAAAACTGGACTAATAATGACTAAACTTATGATTTAAATTATACTAACAATAAATTCTTGGCTTTACTTACATACAAGCATGCTTCCTCTTTGCCCACAAGGAAGATTGTAAGAGGATGAAATCTTGTCTGTATCGAAAAATTTGAAACTATTTACACTGACTATATTAGACTCAGAATTTCAATGTATGTCCTTGTGTATAGAGAATGCTACATTTCTATTTATTACATTTGAAATTATTTAGACAATTTCACTGCTTTTAACAATCTAATCATTCCTGGATTTCAAAATAAGAGTTTCATTAAAGGCACAGCTCCCCACAAATTTTTTTACAATGTTGTCTGTTGTGGCACTGAAGTCACGGACTCCAGTAAGTGGTGAAGCGAAGACATTTATTGTTTCACTTTTCCAGCATATATAATTTCTGTCTTTTGATCACGCATTGTGCTCTTTACACAGATAGTTTACAAGTGGATGTCCATACACTGTTGTGAGCAATACAGTTGGCTACATTTAAAGGTTTATCCCGCCTTGCTAAAAACATTACTATTTTGGTGCACTGCTATCTGTTTCACTACACACACATCAACATATAAGGACATTGTTTTACTGATCTCAAGGCCTCCATCCCATCAACACAAGAACACCTGCCGAGCTCTAGCTCAGCAGTGTGTCTCCAACTTTCTCATTGCCACAGTCTGTCTTTTTTTTGTTTTTCCACTGAAAACATGTTAATTTCATTTTAAAAATTGACTTGCAAAATGTTTCTTGACAAGGATAGAATTTCTGATCAAAAAGAGAGATAGCAGCAAAAAAAACGGGGGAGAAACTACTAGCTAATTTGCTATTCTCCTGTGGATCCCAATCTCTCTTGGGAGTTATTCTTCAAAAGCAGAGTCTATAGTGATCAAAATCCCTCAGCTAAGATATGTTTGAAATGCCTACATGTCACAGGAGAAGTAAACTCTTGGGAAGAAAACTAAAAATTAGTCCCGTAATACACTACTTACAGCACAAATCCACTACTAATAGCACCTTTTATTTTGTGCTGTCACTACAGTAGTATTTAGACTAATCTTTATGAAAAGTTCAGTTCCTCTTCTTCTATAAGAAATAGTTTCTTATGTAATGATAAAAAGGTTCCAATTACATCAATTAGACCAGTTTTAAATTAAAAGTGAAAACAGTGAGAAATATGTTTTCCTCTTAATGCACCCTCCAAACCCCACAGTTAAAGATAACTCTGCTATGTATCTGGAATGCTAAGAAATAATATTAAAGGAAAAAAACCAAACCAAACAAAAAAAAATACAACAAACCAAACCAAAAAACAACACACACACAAAAAAAATCCCAACTCACAACCCACACCCCAGCTTTGTAAAACTAATTTCTGCGAAGCTAGGGAATGTCCATATCGAAACCATCTATGCATGTTTGTTCTTCCAACTTTCTTGGATATTTACTTGAAAAACAAGTTTCAGTTTTCATAAAAAGAAGTTTTGAAATAAAGAAATACAGGTGTAATTTAAAGAGAAAGAAAAACTGCCCAGCATCGGAATATTTTAATCCGCATCACACACCTATGTCCTGAGAACCACTGGTGATAGCAATTTGTCATTAAGAGGTCTGTTACCAAGAGTTCTGTCCAGCATAAAGATGTCTGCACCCAGTAAGGTGAAGTTAGAAGGTGAAGGTATAAGTTTATGAACCATATGATTTACTGTTTATTCTATCCTGTTACACAAGGTATCTTCTTAGGAGACGTGCTTCAAAGCATGAATGAAACTTCTTTTACTAGCTTATGGCAAAACAAAACCATGAAAACCAAACACAGAATCAACCTGAAGAAAGTTTTAACTCATGAAACTCTAAACACTATAACCAAATTATGTTAGAAATCCAATTTTGCTAATGTGTGTGGGTAGCCTATGTCAAATATAACAGTTACATGTATCTTTGCATATCACCATCTGTATTATTTTGCCTCTTGCGTATTAACTAAAGTTTAAAGATTGAAAACCTTCCAGAAAACTCCACATATACAAACAGAACACATTTCATGGAAGCAATAGTAATGCAAACTTTCAGAGTTAATATAACTTCTAAAATGACACTGGAGGGAATCAGGTACTAATTCAATCCGCATGTCTGTTTCCGGCTTCCTCGTTGTGCCAGGAAGATCTGTGCACTACACATTTTGAACTAGTCCTGCGCACAGTCTGCACCTCCCTGAAAGCTCCACAGGCAAAAAAGCAGCAGGAACAGCTGTGCAATTGCAACCTGTAGCCCCAGGGCTACAGATAAGCAGTCTGTTAATAAGGACAAGAGGCTGCCCAGACCACACACCTTGGGCACTTCAGTTCCTCCTTGGGGTGTACAAGAGGATTTAACATTTACATAATTACAAATATTGCAGACCATACTGTTCCAGAAGATGTATCTGAATGAAAACAGCTTTAAACAAACCTTTATCCTATCTCTTAATGGCAGGAGCAGCGGACTGACTTTTTTCCCTAGTAGATTTATTTTGCAGAGTCATGCAAAGGCCTAAAACCTTATAAAAGAGCTGTAGAAGACACTTTTCAGCTGGCTATTTACTAAGAAACCCAGATAAGGCTGAGCTACATGTACAGAGTGACACATTCTGCTTCTCTTTGCTTTCTGTAGTTTTGAAAACTTAGGCTCCTGAATTAAACATTTGATACTCACGGGTATGAGAGCAGCAGTACAATTCTACATACTGTGCCCTTTTACACATTCCTCCTGAAAAAAAATAAAATAAAATCCAACTAATTACAGAGTTCATTTTATGAGAGCATTGCTGTGGATGTTTTATTTCAAAGGTCATCTATAGAGCAGACTTTTATTGCAAGTTAGAAGAACAAAAAAAGTAAAAAGAAAGTTCCCTTTGTCACTATCAGGGTGTCACATATGTTTGCTTAAGCATGTATTTGAGCAGCACATAAAGCAAGCAGATATAGAAAAACACCTCACAGCAAAATAATAAATAATCCCTTTCTCTTCTTTTATTTTATTTCCACTTCTGGAAAGTCACTGCTTAAGATTTTTGCAGAAAATGCTTTTTCTGTGTTGTAAGTAATTGCAATTCTGGTGAAGAAACAAGAGGATTGGGAAAACAATTGCACTTGTTTACTTTAGAGTCCAAAGAAATTGCTCCATTATTTCAATTTGTCACTTTATTTTTTTTTTTGCATGAGTATTTTTTATTGATGTAACAGCTATATAACTTACAGAAATTAGAGTGATGGCATACCTTTCTATGGTTAATGCTTTTGGCATTTCCTCTTACTGTCAAAGTGACGTGAAAACACGGTCTATTAATATTTATGCTAACATCCTCTTCAGCATGTTATAGAATAAATTTGATATTATTGATGTCTATTGTCCTCACATTTTTACAGGGAAAAACCAATGTTTGTTATAATCCAGAATCTAGATTAGTTTTGGCTCTTCCAAAAAACAAGACTGAGATATTCCTGACTTATTTAGATAAGGGGAGAAAAATAAATATCCTTTCCTTTTGTGATATCTGAGTTGGGAGAAAAATAATAAGGTAATCCTGAGGACTGTTAGACAGTGCAGTTAACATGATATTCTTATCACATAAAAGCTCTCAGCATCTATATTTTCTCTATAGAAGTATTTACAGCCATGATTTCTGGATAGGCTGGATCTTGACAAGTCAAGAAAAGATGAGGATTTTGGAACAGCAGGCTCAAGCCAACATGCAGCATGCAGAACTATATATCAATGTAATAAGGGCAGCAGTAAATTGATAGGGAATAAAAATAACTGTAATCATCTCAGAACTTCAGGCAATATACTCCCATCTCAAAATCTTCTTTTAGCAATACATTTCTATATAGTAGCTAGCGCTACTGTTGACAAGAGTAATTTTGTTTGTTACCACATCCAATGTCAACTGTTTTCCTCCAAACTTTGAAACCAAGGTGATGGAAATACCTACTTATGTAATTTTTCAGTTTTTCAGGCTATGTCTTCTCACTCAATAACCTCTACTTTACTTTTAGCTATTGATTTGTTCTCTAACTGTGAGTCTTTGGAAATCATATTGCCTTGAAAGACAGCTACCGCTCCTGGAGAAAGGCTCTGCAAAGGGGATCAGTAGTAGAAAGCAAAATTGTGATGATCTGATCTATTCATCTTTTATTTAAAATACACAGACTAATTAGAGAAAACTTTTCTACAGGAAATTCACCTTAACAAGTAAATGAATCCCTTCTTTAAGTTTTATCTAGCACAGATACTTTTTGTATGGATGATTCAATTTCCACAAACATTCCATAATGTTTGTGGGAAAAACCCCACATTTGTAAAGCTGAACAATAAAAATGGTAACAATCACAAGACAGACACTTAAAATCATTAAGTATTTGCATTAGAATTGCCATTGAAGTTCTCTATGCAGGGTGGTTTTTTTGCCTTCTCTCCTGTTACAACAGGACCTTTTAAGCCAGAATCTATTTTTGTAATATCTAAAAAGTTCAAGTACAGCTGACATTGTAAATCTTATAGAAACAATTAAGTAAGTTTCTAAGTGGGAGGTAGAATAAATGGATCATAATTCCTATTGATGTATGTCTTGCAGTCAATTGATTTTAAGAACTATCTATACTATGGTCAGAGTTTATCCTGAATGAAGAGAGCACTTGTTGTGGATGAATTCCCTAGGAATCAACAAAGGATGCTCCATGTTGTGTGCAGGGAGAAAATACACATGTATAAGGCTTTTCTTCTACACTTTTTCTATTCAAATGAAATTTGTGGATATTCAATATTTGTGATACTTTTTTTTCCTTTGAGTTCACAGACAGCAAGGGAAGCAACTGACAGACACTGTCATTGCGCTACATGACTTAGTAAAAATAATGAAGTACTTTCAGGGGTTAAGTAGAAGCTGAAAAGGGTATTTCAAGGCCACATTTCGGACTTTGGCAGCTAAATTCTAGTGCATCCCAATTCAAGCCAAGTCCTTTTACTGTAGGTTTGTGGGGTTTTTTTAAAAAAGTAGGTTCTCCCCTCCCCCCCTTGATTTTATGTACCTTCAGAAACACAGAACAGTTTAACACACTTCTCTTGAAATGTCAGAAACTAGTTTTTACATTTATGTTTCCCATTTTTCATTCTCCAAGTTCATATCTTCAATAACATTTGTTCACTGCTTGTTTGTTAAGGAACTACATCTTCTCAACCTGTCTTATATAATGAGATCCAGGCTGGAAGGGCTCTCAGGAGGACCCTGGTTCAACCTTATCTCATTATTGACTACATGCAGTCACCTAAACAGGTTACTCTCTGATTTTTGTTGGTAGTTGTGTTTACAGTTATTCAGAAGCCTTTATGATATTCTTACATAATTTGTAGACTTGTTTTCCTTTGTGTGTAACATACAAAAGTAACATAGAAGCATCAGAGGTTTTTCTCAACAAAAAGTGAATGCAAGGAACAACTGTTTTCAGTATAAATTCATAAGAAAGTTGAAATACAAGAGATGAGAATTAACTATAACCAAAAAAGACTGTGCACAGGAATTGCCATTTTATTGCAGGCTTGATGCTGGTTACAAAGGTCATTCTGGGGGAAAACAAGGGAGCTACAAACTGAATGAAAAACATTTATAGTCAGTAATAATAAGAATGGCTTCCTCTCTCTTTCCACAGGACCCACCATTAAACGAATTTTGGATTAACAACAAAATTACAACCTTACTGAGGAACTGACAACCTTACTGAGGAAACTGAGACCTGCTCTCACTAGCTGTGTTGGAGCTTCTATTTCATGTCAACATATTCAAATGTCCACTGCCAAAAATCACCTTTCAGATCCTGGTGCCTGCATCTATATTTCTGTACACTATCAGGTAATAGGAGTATGTTTAAAATTTTGGCTGGATCTTGAAAAAGGTATATTCTTAGACACTTCAACTAGCATATTCTTTTGGCCAGTTCAGTATATTTGATTCGATGGACTTGAGAGATAGCCCTTCATTCTCTAAGATATGTTTTATCTTCACCCATAAACAGGGGGAAAAAAAAGTTACTGTTAATCAAATGACAACAGGCTAAACAAGATAGTAAATACCACTTTTGTACTCACCAATTTTTAAGAGCAAGCCAAGCAAGGTTTTTAGCCTAGATACATACATGCTCACAGCAGCCATAGTCATTGCCAATTTAGCTTCCAGTTACCTCATTTCTTGGAGAGAATTTGAACAGCCAACAGGAAATACTCTAAAAAAACCCAAGCCCAAACAAAAGACAAAAGCCAACTAAATTAGCAACTGTTCAATGAAGATTTAAATTGCTAAATTGAAAATGTCAAGAGGAGGAATCATAGAATAGAATCATAGAATGGTTTGGGTTGGAAGGGACCTTAAAGATCATCTAGTTCCAACCCCCTGCCATGGGCAGGGACACCTCCACTAGAGCAGGTTGCTCAAAGCCCCATCCAGCCTGGCCTTGAACACTTCCAGGGATGGGGCATCCACAACTTCCCTGGGCAACCTGTTCCAGTGTCTCACCACCCTCACTGTAAAGAATTTCTTTCTAGTATCTAATCTAAATCTCCCCTCTTCCAATTTAAAACCGTTACCCCTTTTCCTGTCACTACACTTCCTGACAGAGTCCCTCTCCAGCTCTTCTCCTATAGGCTCCCTTCAAATATTGAAAGGCTGTTATAAGGTCTCCCTGGAGCCTTCCCTTCTCCAGGCGGAACAACCTCAGCTCTCTCAGCCTGTCCTCATAGGAGAGGTGCTTTATCCCCCTGATCATCTTCATGGCCCTCTGCTGGACCCGTTCCAAGAGATCCATGTCCTTCTTGCGTTGATGACTCCAGAGTTGGACACAGTACTCCAGGTGGAGTCTCATGAGTGCAGAGTAGAGGGGCAGAATCACTTCCCTAGACCTACTGGCCACACTTCTCTTGATGCAGCCCAGGATGGGGTTGGCTTTCTGGGCTGCCAGTGCACATTGCCAGCTCATGTTAAGCTTCTCATCCACCAATACCCCCAAGTCCTTCTCCTCAGGGCTGCTTTCTAGCCATTCTCTGCCCAACCTGTATTGTGCCTGGGATTGCCACATCCAGGTGCAGGACCCTGCACTTTGCTTGGTTAAACTTCATGTGATTTGCATAAGTCCACCTCTCAAGCCTGTCCAGGTCCCTCTGGATGGCATCTCTTTCCTCCAGCGTGTCAACTGCACCACCAAGTTTGGTGTCATCAGCAAACTTGCTGAGGGTGCACTCTACCTCACTGTCTATGTCTCCAACAAAGATGTTGAACAACACTGGTCCCAGTACCGACCCCTGAGGAACACCACTCATCACTGGCTGCTAATTGGACATTGAGCCATTGACCACAACCCTTTGAGTGCAGCCATCCAGCCAGCTCCTTTTCCACTCAGTGGTCCGTTCATTGAATCCATGACTTTCCAATTCTGAGACCAGGATGTCATGCAGGATAGTATCAAATGCTTACACAAGTCCAGGTAGATGACATCTACTCCTCTGCCCTTGTCCACCAAGTGTGTGGCAGTATCATAAAAGGCCACCAGATTTGTCAAGCACAATTTGCCCTTGGTGAAGCCATGTTGAGTGCTACCAATAACCTCCTTATTTTCCATGTGCCTTAGCAGAGATTCTAGGAGGATCTGCTCCATATTCTTGCCAGGTACAGAGGTGAGACTGACTGGCCTATAATTCCCTGGGTCTCTTTTTTTTCCTTTTTTGAATATCGGGGTTAGGTTCCCCTTTTTTCAGTTTGTGGGAACTTTGCCAGACTGCCACGATTTCTCAAATATGATGGAAAGGGGCTTAGCAGCTTCGTCCACCAGCTCCCTCAGGACCCATGGATGAATTTCATTAGTTCCCATGGATTTATGCACCTTCAGGTTCCTTAAAAGGTCTCAAACCTGATCTTCTCATACTATGGGCAGTTCTTCATTTGCAGAGCCCCTGTTTTTGCCTTCCATGACTTGGGTAGTGTGGTTTGAGCCCTTGCCAGTGAAAACTAAGGCAAAGAAGTTGTTCAGTAGCTCAGCTTTCTCCCTCTCCTGGGTGGCCAGATCTCTTGGTTTCCTTCCGGAGAGGGCCCACAACTTCCCTAGTCTTGCTTTTGTCCCTGACATATCTGTAAAAGTTTTTCTTACTGTCTTTGATGTTCTTGGCTAGATTTAGTTCTGCCTGGGCTTTCACTTGCCCAATCTTGTTCCTGACCACTCAGACCGTTTCTCTGTATTCTTCCCATTCTACACGTCCCTGCTTACTCCCTCTATAGACCTCCTTTTTGGTCCTGAGCTTGTCCAACGGTTCTTTATTCATCCAAGCAGGCCTGCTGGCTATTTTGCCTGACTACTTTTTTTGGGATGCACCTCTCCTGAGCTGGAAGGAGGTGATCCTTCAATGCCAACCAGCCCTCTTGGACCCCTCTCCCCTCCAGTTCTTTTTCCCATGTTACCCCCACAATCTGTTCTCTCGGGAGACCAAAGTCTGCTCTTCTGAAATCCAGGGTAGTGAGCTTGCTGCACATCCTCCTCACTGCCCTATGAATCTCCACCCTTTCATGATCACTGCAGCCAAGGCTACCCTTGAACTCGACATTCCCCACCATCCCCCTCCTTGTTAGTAAGGATAAGGTCCAGCATAGTGCCTTTCCTC
>BJBW01003502.1:41975-86567 GCA_004320125.1 Scolopax mira
AGTATGATGCTGCTCCTATCTGTCTATAGATGGCCTCATCCTCCCTGTCACCCTGATCTGGTGGTCTGTAGCAGACCTGAAGTGTAACATCACTTGCCCCTGTGGTCACTTTAATCCTGACCCATAAACTCTCTGTCAGGTCTTCATCCATCCCCAGGTGGAGCTAATCATTAACCCTTACTGCTCTCCCAGTCAGATCCCTGACTGTTTTCTGCCCTCAACACATACTATTACTTTTCCTTTCAGTTTGTCTGCCTGCCTTACACTTTCCTTTTAAGCATATGACTACATTAGAGGAATTCATGGTGTCGTCCATTTCCACTGTAACGTATTGACTGACTACACAGAAGGCAGAACTAGCTACACAGAGATGTCTGCTGCCCTCTTTCCAGAATTTGTTTTTGTGGGGTTTTGTGTGTTGTTTTTTTTTCCCCAGCACATTACAGGGAAGAAACAGCTTGTAGATGGCAGAAAACTCCTAAACACTTTGAAAAGAAGAAGAAATATTTTTTATGAGTAATTTGATTTGTGAGTGGGATCCACATTGCTTGTTGTGCATGGAGAAACAAAGAGAAGGCACAAACCACACATTTATCATGCTGCTTATGTAAGACAAGCCCAAAACAGGATGAAGTCTAATTTCATATATTATAGTACATGCTGCTTAACTCACCAGGTTTTTTCAGCAGACCTAGATCCTTGGTTTTTGCATGCTGTGTTATATTTCATTAAAAATTAAGCAAGCAGAAGCAGGTTTTATGAAAATTTCTAATGTTTACTAACAGGTGGATGGTACATATACTAAAATGCTAATAAATACTTGAAAGAATATTCAATCCAAACCATCATATTTTTAGTAATAAGGTATTATAGCCTAAGTTCATTCCTACATAGGCTATACTTAATAATCCTCTGTAGACTAAGAAAACATTAAACAAGAAAAGAAATGAAAACAGAGCAGGATAATCATTGGCAGCTGTTACAAGGAGGTACAAAAAAGTGTACCTGAGAATTTTATGATGTTTTCAGTTTTTAAAGAAAATTTAAACAAAGTAAACCAAGATATGTCAATGCATTAATATCCTGTATACATGGAGAATTACATGAATTCAAAAGTCAAGACTAGTGATATATTATTAACACATTTATTTCACAAATAAATGGAGAAGTGGAATACCACCAATGACAAAATATTGGTTAAATGAGGACACTAATGTGCTTAACCTATTAATACTAATATTTGTTTCCCACATTATAAAAAAAAAAAAAAAGAAAGAATCTGATACATCCTACTATCCTTATCCTGTTTATATAGAGAGGCAAAGGCAGGCAATGGGAAAAAGGTAAAAGAAGTCATCAGGAAAAAAATATTAACAGCCACTATAATATGAAGAAAAATTTCAGATATACTTGTACTTCTCTGTATATCTTCTGAGGGAATAAAGAATTTTTTTTTTCAAGATCTGTTTCTCCACTCCTTATGATATTAATTGATTTATTTCATTATATTGGAATTATTAACTTAGCCACTACTAAACCATATGACAGCTTCCCTAGGAAATGTAGCTGAGACACTGAGTGTGATTTAAGAATTAGATTCTCTTTTATTTTAGGATAAACTTCATAATGACAGAAGAGTGGATGTGTCTTGAAATATTTGCCACTCTTTGACCTAAGCCACACCATTTTGACTCTTAAGAATAATCATTACAAGGTCCTCAGAGATGTAGCAATAGAAAATTAATATGGAAATAAAGCCTTTTGTTCAGGTTCCTATGTTGACATTAGTCCGTGCTGCGCTGCCAGAGGTGGGGACAGCCTAACAGAGAGGCACTGCCTCAATACTTCCCCTAGGAGCACTTGCAGTGTAGCCTTCAAAACATATTTTCAATTTCCTCATTTTATTTCCAACTCTCTGACAAAAAGGGGTTTTTCACTGAACTGCTCCCCCCAGAGTCCACACCTTACCACTATTCTTTACTTTTGATACAACACATCCAATTGGAATAGCAGTATTTCAGGCTATCAAAGCAACATGGTACTTATGGGTCAATAATATTATCACTTTTATGCCTTGCATGTTTATATCTCTCTCTCTTGCTAATATAAAGTCATCCAAAGAAGAAAAGCCAGCTTGACCCCTCTGGTCTCTCAGCTTTTATACTGAGCATGGCAGATGGGGATGGAACACCCTTTTGGTCAGCTTGGGTCACCTGACCCATCTTCTACTCCACACAGGTGTAACCCCTTCCTGGGGTAAACAACCAAGTCAGCTGACCCTGATTGCCACAGCAACAAGTATAAACAAGAGCCTCTCTCATGGAACATAAAGTTGGCTCTGTTCCACCCCAAACCAGGACAAAAATGAATGATGGATTTATATAAGTTAAAATATAAACTCAAGGGTAATTCAATAGAAATGCCATGTTGTTTTTCCAAGCTGAGAATGACGAAATGTACTCCTTAAATTTTATAATTGTACACTGTCCATGGATAACTATATGAAGAAAAATTCACATAATATATGATGCTTTATGGGAGTACTTTATAACTAGTAAAAAACAGGGGGAAAAAAAATCTTTCAACTATGCTTCAGAATTTTCAGAATAATATCTTAACCTTACCAGAAATACCCTTTAATTTAAAGTAACTCTTATCCTAGTATTTTCCTAATGCTTACCTTTTTTTAAGCCTTTACTTTAAAGAAAGACCAAAAAACCCGTGTTTTTCTGAATGTATTTTTATATCTAGGTCTCCTGGCAGTACAAATGGGATAAATTTCCATACAGGCATACCCCCTAGTATGCTCCTGAATGCAAAGTTACACCTACAATTTCCACAAGGATTCATTTTCTAGCACTTGGCAGTAAACATTCAAAGCATACACCTGTTACACTTGTTTAATATCTTGCATTTTCTTAAATGATCTACCAAGAATGTTTTACCAAATCTGCCCTTTGTCAGACTGCAAGCAGTTCTGTTAGAATGCTTCTTTTATTTTTTAAATCCATGAGGGAAAGGTAGGAGATAAAAATGCATTTTTCAGCTCCAAAAACTGAGGTTAAAGTTATTTTTAAATTTAAAAATAAAAGGAAAAGTCTTTTTATTCAGATATAGAATCAATTGCATGACCATAACACTAGTGCCTTATATACAATGAATCTACTTTACTATGCCAATTAAGACATATCATAGGCTTGCAGAATGCTTGGAGAATGGAAGGGATCATCTAGAGGTCATCTGATTCAACTCTCATGCTCGAGCAGGGCCACCTAAAGCCAGTTTTCCAGAACAGTGTCCAGATGACTTTTTAATATCACCAAGGATGATGAATCCACAACGTCCCTGGGCAACCTGTCCCAGTGCTCACTCTCCCTCAAAGTGATGTACATATGGAACCTCCTGTGTTTGTGTTTGCATCCATTTCCTCTTGTTGCCAAGAAGAGCCTGGCGCAATCCTCTTTTCACCCTCCCTTCAGGTATTTATGTACATTAATTACATCCACCCTAAGCCTTCACTTCTCCAGGCTAAACACTCCTTGCTCTCTCAGCCTTTCTTCATACGGGAAATGCTATAGTCCCTTAATCATCTTCATGACTTTTAAAACACCCATGAGGACCAGGGCTTGTGAGCATAAAGTTTTTCCAGCTGTCTGAAGAAGGCCTCAGCTGCTTCTTCCTGATCAGACAGTCTGTAGCAGACACCCATCACAGTGTTGCACACATTGGTCTGATGTAGCCAAAAGATGGGATGCTCAGTGCATCCCTCCTGCTCTCTCACATAAAAGGCATCTTCCCCTCCTGACTTCCCTGGCCCATCCTTCTTAAAAAGCCTGATCCATCCATGGCAGCATTCCATTTGTGTGAGCTATCCCACCACACTGCTGCCACATAAATGAGATGGTAGTTCTATAGCTGCGCATACACCTCTGATTCCTCCTGTTTGTTCATCATGCTCCATTCGTGAGTGTACAGGCACTTCAGAGAGACACTCAGTTGTGCTGATTTCCCAGAGAAGGCATGAGAGCTTCCACCATCATGCTGTCCCCTCAGCACTTATTGTGCTTATTGTGTATATGTTTGAAGTGCTTCCCTTTCAGCTCTGATCTGATGATCATGAAGTCCCATCTGTTCAGACCCCGCATACTTGACTTATCAACCCAGTTACTGACTGAAACAAATAAGTAGGAAAGGTCTCCTCCTTCCCCTAAGCCTTCTCAAGGAATGGAATGTCTCAAACACTAGCAAGTAGATAGATAATGCAGGCCTGGTGTTCAAAGAACTGATAAGGCTAACATTTCACTTACTCAAGTGCCTAGAAAACTGCAGGAAGATTGCCTTGTGGAGACAAGACAGCTCTTTCATTTGTGTATTATGCTTGTTAGTTCTCTGTTCTTGAGGCAATCCAATGAGTGATCTTTGCCTCATTATCCACAAAATGCATATGAAAGCACACACCCCTGCATACGCTAGTGAAGATTATAGAGAACATGCTAAATATGTGTGACTATGGCACTCATCTCTCCATCCAAATCACGAGACACATCATCCTGGGGGGAAGAAACCTGAGATGAGGCTGCCTTGTGGCAAGTGGGGTGAGCCATGCAAATTCAGCAAACATAAAAGGGGAAAATAACTACCCCTAGAAAAGAAGTTTTTGTGTCTGGGAAGATTTTTCCCTGGAGATACACAGAAGAGCACTCTTATGGCAACAACTCCCGTCAGCCGGACCAATCATGCTGGAACTGGGATGGTGATCTCTTTATTTCTCTCTCTCTACTTCTCTATCCTTTTATTTCTTTTCCCTTTTCCTTTTTAAGTTGAAGTACGGCTTGCCATAATTTGTTGTATGCCTGTTGCTAAGTAATGCAACACATACTTTACAGTTTGCCATAATTTGCTATATACCTAACCAATTATTGTAGACCTAGTTACTAATCTAATAAATGTTTGTATATGGACCTTGAGATTTTTATCACCTTAGCCTGTGCCTCTGGGGATTTGCAAATCTGAGTGACTTACTCCCCCTCACTTCTGAGTGGGACGTGACATCAGTTTGCCACTTTCTCATTTGATCATTGGTCATCTTTTGTCTCCCTGCATTTCTCCTAGTTTAAAACTCTCCTCACTGATCTGGCTACCTTGTTGGTAAAGATGCTTTTGCCTCACTTGGACAGGTAGATACCATCTCTTTGAAGCAGTCTTCCATTGTCAGAAGTTCCCAGGGTCATAAAATCTAGAACTCTGTTGTTGACACAAGCTATGCAACCGTTTGTTGACACACAAGCACCTTCTACTCCTCAAGCCCCTCTGCCTCACTGGCAGAATTGAGAGGACACAGCCTATACCTGTGGCCTATACCCGTGCCCTATACCCTCTTCCCCAGAGCCACGTTTATATACTCTGTGTCTCTCCTGGACAACTGCTGTTGCCCACATGGGAGAGCAGTGGGAGCAATCATCTGAGGGCCAGACAAGTCTCAGGACATCCATGATGTCCTCTCTGAGTCCCTGGCAAGAAGCAAACCTTCCTGGACAGCAGACTGGGTCAACAGACAGTGACTTCCATTCCCACAGCATGGAGACTACCTCCTGCAATCCCTCACTTCTGCCACATCATGCAGCTGTGGGGCTCAGGCCCAAACAACTCAGGTGGTGCCCACCACTTAATAAAGCATATAGCAGATGTATGGATTTCGTATGTATGAACTGACATTCTGGTCATAAGACAGACATAAATGTCTGTCAGTTGACTGGGGAAGATGCATTCAGGTATGCGTCGAACCCCCAGGAAAGACAACTAAAACTCACAGGAGGAATGCATCTTAATGACTGCCAATGTCTATAGGACCCTTGGAGAGATGCCAAGAAATTGCTTTCATTTTGGAGAATTGATCTGTATGTGGCTTGTAGACTTTAGATTAAGTTACACAGCATAAGAAAATCTTTTCTGTATATGTAGTTGCATCTAGTATTTGGTAGTTAAGCTCCAATACCTTTGCAAAATATTTTCTGTATCAGAAAAAATATGTCTATATTGCAGATACCTGTTTGTTGTTATTAAAATCTTATTAGTTTATCTTCACATTTTCTGTTAGACTTCCAAATCTTTCATCCCATATTACATTGTTTCTAAACAGAATTAGCTTCTAGAAACATTCCAGTATCAAATAGTCCATAATATTAGAGTAATATCTATGCTCAAAGAAGGCAAAGTAACACATTTACCCAGAAAGATCAGTTTATTACATGTTCACATAAAGTCATAGAAGATCTGTGTTCTTAAATTGTTTGGAGCACAACTATCTTGCTTCTCAGCTGAAATAGAAATAATTCACTGTCGTTTTATCATTCATCCAATCGAAAAATATACATAAAAATAATGTAATTTTTTAACCATGAGAAGTAAATGATGTTAGGATTAAATAATCATTACATACTCAATATACTATGTATTAAGCCACCCAGGTTTTATTGTACTTGATAGAAAAAAAGAGTTCAGCTCTCTGCACACATTATGCCTTATCTCATAAAAGACAAAGGGAATTTGCATAATTTGGGACCTTGCATATTTTCAGTGCAGGGAGATCACTGACTTTCCTGATCTCTGTGGAATAATGTTTATAAAATATTGGCCATGTTGCTATCACCTCCACCCTGGGAATGAGGACCACCACTTTGGGGTGTCAAGCAGTGATGATTTTGGTCAAAGCAGTGGTGTTCCCACTTCACACATCAGCACTGATGGCTCTGAAAAAGTGAGTCACTCAGATCCTGGAAGCTGCTGGTGTCAAAGCTCTGACAGCAGCTCCTATGTAAGCCCCACATCCTCCTCAATGCTTTGGAGAGGGAAGAAGCTTGAGGAGCTCCTGTTTTTCATTCATGAAAGGCCAAGGATAGCTCTCCTGTGGTTTTTACGATGCATAAAAAATGACACAAATTATGTGCATTAGGCTGGGGGTGACTTAACATCTTGTGACATTGCACTGCTGGAACACAAAGTTATCTTGTGTTTAATATAATTCCTGTCTGTTTTAAACCACAATTCACAAGAATCTCAACAGGTAACTGCATATGTAGATATTTTATCGGCAGCTGGATTAGGATGGCAAAATGAGAACTTCTTTTGCAGAAAGCAGAAATCAACAAAAATTTTCCTTTAACTTTTATCTAAAGGTTAATTGTAGCACTTAGTAATAGAAGTTATTTTTTCTTCAGCTGGCATGATTTTAATAGTATGCTTGAAAATTTCAAAAAAATCAAATAGCCACCTGCCTCCAAATTGTAGCTCCACAGCTTAATTTATTGTTGTCCAGTAGAGACACTATAAAAGAAAGTAAAAATCCATCCCTTTATTCTGGCTAGTAATCCTCCCCTTCCAAACCCAGAAATCTTTCTTTTTAACACAAGGAACTATGAAATCCTTTAGATATGTGGTTTAATCAGAGTTTTGGTTTAACAATCTAATTAGTGAAAAGGGGTGATAAAAGTCTGTGATGTACGAATATAGAAATTCAGTGATATTTAAAAAATTAGAGTTACCCTTCTACAGGCTACCAGAGATTGTAAACTACTTCCTATACTCCCCTAGATAACAAGAAGTTGAAAGATGTGACCTCCATCACCATAAGGATACCTTTCAGAGGGACTAAGGTCATAAAAGTGTACCCCTATCTTTGCTAGTCCAGAAATAATAAATAATTCTTGTTCTGCAGGCAGTATCACACATCACTCAGTCCATCTACCAGTTTCAATTTATAATTTTCTTGTGGCTGTGAGCAATAGAAACAGGTGCCACAAACCATGGATTAGGAAACACTTAAAATCTGCACAGTTTCATTGAATCCTTTGGGCACACTTTCTGGCTCAGTGACAACTTACCCTCGCAGATGTAACAATTTTGTGAGAGACGTGACTGAGGTAGACCTCACTCCAGAATAACATGAAGCCTAGCTTGCAGCCAACTACTTCTCTGAAAGGACTGGACTTGAGCTCTCAAAAAGGAAAGAAACGGTTTGTGAATTTATTACAAGTCTTATGTGAATGATCTAACTTGTAGGATTTTATGGAGTGAGACAAGGACATAACCCCCTGTCTCTATATCCACCTAATGAAAATAAGTGTTCTATTTATGACAATCACTTTCTGCAGTTAAATACACCATATATACACTTTTTGTTTGATTGTTTTTGTTTTATTATTATTACTTTTTTTTTTTAAAGTAGTCAATACAGAGAAGTAGATATTCCCAGATCCAAAGCAGCTAAACTGGCCTTCTGAAGCTGATGATGTGAATATTGCCTAAATATGCTCTAAGAATTCCTTCCAGATAAGAGTCTTAGGGAGGTTACACAATATTTACCAATCCTAATGGTTTTGAAGAATGGGACAAGGGGTGAAGCGTTTGGACTTGTGAACATTGTGAAGTTCTGGACATGTAGATAGATTCATAAACAGGAAAAAAGAGAGGGAAAAAGATGAACGTATGGAGAATAGCAGACAATAGGCTAGTTATAGGTTTGAGTATAGGAAAGCAAACAAAACCCATATATATATATATATATGAGTTATATGGCATATTTGATTGCATTCAGATGTAGTATTTTACCATAGATCATTTGCATGAATAGTCTTTTAAGAGATAATAGAGACAATTGCTGAAGATTAATGACAAAAAGAAAAATATATGAGAATAGGAATAGCAGAAGAGTCTGTGCTTTTAAATATTCAGAGTTGCTTTCAGAGTTGAATATTATTACTAATATTAGTAATATTATTACTAATAAAGAAAATACACTACTCTATATTTAATTTATTGATATTTCCCTTAAAAAGTCAAGACAAGGTTTGGAAGATCACAGATGTTTAAGATCTTGTTTAGATAGAGATTTAATTTTTCTTCAACTCTTGGTCTGGTTTGTTGTTTTTTTTCCCCAAATCAGAATATCCTGTGATCATGTAGCACAATCCCTACTTTAAGTTAACTGGGCAGTTGGTGCAAATTCTCAAACAAGCTTTTAAAATTGATTAAGTCCTTTCTGTTATTTCAGTATCTGTAAGGATACAAGCTTTTGTACTCGGTTGGCAGACTTCCAGCTACTTTCCTGAATTGTCTATATTATTCCAGCATTTTACATAGTAGCTCTTCTCTGGAGTTGACTGGACAAAACTGATTGCCATTTGCCTTTGCACTTTTCAAGAGACACGTACCTTAATAACATAATATGCACTGGGAAAAGTACACACTTGAATAAACAATGGCCGCTACAGCAGAAAAGCTCATGACGGTAAATCTGGGAAAATAAGAGAAAAAGAACAGGACCTCTGACAGCACTCCAGATAGCTGCACTATGGGGGGAGCTGGATATAGCATACTGTTTCCAGAGGCCATCAGTGAGCCTGAGAAAGTAAACTTCTTGCAAGATAACACTTAGAGTGGGGGTATGGACCAGTGCCTCAGGCAGATCTTTCATTCACGAGTGTCTAGGGTAGCACCTGGGAGACTGTTAGCAGACAGCCAATAGCCCTTTGTAATGAGAAAGTTAGTTGGAAATGAGTTTACTTTGTTGATACGTAATTAGAGATAAAATAAAGGCATTTGTAAACTATATATATGACGGGGGTGATATCTGGAGAAAAAGACCTCAAAATCTGAATGTCTTGCCTATATGCTGAAAATGATAATTGTGCTAAGGGACATTAATCATAGTACAGAACAGAACATCATGAGCTTTTGACAGTTCTGTACTGTCCAGTGCCCATTCCTAATATATCATCCCAATTTCTCCCCCATCATGGTGGATTGACCTTGGCTGGCCACCAGGTGCCCACCAAGCCGTTCTATCACTCCCCTTCCTCAGTGGGGCAGAGAAAGAAAATACAATGGAAAAGTTGAAGGTTGAGATAAGGACAGGGACATAATTTAGCAATTACTGGTATGGGCAAAACAGACTTGACTTCAGGGAGATTAATTTAATTTATTGCCAATTAATAACAGAATAGGATAGTAGGAAAAAAAACCCCCAAATTAAAACCACTTTCTCCCCACCCTTCTTCCCAACCTCAGCTGCATTCCTGACTCTTCTATCTTGTCTGTCCCAAGGGCACAGGTGGATGGGCAATAGGAGCTGCAATCAGTTGATAACACTTCATTTCTATTGCTACTTCCTCCTGATGGTCTTCCCCTGCTCGAGCATGGGGTCCTTCCCATGGGATACAGTCCATTGCAAACTTCTCTACTGGCTGTAATTCTTCAAGAAATGCTCCAATATGGGCAGATATCTCCAGAAGGGAAATACCATAATCTTGTATACAGGCTGCAGTGGAATCTCTGCTATGGCATGTGGAGCACCTCACCCACTTCCTTCTTCACTGACCTGGTCTGCAGGGTTTCTTCTCTTACATTTTCTCACTCCACTCTTAACAGCAGTTTTCCCTTTCTTAAATATATTGTCAGACGTGTTATCACCGTCACTGATTGTCTCAGCTTTGGCCAGCAGCAGGTTTGTCTTGGAGCCAGCTGAAAGTGGCTCTATCAGACATGGGAGAAGCTTCTGCTGTCCTCTCACAGAATTCACTCCTACAGCCCTGCCCAAACCTCACTTTGTAAACCCAATACACCCATTTGGAGTTTCTCCCTGTGTTGTCAGCTTTCTCTAGACACATTTCTCCAGTGTCAAACTGGGTTTAACTTGTTGGTGGGGAGATGTTACAACTAGGAAAAGACCTCCACATAAAATAAATAAAGCAATATAAAAGTTACTTTAGTTCACTGTGTATTCTCAGAAATTCCTATTCTTGTTCTCGTATATTCTCATATATGGTTTGGTTCACTGCTATTTGCAGACAGTAAACCACCAATGCATCAAGATTTTCAGATACTTGCTTCACTTATAAAAGTTTATTAACAATAATAATTCTTAAGATACTGCACTGTCACTGCAGAACATCTGTGGTACATCTTGTGTGGCCTTATAGAACAAGATTTTAGACACAGAACTGATCCATTTTTGTCTAAAAGCAATGAAACAACGACATCTCTTACTCCTTTTTCAATCTTGGGATCTTGGTGATCCCATAGCATTCTGGGGCTAAAGAGATGTACCATGACAAGATGCACTATTTCACTGTCCCTTGAATGCATGAACATCTCCCTCCTTTCAGTTGCTTATATAACATTTCTGATGGAAGGAATTCCCAGCCCAATGCAAAAGGAATACCAACCAATTCCCTAATTCTGCCCCACTTTTCCTTATCTCACAGCTTCTACCCATAAACTCTGATTTCTGTCCACCCTTTTTTTCTAACCAGTGACATAAAAAGTCAGTTACGGTGAGACTGGCGCACAAGTAGCTCCCAAATGTTCTCTAATAAAGGAAAAGAGAAAAGAAAAAAAGACATTACTTGAAATAAGTGCTTAGATGTCCAGAAAATTAGGGAGCAGATGACTTATCTTTCAAAAGTTAATGAGAAGAGATTATGGAAGAAACGAAATCTTTTATCAGTATTCCCATGGAAACTGAAATAGGTGCAATAACAACTTTTTAAAATTTTATCAACTTTCCTAATAGGAAAAGTTATTGCTAGTTGCAATAGTGTTCAGTCAGCCTCAGTGGTAAGCTTCCCATTCTGTGCCTAAGAGGAAGGAAAGAGGACCCTTGCTGTGAGGCAAGGGACAGACAGGTGACAAGGGAGAAGGTAGTACGCAAAAGCAGCCCCAACACAATCATTTTTCTGGAGATTGTGCAATGGAAATATTTTCATAAACATCACTTTGGTGGGAGTACTGCCCACCTTTCCTCCTGTGGGTCTAATGCATGGTTTGGGGGCCTGGTGGCTCATTTGTCAGGAAGCTCATGAGCTGCTGATCACTTGCATGTACAACCCCACCACCACATACCCCAGATAACTGAGCCCTAGAGACCACCTCAGCCAATGAAGCCACCTTGGAGAAACCTTCACCAATGAAAGCTATGTGACCATGACCAACAGATGACCATAGTTCAGATCTGACTGGGCTATAAAATGGGGTCCCTGATGGAGACTCCCTTTTGAACCTCAGAGTGTCAGGTTGTCATTGGAAGTCCTTCCTTTAAGTTGAGATGTCATTTCAGAATAACGTCCCCAGGGGATGAGGTGTTCATGAGTTTTACATGAGTGCCTTGTACATTTTGTGTCATCACTCTAAGCTTAGAGTCAATACACACAGTGTAGTAATAGTTTCCAATTGACATCCTGAACCTGTAAAAAATTATGTCTGCCAAATTGTTTGTAGTAGAAGTTCCCTGTTAATTTTTACTGGTTTACTTTCTTTTTTTTTTTTTTTTGTGACTCCATTATAACCCATTTTTTAAAACATTGTTTGTTAGTCTTACTCTTCTGCAACAATCCCAAATACCAGTATTTTCAGAACCCAGCTATATCCTTCACCCCACAGTGAACTCAGCTTTCTGAAAGCAACAGGCCTAGAAGGCCTAGAAGCCTTATTCATAACCCAGGGTGATGAGAATGGTGAGTTCTAAAACTCCTACCTTGTTCCTCAGGCATGACATTTCCACTAGGCATGGAATAATTGCTGTAGGTGTAAGTCTTCGTTTTCCTGTTGTTCAAGACATAATCTTGTATGTGTGCCTTGCTGCTATAATATTTGAACAGCTTTGTTTGTTTATAGTGTGTCAATCCACAGTTTGGCATGCTTTGCCTTTTCTTGTTCTGACTGACAGTTTGTGCATCTAGTATCATTAGTTCTGCTACTGTTTTCTAAAACAGTAATTTTCCTCGGAAGCAGATGAAGTTTCATTAGAAATTTTTCATGTTTTTTTTTCATAGTGAGATTGAATAAAAGGTATTTGAAATTGTGTAGTGTTTTAAGAGGAAAAGTTTTACCATGCAAAATACAGTAAGCACTTATAGCAGCAGGTAGATATTGCTCAGCATTTTCATGGCCATGTCACTCTTCTAGATACATGATACTGCGATTTTAGAGCTACTTTGGATATAGCAAAATAGGCCTTTCATCTATCCAACTGTTCAGTAAAAGATTTCATTAACTAATGAAATAAAGAAAAACTAAATCTGACAAAAGAACAGGACTAATCTCATTAGCCCTTGCATTCAGAAATCACTGAAAACTAAGTTCCAATTTTTCATTAACAAAACTGTCACTTGCTGAAAACCCTCCACTTATGCTTTTTCTCTAGTCCACATTATATTAGTGTTACTGAATCTGTGACAATAGTAAATTCATACTAATCAGTGTAGCCTTGTAGTATGCTGAAGAAATAGGTTTCACAGAGCTACAAAGCTAGAGAATTACCATACAAGTTCTCAAAGGTGTCCCAAATATAATCCAAGAACTATGAACTTGTAAAGTTATCAATAAATACTTGAAAATATTATTTTCATCCTAGTGCTTTTGCTACGCTCCTTAGGACTTGGTCTATCCCCATATTTCCTGAAGCACAGTATCAAAATCACACCCCTCCTACCCACCCCCTGCCAATCCCACTGGTACAGCATAAGTGGAACAGTATAAATACTTCCCTGGGCATTTCTGGCCATACAGCCATATGCCGTCTTGCTTCCAATTCTGCCTGCCACCTCAATTTGTGATAGCCCCAAGATCCTTTTATGCAGTGTTGTTTTCTACATGATTATTCCTGTCTTCCCCACTCCCACTCAATTCAAGCAATTATTTACCTACCATGCCATGTTCCTTTTTCTCTGTCACAAAAGAACCAATCTTCCCTGTAGAGATCAATGGCCCAACTACCTTGATTATTCTTACCAAGGCAGCCAGAAGGCATTAAAATGAGAGGTGGCTACTCTCTGAACTTTAGACTAAATAGCTCTTTTGTCCGAGTTAGGTGACACTAATCACCTAGCACCTATAAGGTCCTCCATAAAATGAAACCAAGTTTGATGTTTAAAATTTAAAAAGGAAAATCTGATTATCGGACTGTGATAACATTAGAAATTTCTCAAGTGAGCGGAAAGATATCTACAGAGGAGACTCCTGAAACTTCAGCTGAAGGCAAGCATAGAGGTGCCTACCTTGACAAAGGAAAATATTATTGCGCACATCTGGAATATAACTGAACAATAAAACAACCTGGTAGCAGATGTTTTAGGAAGACAGAGGCCACTGAAGCCACCAATTAGTGAGGTCTCAAATCATGTTAAGTAACCTAAGCATCTTAGTGACATAAGAAGGCTGAAGAAGTGCATCATCAGCAGCATACCAGCATGAAAGCAAGAATGAACACTTCTACTTTTTAGTCTATTATTGAGTTCTGCATGGCATGAAACTAAACTCTAAACCATTACCAATTCTTGGAATGCAAATAATCCAACAGATACACAGTATATCTGGAAAAAACAAACAAAAAAAAAAAAAGGAAAGAAGCACAACTTACTAACACCAGTAATCAATAACTACCTGTAAATATGAGGGTGGATTGTGAGAACAATGTTAAACAAATACCTGCATCATGTAAGTGTTGCTACATCTTTACACAAATATTTGAGTTTATGCTATAAGAGCACGGAAATCTAAAGCCAACACCTCACAGGATATTGTCCCAGGAAATGTATTGTAAACCTAGAAAAAATTGTTATTAACTTTGATAAGTTACCACCAATAATAAGGCAGAAATAACAATTCTTATTTTATGATATCCGTGTATTTTGCAGTTTCCTTTCAGGAATTAAATGTCTGTAACTAAAGGCTTTGCTGGTCTGATGAGGTCAATAGACATTGACCTAACTATTTGATCCTGTCCCAAAGCTGCTTCTAGTTTCATTACAAGGCTGTAAACATTTAATGCTGATTGCTTGAACCTGTACATGTCCAGTGTAGCATAAGTTTATGCTACTATCAGAATAGCTTGTACAGTAAACATAATTAACTAACTTCATTTAAAAAATGCAGGATTTTATAAGCTTTTGAGATTTTATTGGGAGCTCTGAATAACTTATACTCTTCCATAATCCAAAGTCATCCTCCTCAATTGAAAATATACCAAGAGTTAAGAAAGACTTTGCTTTCACCTTCATAATGGATTGCACGTTATCTGGAAAACTTCCTTATAATATAATTTCACCTCATTATTTTAAAGTAATGGAAACTCAATCACATTCCTTTCAATTAATTATTGATATTTATAGATGAAAACCTGGAGAACTTGAAATACATTTGGTACAGATTTAAAGATGTCCAAGACTTTTTTGAGATATCTGATTTGAGTTATACACTCATAGGAGTTTAACTCTGAAATATTTCAGAACAGATACAGTTTTAGTTAATCTCAGCACACATGTTGCCAAAATCTATATTTTATGTCGCCTAGGATGTCTTAGCGCTAACCCATTTCTCACAGTCTTTAAGAATAAAATTTAGCTTTCAGTTGCAAACTAAAGAACACCTAATTTGAAAAACAGTCAGATTACCCTCATATGCACAGACACAATATCTCTGGCAAGGTAAAGAAACCCAGGAAGATGACTTTTAAATTGTCTGGAGCCAGCAAACATCCCTGACTTTGGCGAGGCACCAAAACCTTGCCACAACTCCAACATATTTACAAAACACTGCCTCACACATCCACTCCATCCCATCCATACTGCCCTGTCATTCTTTGTTGTGTAAAACAAAACAAAGCTCTGAATATAAAACTGTGTTCTCTTGCTCTGTGTTCTCATTTTACAAACCAACCAGTTACCTGTGAACAAATCCTGGTAAAGTTCATAAGTGTGCCTATAATTAATTAATTTATTATTACACATTGAAGCCAAACATGGGTTAAATATCTCCTAATGCAGTAGAAAACAAATATAGGATTATTTAAATTACTCTAAGCTTTGGATAGCAACATTTCCTTCAACTCAGACTGTTCATTACATTATTAATGCTCTAGACTTTATAAATTAAAACATTAATGATTAAGTATATTGCCTTAGGGTTAGCTGTAAGCTCATGCGTTAGGAAATGAAATCGCAGTGAGGGGAAAAGGGGAAAAAAAAGTAAAATCAGATCAGTTTGTGAGTTACCTACATGTTTTGCCTACTTGTTAACACATACTTCCTGTTGTTATTGTAGGACTACACGACTAATACAGCAGATTACAGAAAAAGATAATTTGAGATTATGGAGCTTCTAGGCTTTTTTATCTACTGAAAAGCAAAAAAGTATTGTAAAACTTATTTTAAAACAAACTGTTTTTCAACAGTTGGTGAGCAAGTGTGTGTTAATTTGCATGACCTATTATCTCCTACATCTATTTGTTTGTGGTCTTTGCTTTCAGAAAAATTGGCATTAATTATAAGTATGGAAGTAATTTGAAATGTCAGTTCAGAATTTTACAGCTTGGAACAGCTCATCCTTCAATAATTAAGTCAATAAAATTAACTTAATTTAATTTAAACGGTGATGCTTCTTTTTAGACCTTATGGAGTGATTACAATTAGAATTTCATAATTAGTATTTTATTGATGTCCATACACCGAATTGCCAGGCATCATCAAGATACACCGATGATTAAAAGTAATTTGATAAACATTCAGAACTATTGCGTTAATGGCATACCTCCCAATTATGTATTGAGTTAATGAATGCATTTAAATGTTATGGAGATGAATTTAAAGGACAACTCAACCTTAATTATTGTACCACTTCCCCCATTTTCCCAAACATTCTAATTATAACTTCAGGAGTTTTCACCTGTTAGTATACATATACCAGGTTCCTCTGTAAATCCAGAACATGAACTTTTTTATTTTGTGTGGTTTTATTTTTTGCACCTGTGCTAACAGTGCTAAAATAACATGGGGTCATTTTTCCTGTGAAATAGAGACTTCTACAGATTGAAGAATGATCATTCCCTAGTCCTCCCTCATTTACATTTAATTTTATCAACGACCAACAGGCAGGACAGGGAAGGGAGTATAACTAAGTGAAACCCTTTCCAGCAATTTTTTAAGTTTCCCCTGTATTCATTTAAAAATGCCGAGAAAGAATGGAAGAGTTAGCATCTTTATTGGTATGCACGATGGTTTCAAGTATGTACAGGCAGACAAGGAAAGTTTTTTGAAGCTCTGTTTCAGCATAATTTTATAACTCTAATGTCAAGGAGATCAGGACTGAATGCTCTGAAATCCACATCTGCCTAAACCCACAATGGCATCACTCACACACAGAAGCAATTTGGCCCTAGAAGTATTTGTTACTACCAGCGCTTTTGCAAAAGAGAGAGTATGTCAAGGAGGACAGTAGTTCTGAACTCGATGAATACACTGAAAATTTATTCTCTTGTGATCACATGCAAACCCAGGTTTTAGGGAAAAATAAAACAAAACTGCGATCTCTAAGGCAAAGAGATGAATCATCAGCTACCAGATGGCTAATTTATAACTGCAATTTCTTAACTTCGCCATGTTTAAAAGGACAGCTGATGGTAATATATGCCAGGAAACATTCCTATACAAGTTGACTGCGCTGTTAGAACATCCTCTCCTAACTGCAAAGCCCACTCTAGTACAGAAAATAGACTTAGGAAGAATACGAGGGTTTTGCTATCAGATATGCTGTAGCTTTACAAAGCAGATATGGGTTGCACAAAGCCCCTAATGCATTATAAAATTGGAAGGAACAGAAATGTGTCATGTCCAAGGACATTATGACATTACAACCTGCTGAAAATAGTCTATTGTGCTCCTTATAATCTCTTAAAAATTCTTGCAGCTTTAAAGTCTTGATGGTATACAAAGAGCATTATGTGCATGGAAATAGAGTAAAAATAGAGTTAAACAATATGGCTTGAATGGAGCTTAAAATTTATGAATCGTTATCCTATCTAATTCCCTATTTTCTCTCTCTCCTATCCCTTATTTAATTTTTGTTATCTAGAGTTTCTCACAAAGCTCACACATATTTTCAGAAAGTACTTTTTTGTTTGGTTGGTTGGGTTTTTTTTGTTTGGTTGGTTTTTTTTTTTTGTTTTGGGTTTTTTTTTTTTTTCCCTCAATTAATATTATTGATAGTGGAGGACAAAACCAGTTTTGAGAAGAGAAAGAGCGAGTTATCTGTTCCACTCTAGGCAAAGAGCTGCTGTATACCTTATGGCTAAAGGTAATGCAGAACCAAGACACTACCCCTAAATAAAGATCTAAAATCTATCTACTTCTATCCTTGCACATCTAAAGCAATACTGCCTGTGGTGAGAGACACTCTCTCCTATGCTGAAAAGGCAGCGTCTGGAAGACAAAAGGCTGCACAAGTGGTACCAAGAACAGGCAGAGGCATCAACAATTGAGCACCCTACTTGATGAGTCTGCTCCTAAATTGTGTGTGCAACTTCACACAAATAGGACATAAGTAACAAGGGTGATTTGATATGAAGATATCTTTATTAAACTATACAGGTTTTCCTTTGCACTTGTGCAAATCCTTGTAAATACTTTACCCATTGCACCTGTGCAATTTTTTGGAGTGTAGTGAAAAAAGACAAGTAAATTTAGCATTTTTGGTTGGCTATGACAGACACCATAGGAATTTCTTCTTGTTCAGACATGTTCACTTGTGAGAGGATTGTGTGCGTTTGGGTCCCTTCCCACCAACCAGTCAGGATAAGTCATGTTAATGCACAACTCAACAGAATGCTGGGGGCATTGTGGAAATCAGAAAATGCACTGTTCTAATGTGCTTAAATTTATCAAAAAGATAGAGTAGGATTAGAGACATAAATGTAGATTTTTCTAAATCTCAATAGTGATTACCATTGTGTTCAGCTTCTATTCATGGATGGAGCCACAAGCCTCAATAATGCAACAAGACACTCAAAGTGACTCTTCTATAGCACTCAGAAGTACACATGCTTTACACTTCTACATAAAAGTGCAATTTGTCTTTCAGCATTTAGTATTTCCCTTAAAGGCTTGTAGTTCAGGTAAGAAAAAAAAAAAGAACACTGCACTTTTCTAGCTAGAGGTCTAACAGATGTGACAAAAATAAAGGTACAAATACATCTTCGAGACTTTGAAACCAGACAATTAACAAAGTGACCTCTGTTTTTAGGAAAGAAATGTATTGTTAGAGACCAGACTTAAAACATTTTTGAAGATTCAAGGTGGAGAATAATACTTTTTTTTTTTAACTTAAACCAGTACTACATAGGCTTGTGGCACAAGTATTCAGTAGAAATAAAAAAGTCAAATTTCCTAGACTCCACATAAATATCAAATGAATGCAGTGTACTAATGTTGGTTTTAGGTCAGGATTAGTTTTAGAAAGCATTATTCTTATTTTTCATGAAATACACATTGAGAACACATCATCAGTAGCTTAATGTTGGACTAGATTCTACAGGTTGAAAATACTTAGCTGCTGCTGTAATCTAACCATAACAGGGGCAAAATACCGAAAATAGGTTAAAAGTCAGGTGTGGGATTTTTTTTAATATTTTCTAAGATCTACGAACTTTCTTAAAGTCAGTCAGCAAGTATGCCTTTCTGGAATATCAAGATCCTCAATATTTGGAATTGCAATAAAATAGCGTAACAAAATTTAATGCAAGATCTTATAAAGGGAAAAGGATTGGTTTTTTTTTTTATTTTTATTTTTGCTTTTAAATCTTTAATCAAGATGAGTTTCTGCACTTCGGAGTGCCAAATAAATGCATCTGAACGGTCTGGACAGATTCATACATATAACACAGTAAAAAACCAACAGATGTCAGCTGTCAAGGCTTCACCATATTTCTTGATTTCCTCTTAGCTCCTGCCAAATCACCTACAGCGTGGTCCTATCACAGTGCAGGCTTTCTCATCTTGATACAGGGACCATTTCGCCATTTTACTACTAGGAACAACATTGTAGGAGCAGTGTCTTGGAAATGGTATTCTCCATCACCAACATAAGGCATTCTTAACCGCTGTTAAATAAGTATTTGCATATTGCATTCATACCAATCTTCATAGTTTTTGCAAATTTCTACAGAATTACCTTCTGAAATCGGAATGAAGAATCATATGCATCTCTCATATACCATTTTAACACAGGGCCTTTAAATGATCTAATTTGAAGCTAATATTTCCATTAGGTAGAAGATCATTAATATTCAACAGTCTCACAATTATAGATGTAAGCCTCTTTACAAGAACAAAAAAACACCACCCACAGAATTCAACTCCCCAGTTTGGTACAAGCTCTGATCTATCTTCAAATTTTTTGAAACATTCCACAAACAGTTAACCACTCCTGGTTTGTTTTTTTTTTATTTTTTTCTTGTAAACCAGTCTGTGTTTTGGCTTTAATCCAGTGTATAAAATCAAAATGTAATAACAAGCTCTGTGAGGAAAATGTCATTCTGTCTAGCAACTGAAGCTGTGGCACCTGACTGTGCTAACTAGATCACTGACAGTTCAGCTCTGTCAATAAATGACAGTATTGGTATGAGTAATGTGTATACTTAAGGTTACATGTAATGGGAATAAAGTGTTCTTCTATTGTCAAAAGTGTATTATTTCAGAATCTTCATAGTAGAAGCTTGCTTGATAGCTCAGCAGGCTAGCAGACAAGGAAGCTAACAGATAAAGACCAGTGCTATGACAGGTATAGCTGCTACATATTTCTGGAACATCACAATATAACTGCAACCTTATTAGAGAAGCAGAGGGGGAAGAAAAGAAAAAAAAAAAGAATAAAAGGAAGGACTTTAAAGGGAATTGCCTCAAGCTCAAGTGTGGCAATACACGTACTGGTGACATTAAAATGCTTGGCCCAAATAAATAAAAATGACAGAGTAAAACCTGCAGATGCCAGAGGGTTGATGAACAATCTTAATTAAATGTCTGGCTTTAGTATCAGATCTTCAGCATTACGTCAAAACAATAAAAAAAGCCAAACCAAACCCAAACCCAAACCAACACAACTCCTCCCTCACCAAATAAATCACACACCTACCCCCCTCACCACATCCCTCAAAACAGTTTTCCTGAAGTTAGTTTAAAAAGCATGTAGAGTACTATATGTATGGTATTCAAATATCATGCCTCTTAATGCTAACTAAACCTTTGGAAGTCTTTCTGTTTTCTTACACAAGCCCCCCTTTCCCTTCCCAGCTGTTGAGGACATTTGCAGCTACATGGGAAGCAACACAATATTGCTGCTATACTGTTTGTCCTTTATCCCAGGGGGAGGAGAGCTGGAAGAGATGCATCTGGAAGGTGTGACTGACGTCTTAAGAAAAAGGAGTGTGAAAGCGCCTAGGGAAAAGCTTAATTTATTAGAACAGCTGTCCTAGTTATGCCTCTTTCACGGCTACTGATGTACCCTTTATGTTGATCTCCCTCAACTTCACTGAGCAAAGCTTTCACACTGTGAAAACTTTCATACCATAAGCCAGTTGAGCTGCCAAACCCCCATGTAGCCACTCTCTCACTCCCCCACCTCAACAGGACTGGAAGGGGAGAAAAAAAATGCAGAAGGGCTCATGAATTGAGGTAAAGACAGGAAGCACCTACTGGTTACCAGCAGGCTCAATTTGGAGAAAACGAATTTAATTGATTGCCAGTTAAAACAAGAGCAGGATAGAAAGAAACAAAGACAAAAAACTAACAAAAATCTTTCCCCCTGCCGTCAAGGCTCAACTTCAGTCCTTCATGCCCACCTCCTCTAGCCCCCCTCCTCACTGAGTGCTACAAGAACCATGGGGAATAGAGATTGGGACCCATGAAGATATGGAACACCATGTGTTTTGTCAGACTACATATTACATTTGTGTCCCTTAGTTCTGATGTCAGTTTTTAGCAAGAAGATACTGGATGAATATAGCAATAAGACCCACACAAGTATGTCACATTCAATATTCTTCAAATGAATCCTTTCCCTCTGTTAGGAAGTCTTGAATAAATACAATTCGTAGCAAAGTAAGGTCTCTCATAACATTTTCCTCTATAATTTCTAAGGTTTTAAAAAATAATTTCTTGTTAATCAATGGTGGAAAAAAATTTCTCCGAGTAACAAAGATACTAAAGAAAACCCCAGATTTGGGAGCAGGACATTGACTGTTCTCCTAAGGATGTTGAGAAACTTTTAGTATGACTGCAATACTAACACCAAAAAAAAAAAAAAAAGAAAAAAACATGGGATATCAGTTACTCCTTTGTAACTATCAGTTCTCCTTAATCAAGGAGTATGTTTTGCTCTCTATCTAGCAACTACACTGCTAACCCCCAAAACAAACAACCGAAAGGGGGTGGGGGGAATGCGGGTGGGGAGAAGCCCTTTTCCCTTGACTTTAGTCATCCCATGTATATTCTTTACTACCCTTTGTTAATCTGAAAGGCACCATGAAATAGGAGAGTTTAAAGTCACCACCCTGTAGTGATTGGGAGTCCACCTGAGATACAGTAAGTAAGGATCTACAGATACAACTTGTTCTAAAGAAGTGCCATGCTTATTGTTACATGCTTGGCTTTCAGGAAGTAATTCAGTGGAATCAACATTAAGCTTTCAACAATCCCCATTATACTTCAACATGTCAATAGTTTATTTTATTAAAAAAAAGGCAACATGATACAAACACCAGCCTAAGCCTCTCTCCCGTCTTGGTTGCTCTTGAACTTTGTTGGATCGAATGTCCACATAACACTTTTAAGACTGTACTTTAATGAACCTCATTGGGGAGTACCTAAATATAAAAGGCCCTTACAGGGTACAAGCTCCTGTTCCCAGAAAAGAATAGAACAGAAGGAGAAAGAAATGTTCTTTCACTTTGCAGAAACGTGTGTGTTAGGAGGGGGAATTTCTTTTGTAAGGTTTTAGTTAAATGAGTACACAGCTTGATTTTTCCCTTTATTGTAAAATAAGTAGATTACTTGAGATATATATATATATATATCTGTGCATTTAGACAAGAGATGAAAAGTGCTCTTCACTGCTCTCAAGTAGCCCATGACTGCTTGAAAAAACAAAAACAAATTCCACACAACCAGCCCCCCCACCCCTGAAAGACCCATTATTTTCCAGTGTATGAGGAACAAGTAGAGAACTGAAGATCTCCAAAGAGATAAGTGCATTTAGTTTACCTGTGATGAGTTTAGTATAACAGTCAGTTATACAAGACTAACATTAAGATATGTGACATGGGACTGAAGAAACGAGGCAGTGGTCAGAAGTAGAGCACTAATTTACTGACAGAGATTTAGTGAGTAATACCACATGTGGACATGAGTTTTCCCACAAAGGTTATTAAGGAATAAGCCTGAATCTGAAACCTTAAAATTTACAAGAACCTACACAGAAAAAAAAAAATTATTAGAGAAGTTGAAAGGGAGTAGAGGGAAATAAGTTATTAAAAAAATCAGAAAAGGCTAATATAAGCTAAGGAATTTGCCATCAAAAATTGCACAAGCAGAGAAATTATGGATATAGTGTAGCATGTGCTTTGGGAAAAGGCTGTTAGACAGTGTTTTGCAATGGGTATACGAGTAAGCAAGTTGAATGAAGACTGAAAAGAAGCTTCAAGCAAATGGTTAAGCACTCGAAGGACAAAAGTGAAGAGACAGGAAAAGTTATTATTTTGCAGCAGTAGACAGGTATGTTTTGAAGAAGGGAAGCATAGATCATGCTTGTCCCGTTTCTGAGGCAGTCTGAAATGGTCATGAGAAATCAGTGACTCAAAGAAGCAACTGATTCTGGAGATGAGATATTCAAATTAGATTTCACTACTTGTAATAATTCTTCAGCATTCATATATGTAACAAGCAGAAATACAACCATACCTGCTGAATAAACCTCAACTGATATGTTAAGAATTGACCTTCTTAGAAGACTTTTCTGAGTAAAGTTTATGTGCTTGCATAATAGCATTTCATCATACAATTTTGATAATGGTACACATTGGTTCTACTAAACTTGTCTTTAATACTCTTTCCAGAAGGAACTTTATATTCTGAAAGAAAACTCAAAAACATGGTATTAAGTAGCTGCTAAGAAAGAGATATCTTCACAATGTGATTTTCCAATGAAAGAATTTTTATGTCTTAAATGTAAAAGGAACCACAATCCCTGTGTCTTATGAATCAAATAGAAGCAAAAAAAAAAATATATCTAGCTTGACACTTGTGTGGGATTGCTTTTTGCTCTACAAACGCACAGGAACAATGATTTCAAACAGCTTTTCATCTTGTTTGAATCAGAAACCTGATGTAGACAAAAACCTGCATTTAGATAGTGTTATAGCTCATATATATGATGACAAAACCCTGCAAATTCAAAAGCAAAAGCATCTTTTAAATTACAGATTTAAATTTGAATGCTTTGGTTTTTGTGGTTTGTCTTATTTGTATGATCTGAGTATGGCTTTTCTCCTTCGTCCAGCTTTAATATATAAAATGTACTTTACACTATCTCAAAAGATTGTAAAACAAACATTCGGGGGCAGCCATTCCAGCATCCCTGGATGACAGACAGATAAATGATTCACATAGTTGAATTTATATTAAGAATTTTTTAAAGGCTTACAATTTCACTAATTAACATGAGTTTTGCAACATATGATTTAAACAATCTTCAGGTATTTGAGTACATGTATTTTGATAAACTTAGCAATTACATAAAAGCATTTACTACTATGGACAATAGCAATTCCTATCCTTTGTCTAAATTCTTTCATTTTATGGATTATAAATCAAGAGACCAACTGTTTGACAGGCAATATTAAAGTCTTTAATGCTGACACAGTTACTAGGCACATGTCCTAAACTGATGTGCCTAAATATCATTATGAAATTTTAATTGCACAGAAAAGAGCATTTCTAAAATGAAATCATGTTTTCCATTTTTGCAATACCCAGGGGCAATAATTCACATATTGACTAATGGCCTGTAAAATTCTACTTGTTGACTGTTAGCTGCAAAATTCAAGCAATTTGTAAGGACATTAAATGCTTTCAGTAGAGTACTGGCTCTAAGTCAGTTTATTTAGTTCACCATTAGTGGATCAATATTCATACCACAGCTTACTTCTTGCATTTGCATTGACATTAAAAGTAGTAGTAGATACCAGAACTTGCATTAAACACCTCACCTCATTGCCTTCAGCAGCCTGTAGACATCATCCTGGAGATAAACTTTGGTTAGTTAGGGTTAATATCTGACAATGTGAAAGTGTGTACTGCTTGAGGAATTTTGTGAAAAGCAAAAGCAAAACAGAAGATACATTTTCTGGCTGCAGAAGATTCATATTCTTGCTTGCAAACATAGAGGATGCATGTACATGTAGAGAATATATACTAGATTCTAAGTGCTTCCTTCACAGACAACTTGCTGCTATCAAAAAAGCTAAATACCCTGTCACCTATGTTGATATGCAATATCATTGTTATGCCTGATGTATTTTCACATCAGTTGATCTCCCTCTATCAGTTGACACTCTTAAAAGCTACATAGGCAAGGAAGTTTCAACAGAGTGCTGTGGAAGTGGAACAAAGCACGGCATACGTATGCAAAACTTTTGCTTAGCTGTTTGCTAATGCACAGAATGTCACCTGTGGATGTGGGAAGCGTATCACAGTGGATTTCAAATAAAAGTGCTAATGCTATATTCAGGAATAACACCTCAGGTCCAAGATCAGAGGTCAGCCTGGACACAGAACCTCCAGCTACTATATGTCACTGGAGTTGCAGCCTGGGATATCAAGACTAATTGCTTCAAGTGTCTTGGGAAATCTGACCCTAGTGGACTGGAGACTGAATGCTAATGTTTTGCCTTTGACATGTATTTGTACAGATCTGTTTTCTACACATGCAGATTCACAAGTTCTTTAAATAATCTTTGAGGCTGTAGAGGTTTCCTTACACAGGCACTTACACTATCTTAAACTCACACTAATGTTTTTCTAATTAAAAGAAAGGCACACATCTAAGCCATGGTCTCCTATTGGATAGTTTGATTCAGTTAATCAATACCAACAATGTACACTACACCTACAATGACAGTTCCACTAGGTAGTTCCAAAAAAAAAAACAACAAACAAAACAAAAACCAACCATCAAACTGCAAGCGCAGTAAACTTAATACTAAAACCAGAAGCTAACCAAAGAAAAGCAGTTTTCCCATGTTGAAAGCACAGGAAATTAAGCTTTCTAATAATTTCACTATCTGGCCATTGATTAAATCTGTAATAAGGATCTAACACGCTTGAATACATAACTAAAACATGGAATGGTATCACAGATTTGAAGTATGTGGGTTTTGACCTCATTTTTCTCAGTGGAGATTTTGCTTTTCTAGATTATGACTCACAAATGAAATGAAAGTTAGAGTTTCTTTAATTCAAGTACTCTGGAATTATCCTTGGTTGTTTTTTTTTATTTGTTTTGGTTTCGTAGTTGGTTTTTTTTTTTCCATTTAGGTACATATTAAAAAAATATACAGTTCTCCTTTCTTAATTCCACTACTGGTGCATGAATAATTCTTCTGACACTTGACCTGTCTACACACCTACCAAAAATCATGAAGCTCTCCAGTGTTATGGAAATTTTACATGCCAGCCACCATAACAGGGTTTGACTCCAGGATTCTACTGAGTCAGCAAGCTGAAAGAAAGATTATTCTATAGAGTTATCTTTATTAATAGCACTACAGCTCAAATGGGGTGACTCTGAAGAGGCATCCCAAGAGAAATCCCTGGGCAGTTGTACCCTTACAGCCCAAGTTTCCCAGCCCTCACACAATAGTTCAGACTATTAATAGTCTTAATATTAATATTAAGGTCTGGGGTCTTCTTACTTCTTATAGGTTTGATTTGTTCATTGTTTTGTTACAAGACAGATATCTTTTTATGCAATATATAGTAGTGTTATATACTGTTCCACATCCTCTTAGGCCAGTCACAACTAATTCTGCTGTTTGCTCTTTGATATGTTATAATACAGCTGTTATAGTTCATGCACTGCAGCATCTAAGCTTTTTCTACTAATATTACTACTATTGCCAAGTTTTAACTACATAATGGTCTTTTCAAGAACAGTTCTCCCTTTATTTTTATTAACATTCCTTTTATTTATTATATGCGAGCAGAACACTTGTACTCTCGAAGGTGTGAGCACAGTTGAGTACAGCAAATGTTATAACACTGAATACAAACAAACAGTATTACAAAGATTGTTATAAAACTCAATAATGCATAAAGAATTTTGCCCACACTCCTAAATCTAGTATCCTGGAGGTAATCCAAGACCATACTTCTTGGAATCCTGCTGAAGCATTATGGTATTGTATATTAATTTTACTTGTTCCCAAAACTTCCAGATGTCAACTGAAGTCCTCCCATTCTGGTGGGGATATGCAACAACTGGTATTAATACTAAAAGTTCGTACATACTCCCCCTTGTGAGGCTAACAAATTACCTAATGCCATTATATTTTGCAGTCTAATTCTGGAGACTTGTGAAATCTCTTCTTGTAATGCCATAATAGCATCAGCAGTATTATTGCCAAGAATTTCTATTGCCACTGAAATGTTAGCTAATACCTTTTCTTATTCACTTGCTCACAACCAGGGAAGAAACCATCTAGCAAAGGAGTGGAATGCAGTCAGCCTTTCTACTAGGGGATTACGATGTTTGGTCCTATGAACAAACATTCATAACCATGAGCCTGGCTCCATAGTTAAATTTGAGAACGCAGAAATACTAGGAGTGACAGCTCCCAAGGTGCAAATTCCTAACCAGTCCCCTGGTAATGTTTTGTAAGCTCTCTTACCATGCCCAAAACCACCCTTTACCCTCAGGCACAGGCCAAGGTGCATTGGAAAAAACCCCAAGTAGTCCTTCTATTCCTACTTTCATTATTTAGTTACAGTTATTAAAGTTGCCCACAGGGATAGTACTAGGATCTTAAATTGACTGAGGTGAGCATGATGATTTACACATATTGCATATTTCTTCTTTGCTTCTGGGATTACAACCTCCCATTGTTCTGGATCAATGTGGTCTTGATGGAAAGTAGCGTTTGTCCATAAGGTATCTAATATATTATTTGGTATACATATCCCTAACATAGGAATTCTTGAAGCTGAGAGGCTTAGAAAGTGAGTACATATCCAACAGTTAGTTTTATTAGTAATTTGGACTATGGTTTGTGATTATGAAAAATTAAAATATTTTTCCCTCCAGTAAGGCTATATTGATTTAGACACTCCCCCTAGCTATGTAATAAGCATGGCAGAGATTAGCAATTTTACCCATAGAATTTCCATAATTTCCTCAGGTGCCTGGAAAATCTTGCATCCAAATAGCTCTGGAAAAGAAATTTGTATGGTTTCCATTTCTAAAACAATGGTCGCAGTAGATTGTCCCTCTGCTGGTCATTGTTCATTCACTGGCATTCACTGGAATCCTCTGGCAGTCAATTAACGTGCAAGTGATAGATCCCATCTCCCTTTCATGTTCATCTTAAACTTTATAAAAGTTAGTTGATTATTTCTGCTGTGAAATGCAACCCTCTGTCTGGTTCAATAGATTCTGGTACTGCGTATCTCAGAAAAATTTCTTTAAAGAGAGCTTTTATGACTTCTTCAGTGTCCACTTTTCTTGTTGGGAAAGCCTCCATTCATCCTGATAATTGATGTAGTATCACTAGAAAAAGTTTATATCCACATACTGCAGACATATGTGCATATTCTGCTTGCAATCATTGGAATGGGAAAGAAGCTTATGGCTGGTTTCCCAATTCAAACACAGGCTTTGTATTTGAGCATTTCTGACAAGCAGGACAGGCATTAATAATTCTTTTAGTGGCTGGATAGGCACCCAGTGCCACCCATGCTTCTGTATACTCTGATTAGCTACTGCTTCCACTGCTCCATGAATTTTATCATAGAATTATCTGGTTATAGTTATCAGGTGCTTTTTCAATAAGACAGATTTCCCCTCATCCCTGTTATCCATATTCATCTTTATTGATTCCCATCTCTCCACTGTTCTTTTTCTTCATCTGTCATATCTGATCGATACATTTTTCTTGGATGCTTGACACTGGGCCATGAGCTCTCATCTGAAGGAGCTGCCATGATCTACTGCAGGTTGGTGAGCTACAGCTTTTGCTGCTACATCAGATAAGGCATTTCCTTTGCTGAATGCAGCAGTGTCCCTTGTATGGGCTGTAGAGGGACCCACAGGGGTCTCTTTGGGAAGCTGGAAACTACTGCATCGCTACTCAGTAAACTGCTGGGTCTTCGACTGAATTGGGTTTTATTACTCAATTCCCTTTTGAGAATTTCTCCCAAGTTTACAAGGATTTTTCACCACTTCTATCCAAATCTCTTCCACTAATTGAGAGATATTACAGTGCCCAGCACATCAGAGCTCTAGAAAGGCAGGCCACTTCCATGATGGATACCTGCAGTCTCCATATTGAATCTTGGTCCATTTTTTGTGGCTACAGCACAGGAGAAATGCATTTCTAATCTGTTACTCATTTGAGCCATCCAAACAGTTAAACATCTGCAAGTGCTGACATTTCCTTAGGGGATAATTATTTAAGAATTAGTATTTTCAGTATTCAGCCAGCTTTATCATCCATCAGCAGTCTGCATCTCTACTAGAACAAATTTTTCAACTCCTGCCTCCTTTGTACATTTTAGTTTACATTTAAGTCACTTGGCTTGCATTTCTGCTACTTTCTTTGTTTTCATCTTCTCAGTTGGCACGACCAACTCTTCTCAATTTATGACAAGCTGTGAATGTCATTAACATTATATTCTTCTCCCACCTCCAAAGCACTAATGGTGATGTTATGCAAATGACTAATTCTATCCTACTGAAGCAAATAAGAGTCTTAACTCTAACATTGCTTGAATCAAATCCCTGAAGAATACTTGACAAGTTTTTCCACTGATACAGGTACTTGAATCCACTATTTACTTTTTCAGACTGTTCTAATAGAGATCACTGTTCAAGAATGACTTGTCTTAGAGTTTAAGAGAATGTTTCCTCAACCCTCTCAAACTGACTCATTAAAAAATTCAATCAAAACCAAAACACATTTCTTCTAGACATACAAACATTGTGTCAGCATCTATGGAATTTTAATTTATAAATACATGTGCTTACAGTACATGTGCAAGTCAACAGTGTTACATGTTAAGAACACTTGCAATTCAATCAGCATAACTTTGGTAATCTAGTTTATTGTATCTGCTGTGGTAATTTCTGCACTTCGTTGTTGGTTCAGGAAGGGCTTTAAAATTTTTGTGCCTTTGGAGTTGCCTGTGGTTTTCTGTTGTTGTTTGGATTTTTTTTTTTCCTTTGTAAGGGTTTTTGTTTTAGTTTGCTTTAACAGAAGTATATTCTTAATAGTCATAGGCTTATAATGTGACAGCAAAAAAAACAGTATTGTTTTGTAATGACACATAGAAACTGCTACTCATGCATTAGACAAATAACATGCAAAAGGGGGAGAATTTGTCTATGCTTACTACATTGTGGGATTTATCCTCTGTAAATGGCATACAAGAAACACCCTAACCTAAGTCCAGGAGTATCAACCTTTATTCCATCTTTCATATGATGACAAGGGTCAGGTAAATCAGTTTCCGTTGCTCAGTTAGACAATGATAGATTAGGAGCTCTCTGCTTGGCAATACATTAACTCATACACAGAGATATGTAATGTAATCGTACAAAGTATATAACTAGGGAAGAGAAACAGGAGCGTCATGGGCACGATACACTTCATTTCAGATGAGAATGCAAAAATAGGCTGAGATGAGCCTCACCTTGAGGTACACCAACCATAAGAGAAAGCCAGCACAGCTCACTCAGACAGCCATTATATAATGTTACAGCCATGTACAACAGAACAAACCCTGTCCTCCTTCCCTCCACCTCCCCAGAAGTTAAATTGTTAAGAGGAGATTTGACTTAATCTGAAACTTGGCAGCATGGCATAGAAGTTTCAGGCTTTTTTTTCCCAACTCTAAGTTGCCTGCCTATCTTTAGCTGCCAGACCTCACTGTGATGCAGATGTAAGCTAATTGTTTCAACTAGCTTACCTGATCTGAAATCAAAGTACATTGCTTAAAATTTTCTTGGCTTGCCCAGTACAATTAAAGAGACAGTACAGTGGAATCTTTACAATCTGAACACATTTTGTATTAGTCATTTGATGAAAGGAGTTTCATGCTACCGCACTAGTAGTCTTCACAAAGTGAAGATTGTACATAATTTTTACCTCTGAAAATAATGAGTGCTTTGCCAAAAAGGCAAGGCAACAGAAGACAAGAAGTGTATTTATTTTTACATACACCAAATATTCTTAATTGTCATGATAGACAAAAAAGAGAGCATTTAAATAACATTTAAATAAAATTTAAATGATATTTAAATAAATTCTAGACCAATAACTGTTTGCCATCACTGGATCTCCAACAGAACATTTGATTTTACCAAAATATGTATTTTTTTGATTATTTGAATTTGTGTTCTGTATCTACTTGCACATCATTTTATTTAGCCCTTCAGTTTACACCCTGCATTCTCTACTAGAAAAAACCCTAAGTATCTAGATAGCAAAGAAATCAAGAAAAAGATCAAGTTCGTTTCCTTTCATAGCTCACTGAACCCACCCATACTATATCTTGGGTTCCCCCCACCTTGATATTCTTAAGAGTTCAATAAACACTTGTCTTGGCACACAAGTCTTGTGTATTACCTATTCTGGGATACAGCTTTCACTGATGATTCTATTTGAACTGTTGGTTTGGTTTTTTTTTTTTTAATTTTCCCCACTCCATTGTTCATCCTAAGGTCCAGACACTTCAGTTAGATATACTACAAGCAGCTTTGAGCCCAAGACATCTGCAGTTCATTCTGATCATTTGCTCAGATCTTGTTCCATACGTTTCTCTTAGTGCCTATATTGAGATAGACAAGGACCCAGGATGAGCAGACAGCTGCCCAGAATGAGGAGGAAAAACAGCAGCCTGCTCCTCTAAATGCCATGCAGGCAGAAATGCTCAATTCTCTCCCCTAAAGCCCCTTTCACAATTTCTAGCTGCATTCATCCCTCTCTACCCTTTTTCCACCTACAAATTGGTATCTCCACTAACCCCTTTCTGTTCCATTATCAGCCTACAACCTCCATAACTCCAGCAGCTCATGTTCCACAGCTCCTCCTAGCCCTCTACCTCTTTTTCCCTATGCCAAACACTCCATCCCACCCTGCTTCTCGTTCCCAGAAGTTATTTTCTTGCTTTTAAAGAGTTGCATTTTTTCCTGTCCTTGAGACTTAACATCAGCATTGCCTATACTGCCAAGAAGCCTTTAGCTAGCAGTGTCTCCAAGATGAAGGTTAAGATAGTGCTAGACTTCTTTAAATAAACACAGTCATATTTATTCAGAACAACAGCATGGGAGACACTGTGCACAAGCTGAGAGGGGCTGTTTTCCAGGCAATACCACCCTCTTGCATCTATTGCAAAAGCCTCTCCTTTCTGCTCCAGATCTTCCGGTCATTCTCTGACCAGGTTTCTGGGTCTTTAATTTTAGGACAGAGGGGAAAAAAGGGGAACAACTTAAAAAAAAAAAAAAAAAACAAACAAAAACCAACAAAAGCCAACCGAACTTCTCACCCTCCTAAGAAAAAAAAAAAATCCTCAGACCTATATCCCAAACTCTATACACACCCAAAATATTCCAGAATCAGCTACATTATGTACATTGCGGGTACAGTCTTCTAAGTACTGGGGCAGCCAGCATTAGATTACTGAGGTGACTGTCTATTAATTATTTCAGGATATTTTTCTCTGTATCTATTCTAACATCATTCTCTCATATTGCCCAACACTCCTCTGCTGCTCCCTCCCTGTTCCCCCAGTCTACATTAGATACAGTCACTAGTAAGGCTAAAACAGACAATAGCTTGGAAAAAAAGAAAGGAAGAGAAGGACGAGGGGGGAGAAGGGAAGAAGCTGTGCTTCTGCAGCATCTGCACTTGACATAATAGTATTGAAATATTCTATGCATGCTCTCTGTGCAATAATCACTAGATAATCCCTGTTGCCATCCACAGGAATCATGCTTCTGAGGAGCCGAAATCACAGTAATGGGAAAATGAAAGTGGTTCATTCAAACTAAACAGGAGTTTATTCTACCCAGAAGGAAAGCAAGTCTTTCCTTTTAGTGCATTTAGAAAATGGTTTGCTGAGAGGAAAAAAAGTAGTTTTCTTTGCTTCAAGTATATTATTCCATCTCAGGTGATAAGCATAATCTACTCGACACAGGTAATTGGATAACATATCCAGAATGTTACTTACGGTATTATCATATTTACTGAATATATATTCCCAACAGTAACACTTTGAAACATTGATCATTTGACTATGTAAAAAAAAAAAAGTACCTGCAAGGACAAGTTTACTGCTGCCAGGAGTGGGCGTTCAGCTCCACTGACTCCCAGCAAGTTGTACCTGCTGATACCAGCAATGACTATGACCCCCAGTCACTCTTCTCTCTCAGAAGAGTAAGGGCACAGGATACGGGACATGCTGCATACTTGATTTCTGTAAGGGCTTTAGCACAATCTGCATGCAGCATGTGAAATACAGCAAAATTGTAGCTTACTGGAAGGTTGACAATGTCCTTTTGCTAACCTACTTCTTCAAAGCAATATTCTCTCATCAGCTTATCCTTCTTCTGGCCCTCTGCTTGAGGTCTTTGTCCTCTTCCCCTCCCCTCTACTGTGCGTTACAATTGAACTCTGTAGCTAAGCAGTCTTCTCCAGAAGCCAACTGTACAGAATAATTTTATATTCTTCTGAAAATCCACACCCCAGTGACGTGTGCTTTGAGGTAAATTTGAGGTCCTTTTATGCAGTTTTACTCGTACAGGTCTTTTACTGTTTCCACCACTTTCTTATGTACTAAATACTTTATTAGGTTGCTGGTGAGTGTGCAGGTCATATCTGTTCCTTTAAACTCCCTACTCCGGAAATAAAAAAATTCTATGTTAGGGCTCTGACATAGTAGAAAAAGGGCTTGGGCAGGCAAAAAGGAAAATATTGTCAATAAAAACCTCAAAACTATTAAAACCATCACAACAGAAAACTAATCCAGATGCAAGTATCACTGCTAAACTGGTGCACTGTGGTTCAAATATTTAACTTCTCTCCAAACTTAGATACTTGTGTTTTTAAGACCTTATTCCAGAGCTCTTGCTGACACTATGCAGATGACCATAAATAGAATTTTTACATGTAAGGATTATTAAAATTTACAGAGCTTGGACTATCCTCTTTACAAATCCTAATTTTGTAGTTCACTGCTTTTTGGCAAGACTTGTTCTTCACTGTTGGACCTATCTTGAGGCCTCTGAACTCCTATCTACCATGGGTGGCTAAAGGGTGGGTTTTCCTCACTTTTCTGTCCAAAGCCCTTGCTCTTTTTTGTTTAATACATTCTTCATTTTCTTCCCTCTTTCCTTCTTTAGTAGGGGCATAGCTGTTATTTTTTTTCTCCTCAGACTTCCTCATGTCTGCCAGCTATCCAGCAACAAGCTTCATGTTGGTGAAAAGCTGAGCTGATGATAGCTGAGTGCTGTGGGAATGCAAAACTGTGGATGAAGCATTGCAGGTTGCTGCTTCAGACTGAACATCTATACTTTTAGCTGCTGATTTTTTTTTTATTTGCACTACATAAAATACCAGATCAGCAGCAGGGCAGAGATGTTGCTTTCAAGGGATCACCTACCATTTCACCTACTGATATAACAGCGGGTTTTCAGCATGTGTGGGGATTCTGCAGCTTTCTTCACCTTTATCTTTGCTTCTGTGAAAAAGCAACAAACTATACTATAATGACAAAGTACATAGTTACAGTCCTTCCCCCCCCCGCCAAGGAGCTTTAGGAAAAGATTCTGGGAACAGTTTAGATCTACACTGAATCCTCATGTGGAACCAAGGACGGACTACTTTTGAGCAGAAAGCTCTCATAAGCACAGTGCTCCTATATAGTCCTAATGCCTTGGATGAAGAATCCTTTAAATCAGAAGCATTCTTTGACTTGGTACTGCTTCCAGCTTTAGATCCTACGAATAGAATAGGAAGCAAGCTGCTTCTAAGGGGCCAAACCCACAATGCTCACACAGCGAGTAAGGAAGTATACTCACTTCTACTAACCCTACTAGATATGCTTGTGTTGCCACTCAGAAACAGGAAAAGCTGTGGTAGAATTCAAACCTATTTTTAATTTTAAATGCATTTTGTCGATGAAAAATGAGTTTAGAACATATTAGCATGTATACCATATAAACCAGGGTTTATACCATAAAGAAATGGCCACTGTATTTTTTACTACCTCTTTGGAACTCAAGTATCTCACTAGACAGTTACCAGTACAAACATGAACTACAGCAGTTACTTCTGATAACACAAAACCTGAACACTGAACACTACTTTCCCCCTATACATGACAGGCACTGCAAATGAACTCTATATACCTTTGTTCCCTCTTTTCAAAGAGGATGGAGGCTGATAATGAGCAGAGCAGTACGCAGAACAAAAAGCCAGCTTCTCACCTCATCACCTTTCAGAACACCACCCCAGCCATCCAGTTTAAACACAATCCTGGGTAGTAGTACAAGTATGACTGAGCAACTTGGAAGAATAGCCCACAAGTCCCATACATTTTAGATATATTCCATTATAGCAGTCCCCTTGAAAGACTCATACAGACTACTTTTTTATAACTAGATTTTCAGAGGTTTATAAAATACCTGCTAAACCCTCAGTACAATTGTCAGACAAGCAAGAGAGTTAAATCTCTAAAATTAGCTGTCAAAGTTAATTGGATAGGTAGAGCAAATGATTTACTTGAAGCAGGTTATCTAGGTTCCTCCTGTGTCTGTATCTTATCTTCCCTCATTGACTGTAGGGGAAATATAAGGGAAACTCAGAACAAAAAAAAAACCCAACCAACCAACCAACCAAGGCCTGCTTCAAGTTAAGACACTGGGTTACTACAGTTTACTTTTTGAGACAAATAATTTCACACAGCTATCAATATTGAAGGCACATTTTTCACTCCACCTACATTACAAGACAGGTAAACAGGCTTGATTTGGAAAACCATGCAAACACGTGTCACTCCAGAACTAAATTTCCACCTTTCCTAACATGATTCGATTTCCTTAAAAGCTGGATCTGTGTTATATGTTACATCACTAACCTGAGGCAACTAGAAGATTAGGACTGCATTAAACACCACACATCACACACCTACCACCGAGCATAACACTCCATTTTACCAGCGGAAAGCAGAGTGGGAAAACCTATCCACCACTTCCTTTCCAGAAGGTCACGAGTGTGTTGCTTTTCACACAAAATAAACAAACAAAAACCCCACACAAAGTGACAAAAACCACAACAAAACTACTCAAAACGAAGAAAACCAAAACCACTAGAATTTGTGAAACAAAGTTACGCAAGTGATGAAACTAGGAAAAAGTCAAAGATGAGCCTCAGTTTGTATTCCACAATATCTAATAAAGCATAAGCTTCAGGTCATAGCTTTCCCCTCCTTGACAGTGATAAACAAGTACTCTTTCTACTAGTTGTCCATCTTTCACCAGGAAAATTAAAGAAGAACACTTGATGCTTCAATTGTCCTGTCAAATTTGTTTGGAATTTGATAATTCAGTCAAGAGTAACTTAAGACTGATTTGCAGCCAGAAATACAGACATACATTGATTAAAGACTTCTTTTCACAAGGAAAACAGGCTAAAAAATAAAGAGTTGTTTAGGATGATAGGAGTATTGTTGATGCTTGAAGATTTAAGGCTGTTGATGGGCAGGAGCACTGTAGACTCTTGTCCATTTTACAAGACTTTACATCCTGTTAATTGTTTTCACAGGAAGAGCTAATATTCACGCTTTATCTTCAGGATAGTTCAATACTTTGAAAAACTTCAGAACACTACATTTCAAAATAGCAAGACACCACAAGAGACTCTATCAAGTTACAATAGTACTCTGTTAACAAAAAACAAGTCTGGTCTTCAAGATTGAAATGCAAACTTTTCTTGTTGCATCCTTTACTACATCTCCAGTGTTTTACCAATCTGTAACGGGATCTTTACGCCTTTGATATTTCTTAAAGCCCAAGTTTCTGCTGTTATACAAGTAACCCAGAAACATTTTTTGAAAGGAGAAAATTTCAATCATACACTGTGTTTAAACAAGGTTGACATCAAGTATAAAGTTTCAAGGGTCTAAAAGTAAGTCTGAACTCCCGCTGAACTCTGTATTTTTAAGTTCTTCTAGATTTTATCATAATCTTTGAGGCTTGCAATATACAAATACTTTGACCAATATTATATTCCTTAATGCATGAATTTCTATACATGGTACTTAAGTACTAAATCTGTATATAAAAATGATCTCTTCCATGATTATCACGTAGTTCCGGATGTGTTGACTGTTAAAAGAAAATCCAAAGCAACAACAAAACACAAACCAGACACCACTCTAATTTACCCCTGAGTGCCATGATTTTGGCCATCTGTGGGTATTTGAGCTTTTAATTAAAGCCCAAGCTCCCAAACCCAGGAATTTTAATCTTCCTTTTAAAAAGAAAATGGAGCTTTCCTTGCTGCAGAGAGGAGCTTGGAAGTATGTGCCAAATATAACCTAAAGGCTCAGAAGCCAGTAGGCTTGTGAAGAGATTCCTCCTCCCTCAGATTAGGATTTATTTTTTTTAAAAAACGTTTATCTTTAAAACCAGTCATGGGATTTTTGGATCATTTTAGACTGTCTTTGCAATAGATTTTTCTAAAACTTTTTATTTCCTTTTGACAGTTAACACCTATCATCTTATCCTGTATGATTTTAAAAAATTAAACCTTGTTTATTGGTAGCTAGTTATTGGTTTACTCATGAGATAATTGGATAAGTGTATTATAGCAACGGGAGTGTCTTTTCACATTCATCTTTCCCATTATAGGTTCACCCCTCAACTAGTGTAAACAGATTTGTTTCAGGTTTCTTGGTGTCTCCTATAAGAATAGTTTCAAGGTGACAAAATGCTTTTAAAGTTAAAGCCAAGCTCTGTTAGGCTATGAACAGGAGAGCCCGAAAGAAAAGAAGTACATAGTTTGAATACACCATCCTTTGCTCTATCTATTCTGTCCTTGCAGGCAGGTTCCTATTTTTAGCCCGATGGCTGCCAACTAGCCAGTGCTCAGCTGTAGGGTGAAACAGTGCATTCAAGCCCTAGGAAACTTTTCTTTCCCTTATACATGAGGTCTGGCTGTCTGATCTCTGCAAGATCTTCTTCAGACTCTCCAAGCTGAAAGAAGTCCATGCCCTTGACTTTTTCCAGCAGCCCCTACAGACTTTTGAAACTTTCTGCCCTGCTAGAGCAGGCTCAGTTTGAGCAGGAGGGCAGGAACAGCCCCTTCTTCCTGCAAAGGAGTGCTGCCTATTTGCATCTCTCTGCTTCAAAAGGCATAATACCTCACTTCATCAACAACAAAAAACCGCAAACACTCATAGCCCATGTAAGTGTGTGGAGACCACAGTAACACTATAACCATACTTACAAAAACCAAAAGCAAACAAAACAGCACAAGGCAAATACATGCCTTGAACTTGTACTATTAAGCCTCAGACATTTTATTTTTCACCTGATCCACAACACAGATAAATCCTCCACATAATCTCCAGACCACCAACAAATACCTCCATTTTACTACCCATGGAAAGCCCTTCAAATTACTGAGCAGAACAAATTAGTTGTCTCATAATGTATGTCTTGGACTTAAAGATATAGAGTACTTAAAAACTTTCCTTCTGCTTTAAAGTCTTGTCTATTTTGTATGTCACTGATAATCCTGGAGATCATGTCATTTAATCTTATTTTAAATCCTTCCTCCTGTGATACCTAAAAATATCTGCCAAATGTGACTGTTTAGACTAAGGGCCATTTGTGACTACCTTCTCTCATTATCTTCTTTTCCCACTTTCAATCAGTTCATCTCTGTATTTATTGTCTACATAATCTTAAATTCAGATATTATAAAGAAGTTTTTTTCACAAATAGAGCTGCCCTAATGATTTCATATTTTACAACAACTAGTAGCTGGATGCCTGAAAGGATGCCTAGGAAAAAGGAAAGAAGGAGGAGATAGAATTACTGTTTAAAGCATAAACTAAGAAAAAAGTTCTAGATTTCACACTTAATGAAATTTACTGTTAAAGATAATCAAGAACTCAAAAATAAGTGAGGACAGAGCAGCATTATTGTTCTAGAGCTTTTGGGTAGTAGTTTTTCATTTTTATATCCTCTTTCCTTTTCCTGAAGGATAGGCAGATAAAATAACACAAGAGGAGCAATGCTTAATGTGAAAAACTAAAACTGACAAGGAGTTCTCTCATAACTTTAAATAAGTCATGCAGAATAGCTTTTGCATCATAAAACACTGACACAGCTCTAAAAACAAATAAAAAACCCACAAGTCTGGTTATGCCTACCTTACCTAGAGCTCAGCAAAAAAGCATAAGAATTTATTCACAAAACTACATGTTACCAGTTATAACTTTCTCAAAACATAAAAAAAAAATATCTTTGAGATGTTTCTAAGTCTTAAAGCTGCAACATTATTTAACTTAAAAAAACCTCCAAAACAACAAACAAACCACAAAGCTCTTAGTAAAAAGACTAATTTCCTCTGATATGCTTAACCAAGTAGTTAACAGCTCTCATTCTACACAGCTACTTAGGTAGATATTCACCACCACTTTTATCTTTTCATCCTCACTCCCCCAAGCTACTAAAGATTAATTTCTTACCTTTAAAAGCACTACTCATCCTCAGCTATGGATCAGGAACTCAGTACACTAGCAGCTAGTCAAACTTTTCTTATAACCTGCTAGATGAGCAGCAGGTGCTAGGGCTAAACTTTCAGGTGGATCCAGTTGAGTTAATTTGAAAATGCTGCCTGTGATTGCAGGCTGCAAGTTCTAGCCTTAAAGAATCATTACTTTGTATTAGCATTAGTGGAAGACACTGAAATTATGTAGCCCTGTTCTATATGAGCAAGAGCAATAATGTATATTTACCTGTGTGTGTTCAGAAACAACCCTTATCACAGGTGTGGAAAGACTGGGCCCAATGGGTTAGGTGCATGTCTGGGCTTCTTATTCTGGAAGGGTGGAGAGGTGTGCCTGCTCTTGGATTTACAGTCACAAGGGTAAGCTTGGTGTTGGAGATGGATGTGTAAGAAGGGCACGCTGCATCCCTCCAAGAAGCACAGTGAGGCTAAGCAGGCAGGGAGTAACTCCTTTTGGAGTTCTGTCTGCATACTGATCCCAGCTGTGGTCCTCAAGCATGATGAACTCTTCTTCTGAATCACTCCCAATATGTAATATATGCTATTATTACTTATATTCTTAATGTCTGCAAGACACTACCTAAATGCTAAATATGTGATAGTGACAACAGCAACAAAAATAGGCACTTGCCGAAAATGAAATCAACACACAGATCAATTTTGTGAGCTTTTGTTGCACATTTTCATGATTTAAAGTGTTTGGCGCTGTGTCTTTCCCCCCAAGCTACAGTTCTTCACAACTCGAGTCACAAAGTAATTTCTGAACTCTCCAGGTACTGCTAATTGACTTAAAAGCTCTGAAAACAAATTTTCAGAAAAAATATGCCCAGACTAGCAGAAAAAAAACCCAACCACCCACCAAACTTCTAAACTGTAGTTCTTATGCATTTCTTAGTTTAAGGCTTTTTTGGGGGTGGGTGGGTTTTGTTAGGTTTTTTTAGGTGTAGGGGTTTTAAAGTCAATCTTTTCCTTTGGAGAATGAGGCTAGGGAAAGGGGATTTTATGCTTTATAATACCTGCACATTATCAATACAGTGAGAACTGTATGAAGATTTAGAATTCCATGGGGGCAGAGAACAGAAGGAAGAGAAATAATATGAAAGAGAGAATAAAGATTAGAGCAAATATTGTAAGGAATTGCCTGGTTCCTTTCTGTGTACTCTGTTAATAATCAGCTGGCAAAGAGCCTTCTAGGACATGAATGGGAAATTCTGATGGATGAAGGACTTTGCAACCTGAGCGAAAGAAGCCAGAGACTATCTTAAGTACAATAGACTGAAGGCAGCAGACTTGAGAATAGTTTGTAAAAAGATGATTTTAATCCTCTATATAGGGACATATTAAAGCAGTTCAACAACAATTTTCAGTTGAAAATGCAGTTCCAGCAATATTAAAATGTTTTACTTTCTTCCTGCTTGCATATACTCAGGTGAATGCAGAATGCTATAAGTTTGCACTACACTTCCATGTTACAGATATTTTTTTGAGTCGAAATACTTCTGAATATTTTACTCCATGCAATAGTAAGATTGTGACTATTTATCATAATACAGTACTAAAGCAAATTGAGAAATTTTGGACTTATCCCCAGTTACCATTTGTATAACTAAAAAGGCCAGAGAATTGCAAATAAAGGGAAATATGACTGTTGGTTTCTAGCCTATATTTCCCATCCCAGGCAGCTTCCTAGTTTCTCTCCCTCTCACCCTCTGATCTTGTCAACTCCTCAACAAAATTTGTCTCTGCGTGTGATTTGCCCTGGGGACAAGGTGTGATATTCTTGTTCATGGTACTCAGATCTGCACAGTGCTCCAGTAGTGACACAGAAGCAGTGAGTGGTGAAACACAGGTCAAAAGCTGAAGTGGGAATCTTGACAGCCTGGGAATTGTTATACCAAATGTATGAAACACGTGGGAATTGTAACTGCCCCAGAAGGGATGGATGGGTGCAACAGCATGTTCCTCTTTTCTTTGAAATTGCTAAACCCTTTTGAGTGAAATTTTCTGCCACACTTGTATGAGCATAATATCCAGCAAGAGAAAAAAATGTGTCTGAGTAGAAGTTTGCCAAAATTAGAAGCAACCGAATACATGATCTTTTAACGGTAAGTACCAAATATCAATAGATATATAACAATGATATTCAACAACTCTAAGCACTCTACATCTGTTTGCAGAGACCAAGATGTTTTTTGGCTTAAAGGGATGACATTTCACATGCAAGAGAGCTTGCAAAAATTATGAAGAGTGTGTGAGAGCAATCACATATTTTATCTCAGAAGAGGGGGAGAACATTGGATTGAAGTTGTTCTAGACAATAAAGTTGCTTTAGATGCTGATTAATTGATTTCTAGAGACTGAGTTAGTAAGAAATTCAACTGAGCACTTTGCTGCAAGTGAGAGTTATATGAGCTAGGTATAAAAATGTCTCTATCTTTCCTTCCAGCCCCAATTACTGGATAACTTCCATGCTCATGGATTAATTTCAATGAGTCTTTGAAATTATCTGCTTGCTCATTGAATTTTTACTACTTGTACAGATTCAACATCTAATTTATTCTAAGAACTCAAGAGACCTGATCTTGACTAGTTTTTTTTCTGTCTTAACAGGATTTATGACAATGTGGACTGTTTTGGCAGCCCGCAATGTTTTTCCAGTTACGGGGTATGACCTGAAGGCAGTGGATGTACCAATAATCTGGTGAAATAAAAGTTAGACTCAGAGTGGTATGTTTTGTATCAAAAGAGAAAAGCATCATGTAATTATTTCACAGAGGGGAAATCACAAGACAAAAAGCTAATCATAACCTGTAGCATTTATTAGAATAGTGACAGTACGTGATATGACAAGTGCTGACGTGCTATTTTTTAGATATGGTAAATGTAAAAGAAGGAGTTAAGCTGTAACAATCTGCTTTAAAAAGTTGACAACTATATAACCAGCCTAGGGACTGAGTTGCCTGTTTCACAGAGTATAGTTTGTTGCAGCACAATGTTCTGGCCTTGGTGCAGTTTTAATGCACCAAGTTGTTGTTGAAAGAAAGGTACATCAGAGAGACAGAATAGAAGGAAAGTTAAAACCTAGACAGGCAATTGAGAAGAAAACAGTTAGTAGCTCAATGGTTTGAGAACAAAAACGTATTTTGAAAACACTCATAAAACACTAAGAAAAAGGATCACGGAATTGTCAGAGTTGGAAGGGAACTCAAGAGATCTTCTAGTCCAACTCGCCTACTAAAGCAGGAACACCCAGAGCACATCACTCAGGGCTGCATCCAGGCGGGTCTTGAAGATCTCCAGAGTGAAGGGGACTCCATGACCTCCCTGGGCAGCCTGTTTGAGGGCTACATGCAGAGAAGGAATGTGTAGCAGCATCTAGAGCCACCCCTTTCCAAGGGACGGTGGAAGCCTGACCTTCACTCACTTGACTGAAATCAACCTGGGCAGTATAGGCTCACCATACATCTCACTCGTGATAGTGAGACTATTAATGCTTAGCTTGTTACACAGACAGCAGATAGGTTAATGGGAAAAAATGCTTCATGCTCTAAATTGTATATCTTTCTTGCAATTAAATTTTGTACATGGTAAAAATTTCTTCCCCATATTAAAAGTGACCCGAAGAAGGACAGTTAGACCTGACCCATTTAATTATGAGAATGCACTGGTCAAAACTGCTGGCTAAATACTAAAAAATTATCTCAGAAGTAGAGGTGTAATACATGTATATTGCTTAGCTGTTCAACTGATTTATTAGAAGTCATTATTTAAACAAAACCCAAAGCAACAAAAAACCCCAACACCCCCCCCCCCCCCAAAAAAAAGGAAAAAAAAAACCCAACCAAAAAACAAGACTTCATGTCTATAAAATTCCTTGTAAGTAATTACCTGATGGCATTAACTCAGTATCAGTTTTTATCATCCTACTGAATGTATGCCAACATATGATTTCCTTTGAGGATGTGAAAATTTAAGTTTAGTAGCAGGAGGGAAAATTAACTTTTGACTACGACTGTGCTTAGGCAGTTGGACAGCTTGCCAAGGCATGTTTTACAGTGGATTGTTCAGCATTACACAAGACACCATGCACCAGGGATGTGTGTAACCCACCAAAGCAATCCCTCTGCTGTGCTGAGATGGATTAGATGACTCACTACAATGGCTTTCCAACTGAAATTATTCTTGATTAAACAATAAGATGTGTGCAAAACTTCAAACTTCAGAAACAGGAGGAAAAAAATAAAAGCAAACCCTGCAGTTCTCTAGTAGCAAAGCTGGTGTATGTCTGTGAGGAAAGAATGAAGTGGCAAATAAACAATCCTGCGAGAAATTAATTTCAGGTTTCTCAAAGGATCTAGTTTCGGTTTTTTTTTTAAAAAAATTATTTTGTTTTGCCATTCATAGAATCACAGAATCGCCTAGGTTGGAAGGGATCTTTTAAGATCCCCTAGTCAACCAATGCGGAAAAAAACCCAAACCAAAACAAAACAACCCACAAACCACCACACCACAACCCCAGACACCACACAAAACACTGCCCAACACTAATCCATATCCCCGAGCACCATGTCAACTCGTCTCTTGAACACCTACAGGGATGGTGCCTCAACCACCTCCCTGGGCAGCCCATTCCAATGCCTGACAACCCTTTCAGTAAAGAAATATTTCCTAATATCCAACCTGAACCTCCCCTGGTGCAACTTGAA
>BJBW01003503.1:1174-78119 GCA_004320125.1 Scolopax mira
GTTGGCTGTCTTTGCTGTTTTCAATCTGTAAGAGATGAATTTGGGTTCTGTGAACTCTGTGTTCCTGAAAAGCTGCCTATTCTGCATTCCCCATATAAAGAGTCTGTCTTTATGCCCTGCTTGTTCTTGTACTTAATTCGTCTCCTTCTATTCCTCAGGGAGAAACTCCAGGTTGTGTCTGTGGTCTTTGGAAAGCGTTTTAAAATATTTAGGAGCCTGAAAATGACTGACAGATATAATAACACACTTTGTACTATAATGTGAACCTTACAACCCTTAAAATTAGCTATGGAAATACACAGTTGAAGAAGTGTGCACTAAGTGCATTGTATTATGTGAATAGTGACATTTATTTAAAAAAAAAAAAAGAAACCCAAGATGAATTTAAGAGAAAAATCTGCATTTTTAAACACATGGCTATCATCTCAAAAATTTGAGAACTTGCCAGCTGTGAAGAGAAGTTTCTTTCTCCCCCCTCCTCCCCCATCTGCCTTTGCCCACTGAGGAGGAGCAATGATGGCAGTGAGTGAGTGTTAAGGACTGGACAATATTGACTCTTTTAGTCTTGATCTCACTCTTTATAAAATGAGTGAGGTTTTTTTTCTTTCAGAGGTGTAAGGGGAAAATAGCATCTGAACACTGAGGCAAATATACCTTACCAATGCTCATTGGATGTAAAATACCTTCACGGTGTAAAAAACATTTCTTAATGTACTTTCAGAAGTTATCGCTTTCTGTGGGAGAGTGGAGGTGGTGTATCCCTGTGAGCACCAGGTTTGAGACATAGAACATATCAAAGACTGATTTTAAAACCACTTTTACAAGCCAAAATGATAGGCCGGGCTGTTGTCAGAAATCAGGGAAGTTTACCAACTGACTTCTGAAGTAACTATCTGATCATGTGTAGGTTGCTTATTCTTTCTCTCAAATTTGGAAGGAGTTAGCCTAACTTTCTCCTCAGTTGTGTGAGACACCACATTGACTTGGGCTGTTCCTGGTGGCTTGTTTTCCAAGGAAGGTGATAGTCTTCCAGCCTCTTGCCATCGTGATCCCAGTGCCCTTCAATGCTGGGAAAAAACGGGACGTGGCTGATGAGGTGAGGAATGAGAAAAAGTAGATATGGCCGTGTTCCTCCTCTCCTTTCAGGATGAACTAAACATCACATCCAACTTCTGCTGCTGAAGCCCGCCGGGTTTGTCACCACATGCCTGTAATCTGGGGGTCTCATGAAATCTGTATCTAGGAGCACCTTTCCTGTGTGAATCGCAGAAATCTTTTGCACAAAAATTTTCAAAGCTGATGTGTGTTGAAGTGGTGTATGGTCCTGTGTCTGTGCACTGTGGTTACCAACCTAGGGAGCAATGGCAGTCAAATTATGGCTCTCTTATTTACTGGGGGAATGGGCTTTGTTGCCTTCTGCTATCATCTTCTGCTCCTTTGATTTTTGCTGTAAGTCTTTGCTGTTTGGGGCAAACAGTAGGCTCATAGCAGAGAATCAAATAATCCTTGAATTCTGTAATTTTTCTAACAACACAACGAGATTATTTTATGTTTAATAGTATAACTAAGACATCAAACCCCAGACTTTGAACACTAGGACTTCCCTCTTTTTGTATAATATACTGTAGAGGTTAGCTGTCCAGGTAAAATGCTAGGCTGGCATCTCTGATTGGATAGTCTAGGTCCAACTGGATGGAAGATGCCAAGTTGAAGAGCACATCTCTTTCTAAAGGAGGTCATAGCTTTGGTCTGCAGCCATCTGCATAGCCTTGCCATGGCAAGCTTGACTTCATTGCCTCCTGCTCTTCTTTTTACCTGCATGGACAAAACGGCTTACTATTATCTCCACTGAAATTAATAGAATTGTATCTGACCAAAAGTGCTTTTGTGTTCAGAAATGTGTCCTCTGTGGTTTATGGCTAATTCAGAAGTCTAGTGATCAGAGAGACTATTGTTTTAAGCCATAATACGTGTTTATTCATATCGTACATCAGCTTGCATCAATAGCTATTGTCAAACCAACTCTGTTATGCCTTCGAGATATTTGGGGCTTTTGGGTCGGTTGCAAGACATTAACTATCAGTATTTATTTATACAAACGCTAGATAAAATGGCATGTTAAAGTAAGATTGATAAATTGCAACACAGCAAAAATATAAACCAGTGAGATTTGTATTCAAAAGTAGGAACAGTTTCCCCATCAGAGAAAACAGCAAGAAAACATGAAGAAAAAAAAAAGAAAAAGATTGGTGATTGAGAGATGCTTTGAGTAGAAGAAGCGTTTATTTTTTCAAGGTAGTAATAAGTTGGCTATACCTAAGGGAAATTTGGTAAGGAATATGATTCACTTTGGTCACCTCGGAAACAAGCTGTCAGTAGATATTTGAATTATTATTCAAATATTTTATTATTACTATATCAACAGCATGGCTAATCAGATGTTTTAATGCATAATACTGCAGCAAAGTAATTTACTGACATAGAAGCAAATAAATATTTTAGCATATGGGTAATAATAACCTGGATGTGCTTTTTGTATTTATTAGCCAAGTCTTAAAAACTCCCTGTGAGCATCCTGAACAAAGATGGATGCTTTTGAATTTTTATCTACTTTGTGTTAGCACTTATCTTTTGTTACTGATTCCTGAACAAATTGCAGTATGTGATGTCCTTTTAATTATATGCCTGTGCTTGGATGCCCAGATAGAGACTTTTGGCTTTTAAAGTGCTGTTGTTTAAGGTGAACACAGTATGCACAGGAAAGATAGCTCCTCCTGCATCTGCCCGGGGGAACTGAGGATTGCTATAATTTGCATATATATAAATATGTGTGTGTACACTATCTTTTTTAAATAATACAAATGTCAGCTATCTAATTTTTTTTATCAGCTGAAGATTTAGCATGTAGATATTCTAGTGCACCTCACGATCTGAGTCTTGACCTAGAGCCGAAGAGACCATCCTCTACCATCATCCTTGGGTGTCTTCCCTGTATTTTGAGTAGTAGCAGATTGATGGGGGATTTATCAGAGTACAAGAATCTAGTATCTAGTTGTAAATCAGCGAGATTTGTATAACCTAGAATCAGTGCAAAGTCTATGCTATGTAATTGTAAGAAATTTGTATCAGTCTTCCTTTGGTTTGGAGGTCTTTCTGCCATTGTGCAAACCTCAAAATAATTTAACCACAGTGGTTTCATTATTTCTGTGTCATTTTTTTTCCCTTTGTTTTCTCTAAAACTGTTTCAACAGAATCTGGTTCTGGGATAATTTTTCAATGTCAAAGCAGCATATGATTTTACCCTTCCAAAATCTTTGTGAAGATTCAGAAGCAGAGCTCAAAGCATGTGACACATTGAGGCAAATGGCACGTGCAGTTAGACAATTTAAAATTAATAAATAGAAAGCTATTCACAAAGGACTGTAAAAATGGGGGGGCTTGTGGGGACTGATTTATGAGGCAAGACCAGAAGTTAGATATGCATAGCTTGGTTGAGGGGATAGAAGGAACATAACTGTTTTGAAATATTTGCAAGAACAGTCAAAGAGCAGCTTTTTGTGAATTCAGGGTTGTGGACTAGACAGAAGTGTTTTAGAGCTGCCAAGGTAATGAGAAGGTAGAAGTTAAGAACAAAGTTGTTAAGATTTCTGAAAAACTGGATGGTAAATAGAAACTGATTGTTAAGGAGAATTTTCTATATATTCAGCTTTGTTAGACCATAGGATTGATCAGTCTTTTGTACTGATGTATTTTTTCACTTTTTTACATTTGTCTTTGTGAAAGCACTGCAGGAGAACAAAATGCTGTTTAATGGAAGAAGGTGGATGACTTAAAATCTTTTCTTTTTGGGTCTTGAATGTCAATGTTTTGTGAGAAAGCAGCATGGTCTCTGTGTACAAATCCTGTTACTGTACATTACTAATTTTTCCTTGACAGTTATTATACCCAGAAATGCGGATCCAGTCTGGATACAGTAGTCATACCTTTCCTTTGATTTAATAGAATGTCAGCCTCAAAAAGGCTGGCAGTTGTCTTAAATTGATGGGTTTATGACTCAATAGGGTTTTAGTACATCGCTCACCTTAATGAAAAACAATGTCTAGCTAATTAAACAGCATCTATCAGCTGTTAAAATTACAGTTATTAGCATAATTCTTACAGGACTTAAGTAGAGTGGAAACTTGAAAAGTTTTGATGTTGCCTTTCCATCTTAAATAGGTCTCTGGTTCTCCATCCTTTAGTACTTAAGAGATACTAAACGTGGTGATATAATCTTTAGATTCCTTTTCAGAGGCTAAAGGAAATAAAATCTGTATTTTAAAATGGTAAGTCAATGAAGTGGGTTGACCTTGGCTAGCCATCAGGTGCCCACCAAGCTGCCCTATCACTCCGCCTCCTCAACAAAATGGGGAGAAAACATAATGAAAAACTCCTGGTTTGAGATAAGGACAGGAAGGTAATTAACCAATTATGATTGTGGGCAAAACAGATTTGACATGAGGAAACTAATTTAATTTATTGCCAATCAAATCAGAATAAGGTAGTGAGAAATAAGAACAAGTCTAAAAAACACCTTCCCGCCACCTCTCCCTTCTTCCCAGGCTCAGCTTCACTCACCATTCTTTTTCCAGCAACCTCCGAGCAGCACAGAGACATGTGGAATGGGGGATACAGTCAGTCCATAATGTGTTGTCTCTGCTACTCCTTCCTCCTCATGCTCCTCCTTTGCTCCAGCACGGGGTCCCTCCTATAGGAGACAGTCCTTCACAAACTCCTCCAGTGGGTTTCCTTTCTGCAGGGTCAAAAGTTCTGCCAGCAAACCTGCTCCAGCATGGATTGTCCACTGGGTCACAGCTTCCTTCAGGGCACATCCAGCTGCTCCAGCGAGGGGTCCTTTGTGGGCAGGTGGATATCTGCTCCACTGTTGACCCCCATGGGCTGCAGCAGGACAGCATGCACTACTATTGTCTTCGCCACAGGCTGCAGAGGAATCTCTGCTCTGGAGCACCTCCTCCTTCTTCTTCTTCTTCTTCTTCACTGACCTTGATGTCTGTAGAGTTACTTCTCTTGAATATTCTCCATCTTCTCTCCCAGCTGCTGTTACAAGACCTTTTTTTTTACACTTTCTTAAATATATTCTCACAGATGTGCTACTGATGTCACCCATAGGCTCAGCTTTGGTCAGTGATGGGTCCATCTTGGAGCTGGCTTGCATTGACTTTGTTGGACATGGGGGCAGCTTCTGGCACCTTCTCACAGAAGCTTTCCCTGCAGCCCTCCTGCTACCAGAACTTAGCCATGCAAACCCAATACAGTAAAATAAGAGAGTTTCTTTTCTGCAGAAAGGCATGTGGTCAAAGTGATCGTGATATAACTTCTGAAGTTGTTGTCTTTCTACACTTTCTCAGCAGAAGGAGCTGTTCTAATTATGGAGGAAATTTGAGGAGGAAAACCACCCTTGGATCATGATACAAGGACTTGGACTGTTTTGTGTTTGTCTCCTTTCAGTTATACAACCATCTTAGTCTTGTCTAATAGCCCATCACCATGAGCTTTAGCCTGTCTCCTTTGTTCCCTGTTTTCACATAGATACTCCTTGGACTTGTTATCCTAACATATAGACTCTTAGTTCCCTCTCTAGCTCAGTTTAATCTCTTTTTTTCTGTCTTTTCCCATACATTAAGGAAATAACTGTGTAAATATTATTACTCTGAACCTATTTTGAGATACTCCCTCTGCTTTCCATCAAAGGGCACACATTAAGGATGGAAATACAGACGGTGGCTTCTCTCTTCACTCCTCTTTACACCAGTTCTAAAAATGCTGTTATTCTTCTTGTGAATAAAGAGGATGTTTTTGGTGGTCTTTGCCTTCATGGAGGCGGTTCTGTGCTGCTGCTCAGGGATGTGTCTGTGTTAGGAGTTGTGTCCTCTACTCCCGCGCCTGCCTTTCTCTTCAGTTTTTGCTAGATGCTGGTGAATTAACTAGCTGTCAGTCTATTTACCATTTTACTGAAAGCTCATTGCAAATATAGATTCTCCTGTAGAGACGTTTTTTGATGGCTGTTATACCAAGAAGACAAGGTAGCAGTCTAGGAACATAAAGGATACCCAGGACAGGGACATGTGAACAGAGCACTGATAAGTGGGACAGTGTACCTTAATCCAGGAACTTGCTAAGGTAAGAAGTGTGGGTGTTGAGTTGTTTGTTTTTTTAAAAAAAAAAGCGTTTTGTCCAGGTTTCAAGGGTCATGTAGTAATTTGCAGCACCCAGGCCTGTTGGGAGACCAAATCCCACCAGTGCCTGCTAGCTGTCTTCTCCATTCTTGTCAGCTACAAATTCTCTATTATACAGTGGTATGGACATGTTGATCTTCACTGCTGTGAGCTTTGTATTCTCAGAATTATTTTCAATAACAAAAGCGAGAAACTTGTGTTAAGGAAACAAATCTTGAAGACTCTTCAAAGTAGGATCTTTATCATCTCATGACTTCTATGTGGGGTACCTTAACTTTGACCTTTCATGCTTTTAGAAGTCTCCAGTAACAGTAGTATGTTTTCATAAAGCATTGGCCTGTCTGGCTGTGCTATGTGGGTGACTTCATGCTGTGTATTACAATATGACCAGGTTACATTGCTGTTAATAAAAAAGAACAATAGCTTGCAATGTATTTGGAGTGAAGAGAGAGAGTATTGGAAACTGTTGGAGATGAGGATTCTTTTGCTCTGATTGTTCGTATTGACTTTCTATCCACAGCTTGTCTAGTTTTGCTGTCTTTATTTTTTTCAGTTTATTTACAGCTAATGTAGAATGACCAGTGAAATCAGGATAGAAATTTTGCTTCTTAATGGAGGTGGTAAAAATGCATTTTAGATTACTATAGTAGTCTCCATCCTAATATTGATAGCAAAAGCTCACATTGTTTTCATAATGGTTCTCTCCAAGGACAAAAACCATGAAGCTATCATCAACAGCAATCCAAGAGTTACTATTTTGCTTTTAAATCATAACTTAATCTAGTTTAAAAGATTGAGATAGAGCACAACATTTGAAACCGGTAATGCTGGTTCAACTCTCCTGTTCTTTCTCCTTGTTCAGTGGGAGATCTTTGTTCATAGAATCATAGAATGGTTAGAGTTGGAAGGGACCTTAGAGATCATCTAGTTCCATCCCCCCTGCCCTGGGCAGGGACACCTCCCACCAGACCAGGTTGCTCAAAGCCCCATCCAGCCTGGCCTTGAACACTTCCAAGAGATGGGGCAGCCACAGCTTCTCTGGGCAACCTGTTCCAGTGTCTCACCACCCTCACAGGAAAGAATTTCTTTCTGGTGTCTAATCTAAATCTCTCCTTTCCAATTCAAAACCATTACCCCTTATCCTGTCACTGCACTTCCTGACAAAGAGTCCCCCTCCATCTCTCCTGTAGGCTTCCTTCAGATACTGTTGATATATATTGTTGATTCATCTCCCTCTGCAGTGTGCTAATACGTGTTTACACACACATGTGCATATACAGCACACTGTTCAGTACGTTGGTTCAAACCTACTGAACTCATAGTGTCTTTCTCTTCATTTCCTCAAGGAGTACTTCAACTTGCTCTATGCTTCTGCCACTGCCCTGCTGGACAGTCCTGTATTTTGATGGGGCTTGGGAGAATTGCTTATAGTTGGTAAAAGCCTGTCTTGGTCTTGTCTACCCAATGGTAGAATTGGGTTTTATTACCAGTAACGTGCTCTGAAATGTAGATAATGGTGCTGATAATAAAATAGTAATTTAATATCATGAATAAGACCGTAATGCTGCCTTTGCTCCTGACCTCCTCTCCTAAAGGTCAAGAAGCTGTGTACTGCAAATTAAAATCCTGTTTCTGGAAGAGTCTCAGCTTGTTTGCAGCTAGGCTCGTTTTCAGGAGGGCATGTGCCTGTTTGAGACCTTGCATTGAAACCTCACCCAAACAACAGACACTCTCACCGTTAGCTGTCGTGGCTGGGGAGGGTTGGGTCAGCATCTCTCCACAATCTCCTTTCTTTGGGCTCTGACTACTGGTCTTGGTGGAGCTTGAGAGAATCTGTGTGAATGAATTCCTCAGTAGCTGTCACTGATAAAGCAAATGTGAGTTAAGATGTCTCTGATGATGACATATATCATTATGATGATAGTGATATAGTCATTGGGATGCAGAGCTACTAGAAACAAAATAGTAAGGACTTGAGTGTCCCAATTTCATTTTTTTTAACTGCAGCTAAGCTTTCACTATGTTATCAAAGAGGAAAGCATTAAATCACAAGTTCAATTTCATAACCAAAAGTAAAGCAATTAAAGTTTCGTACTAAGTGTTAAGGCAGGAATTAGGGTTGCAGGTAAAGAATACTTTTCATGTTGATTCCCCCTGCTCCCTTTAACTGTTCCTCATTTAGCTCACCTCAGGTTAGGCAAAAGGAATGCGGTAGTTGCTATCTCCAAACCAGAAATGCCTCTTTCTATAACCAGTGCTGTAAATCACACCCAAATACCATATGTGTTTGGATGAGAAATGCATCTTGCACTTTTCAGTTATGTCTATTAAGGTTATGTTTATAGGGAAAAATACTTATAATACCTAAAATTAAGGGGTTTTCTTCTGATAATGTTTGCTTATTTATTTATTTTTACATTATAGATTAAATTAAATTTAAAAAGGCACAAGACTAGATTGTGTAGCGAAGATGTAGAACGAAGAATAGAGTTTAGCATGGCTTAGAGGGTTACTAGGAAAGGAACTGTTTCCCAGTGATCTATAATTTTCTTATCTGAATAAGATATTTGGGTCTAACCCTCTGGAACCTGATTAACAGGGAGTAGTTCGGACCCATGAAAATAAAATCAGTGAACCCTCTATTATGTCAAACCACCTGGTTTGGCTTGTTGTGGCATTGAAGAGACACAGTTGCCAACTTCGCGATGGTGATGAGACTGCCACTTGAAGTTCAGTGTTTCCACGTCAATTTTTCAGTAGAATAGGACAGAGGAACAAGATGTGATGGGAACAGATGAATAATGAATGATTGAAAAGATCTTGAGAGAGAACATTTAGGAAAATGCCAATAATGTTGTGAAGGCCATAAATTGAGAAGATAGGGCACAGGGAGTGTTCACCAGCACGGGACAATATTTTTCCATTACCTGTGTGCTGCTTTTGCTCTGCACAAATGGTCGTCGAGTGAACAAATTACTTTAGAGTGAAAATACTGTAGTATTAATTTTGTATGATTTTTTTTTTTGCTACTAACACACCACATCTCATTTATTATAACAGTATATATAAAAAGTCATTATAAAGTGCAAGACCAGTAATTTTCCAGGGACTATTGGCTTTTTAGATGTGCTAACACACTACCTCCAAACCTCTCTCCCATACGTTTTTTGCCAGCATTTAATTTTTCAGAGAGATGCAGTGTCCTTCAAAATGCCACAGTAAAAGGTTGCCGTGGGCACAGGGATTCCAGATCAATTATATGGGTAGCCTTCTACAATTTATCATTTGAAGATAGCATCTGTGTGGATTTGAAAGAGTAAGCCAGTCAATATCGCAGGACATAGATAGAAGCAGACGAATGGGATAAGAGTATTAGGGATAAAAATAGAACAGTAAAGCAAAAATTGTGGACAATGGTATAAGACAAGTGCTGATGGAACCAGGTCTTTAATGTAATTGCTGTCAGTATAGCGGCATGAAGAAAGAATTGTTCATTTTGATGCAGTAATCCATTGCTCACCTTTAGCCATTAGTAAAATCAGATAGAAGGGATTGAAAGGGTGAGGTATTAGCTGAATGGAAATGGATACAGTTATTTCACTTTATCATATTGCTTTGCTAATGTAGGTGAATGAAAGATTAGAGAACAACGCTCCCCTCGCTTCTTCCCTTCCCCTCTTCCTCCCCGTATAAGCATCCACTGGTATTTCTAAGAATGTTTGGAAAGACTGAAAAATAATGATAAAGAAGGAGGTGAATCTGTTACAGAAACCTGACATTCCTTTTCCAGCAGCAGTATTTATTTCATCTGTGCTTACTGAGATCCAGTAGGAGTTTCTTTCATAAGTGAAATCAAAGGCAAAGCAGGCAGGGCTTTGGGAGTACCTGTATGTAATCAGTAAACTAGAAGCAGTCGTTCTAGGGAACAGAGCTATTTTTTAAGAATGAGGTGATTATATTGCTTTGTTTTCTAATGGGCTGTAGTACATTTGGGAACAGCAGTAGCATAACCTTTTATTTGACAAAGACTTATGGAATGGTAACTCTTACAGCCAATGTGAAGTAGTTAGATTTAGAATGAAATCTCGTGCATTAAGAGCCTTTGAAGAAGAGAAATGAGTGAAAGAGTGGTACTAAATACTAAGGGAAAGTAGTCCAGTTAGATTTACTATCTATAACTCTTCCTTCTCCCATCCCTGTAGTAATTTCTTGAGGTTTCTGTCATGGATTCTAGCCACGGGAAAGAGGTTAACTCCCTCTGTGTCATGGATAAGCAAATGGTATTGCACCGATGAGCACTGCTTCTGTAAGGGAGTAGACTTTACAGATATTCACATCTTTGTTGATTTGTAGAAATTGAGTGGAGGAGCATGGTGCAGATCAGACCGTTCTCATACTCTGGCTTTTCGTAAGGGAGTAACGGAGAGCAGTGTCAAATTGCTGTTTGAAAACTTCAAAGCTTGCAGTTGCCCAGAGATGTGCTATGCTGACAGACTGTGACAGTATAGCTCAGAATTTATGGTTTAGCTTACCAAATCATCTTTGGTGGCAAGAATTTGTCCCACATATGTCTTGTGACGAGCCTTGTTTTTTCACCATCTTCTCCTCAACAGCTAGGCGATTCCCAAAACATCTGCTTTAGCAAAAGATATATCGGATGCCTAGGGAGGAATCTCATTGTTTTTTCACAGTCTGTTGCCTGTTGCAGGATGGAAAGAGCCAGTGGCTTTTCATGTTTTGTACTGTTTCATTTCTGATGAACCACCAAACATGATTATTGTGGTAAAGTTAAGCAATATTTTCTTCATGGGGGACATGTCTCTGTACCCATTCAAGCATTTATTACATTTCCAAGGATTGCCCTATTCATAGCGGTATGGGGTATCCATAGGGTATCCTCATGACAGGCTGAAAGAGTTAATGTTGTTCAGCCTGGAGAAGAGAAGGCTCCAGGGAGACCTAATAGCCCCTTCCAGTACCTAGAGGGGCCTACAGGAGAGATGGGGAGGGACTCTTTATCAGGGATTGAAGCAATAGGATGAGGGGTAATGATTTTAAACTGAAAGAAGCAAAACTTAGATTGGATTTTCAGAGGAATTTTTTACTGTGAGGGTGGTGAAACACTGGAACAAGTTGCCCAGTTAAGTTGTGGCTGCCCCATTCCAGGAGGTGTTCAAGGCCAGGGAGACAGCACTGATGCCTGCTGGTTCTTTACTTAGTCTTGTTGTTGAGGGATACAACAATAGTTCTGTAATGAAATCCCCTGTGTACTCTCAGCCAAAGAGTGGACAACTTCTCCTGTTGTAGGCTTGCTCCTGCAAAGTTCTGAGAGTCAACAATTGCTGTAGTGCCAGTACCAGGTTATTAGAGATTATTTTATTTGAAGTAGTCTCATTATACTCAGGAGCAGTCACACCTTACTTTTTACTCTTCAGGGGACTTAATACAGCTCAAGAGGACATAAAAGTATTCTTTGCTTTTTTTCCGATAGACAATGAACTTTCTGAATGTACAGGTCATTTCCCTGAAATCTAGAATTCTTTCTTGAAGAAGCTGCTGATATTCCTGAGTATGTTAAAGTACCTGGAGCTGATAAAGAACTTCTCTGCCAAAATGGCCATGACAGGACGTTATGAATGATCTTCAGAATCCACGAATCCCTTATAGCAGATCAAAGACATTGATTGAGTCCAAGAGGCCAGAGAGTATCTGGAGAGCAGAGGCGGTGGCACTGACTTGGGTAAAAGTTTTGAATTCTGCTGGACAGACAGACTCCAAATCCAAGAAGTAGCTTGCACGGTACATAGCCTCTCGTAAGCCATTTAGTGGAAGAGCAAATTAAGCAGCATTTTAAAAGAAAAGTCTTTACACCCACTCAGGCACACCGCTTAGTAGCCCGTTCTGCTGCTATGCATTCTAAAGACAAATATCAGTCTATTTTCAAAGAATAATTAGAAAGAAAAAAAATAAAAGGCTTGAATAATCCCGGATAAAGCAATCTGGATTTCAGTGACGTTCTAAACATCATAGCGGCTGCTATTATACAAGAAGAATCCTGACTTGTTTTTGCTAGTTGCTTTTGTGTGTTTGAGCAAATGACTGAGCTGCTGCCGTTAGCCAAAACCTGTTCCCCCAAATGTTTCATTCTGCTTTTTGTGATTATTTTTAATCTATGTTCTCTAAGCTGCGTTATCATATGTGAGTTCTGGCTGCATATTTTTTAAAATAGCTTATTTGCAATTGTCAGAGATACCTTATGAATAAGTTATCAACCATCCCTAAGAGCTATAGCTGCAAACATTTTAAAAAAAAAGTAATATTTATAAGTCTGTGAACATTTTCTAGTAATGTATTTATCAAATGAATGCAGTCATTCACTTAGGGTTAAAAAACCAGCTCCTTTCTGTTAAACACAGCACCACATCACTTCAATTTTCTTTAATGCTAACATATCAGTGGCAGCTTTCTAACTGATTTAAATGACCTTGGGTGAAAAGTCCAATTTAAATAAACTGGTTTTATCCTAAGAGATCTCAAGGCTCTTGAAGACCATTCCCCCAAACCAGCCACATAGGCACTTAATTAATGGCATCGTAAATTGACAGTGTAATGATGGAAAGCACAAGGGACAGTGAAACTGCAAATTTTTAGTTGTTCTTAAAGAGGACCATAATTTAAGAAGAGTAAAAGGAAAATCCTCTCACTTAGAGGGATGCTGGGTAGTCTGGATAGCAAGCTTTGAAGAGAATAGGATTGTGATATTTTGTGGAATGACTGCAGCTGAAATATCCTGGCTCCAAGCAGTTGGTCAGATTATTGGAGTCTTAGGCTATGAAAACCTTTATTTATTTTTTTTTTTTAATTTTCATTTTTTAAGGCAAAAAAAAACAACTAACATAAGAACACTAGTAATTTGTGTATTATTGTAAGTATGTAGAAGAGGGGCTCATCCTGCACCAAGGCAATATGTTAATGTCCAAGGCTGAATTTCACCAGAGCAGATTTTGGGAAGCAACCACTTTCCTTATGTCTGCTGGGTGGACTGCTTATTAGTGGAGATGAGAAGTAGGTAGCAAAGTGGTGCTGATGTTGTTGTGATCTTCACTTGAGAATTTAAGCCTAACACTATAGAAATAAAATGGAGGAATTTTTATTTTTGTCCTTCTCAGGGATGTTACATTAGTTCAGGGCTCATCTGCACTGGAAAGTATGATTGTTTAAGTGTGATTTGCACGTGAATGTGTGTTTTTTAATATTTATTTGTTTGTGACCTGATAGTCATGCAGTTGTCGTCACTAGAGGGGCAGTTATATTTCTAGAAAGCCGATTTGGAATATTGATACTCTTGTCCTGATCAAAAAGTAGGTAAATGTAAGCACAATGTAAAGCACTTTTATGTTGTGCCCAGAGGAAGAGGCTGCACCATTTTAATGATGCGCTAAAACTCAAAGTGATAGTACTTCCTGATGTTATTATATTGATAGTTATCTTATTGCTTATGGATTCCCAGGTGATGGGATGCACCAGCCCTAATTTATGAAGGCCATTTTAGCTAGTTAGTTACTTAAGGGCATTAGGGTAATGTTTCTCAGCCTTATGGAAAGGTTGATCTGCTTTTATTTTGGGTTGTTTTCCACCCTTTGACTGGGCAGCAGCTCCGTCCCTCAAAGTCAGAGGAATGGTGAGGGTCACCTGTGTTTGCTCCACTGCCCTGCCTTGGAGGAGATGGATTGCTATCATGGAGCCCAAGTTGGTAAACAGTTTTAAGGTGAGCTTAAACCTTTGTAGCCAATAATTAGTCTTTTCTTACTCTGGCAACTGGGGGAAGCTAAGCTGTGGAGACGTTTCTTATGCTGCACTACTGTCATGCTCCACTGTTTGGAAACTATATGATTCTGTCAGCTTTTGAATATATTTTAAGATTTTATATTATTTAAATAGCAACACAGGCTGATTTTACATTTTTAAAAATCCAGATTATTTAGACCAGGGTTTAATATAGTTCAAGTCAAGGCATAATATTAACTTGAATAAAAAGAAGAGAGGGGAATTTATCTCCCACCCCCTTAATAATATTTTCTAGTTGGGACTCATGAATTAGAGATCAGAGCTTTCTGAAAAGGCTCTTCTTTTCCCCCCCCCGTCTCTGCTCTTCTTGCTTCTTGAAAATCAGAATTAACTTTGTGAAAACAAGCTCTTCAACCAGAAAGTGAGAAATTGGGAGAGAGCTGAAAATGGCATGATTGATTCTGGTATTTAGCAGATTTCCAAATACATAATCTTTTGGTGCTTTGGAACACTTCATATTTGTTTCATATTTTGTTTTGATTTGAAGGTTCTTGCCTTCCAGTAGTTAAACTGTGAAGCCCCAAACAACAGGTGATAATACTGCTAGTGTCCAAATGGATTCTTATTAAATGCATGCAAACGATGGTTTGCAGTTCCAAAGGCAGACTGGTTTATTTCAAGATTTTGACCTTGTGGTTATTACAAGATTAACAGTTTAAAAACCAGTAGATCCACTTCACCTTTTGGGTGAACAGAAAAAACTCCCATTGCCATTAACAGGAGCTGTGGCCTCTTTACGGCAGTTTAATTTAGTTCGATGTGACTTGTAGAGGAGAGAGACAGCAAAAGGATGCTTGAGTTGTGACTCAATGTCTCATTGTCGTATGTAAATATTTTAAGTATTTAGCAATAGGATTCCAAGTCAGGGAAAGATCTGGGGGTCCTGGTCGACAGCAAAATGACAATGAGCAAGCAGTGTGCTCTTGTGGCCAGGAAGGCCTGGGCTGCACAGGGAAGAGTGTGGCCAGTAGTTCGAGGGAAGTCATTCTCTCCCTCTGCTCTGCACTGGTGAGGCCACCACTGGAATACTGCATCCAGTTCTGGGCTCCCCAGTTCAAGAGGGACAAGGAGCTGCTGGAGAGAGTTCAGCAAAGGGCAACGAAGATGATTCAAGGATTGGAGCATCTCCCTTATGAGGAAAGGCTGAGAGAGCTGGGACTCTTTAGCCTGGAGAAGAGAAGGCTGAGGGGAGACCTTATCAATACTTATAAGTATCTAAAGGGTGGGTTGAAGGAGGAGGGAGCCAGGCTCTTTTCAGTGGTTGCCAGTGAGAGGACGAGGGGTAACGGGCATAAGTTGGAAGATAGGAGGTTCCACTCAAATATGAGAAAAAACTGTTTCCCAGTGAGGGTGCAGAGCCCTGGAACAGGCTGCCCAGGGAGGTTGTGGAGTCCCCTATTTTGGAGATTTTCAAGCCTCACCTGGATGCAGTCCTGAGTGACTTGCTCTAGCTCTGGGCAATCCTGTTTCATCGGGGGAGTTGGACTAGATGATCTCTATGGTCCCTTCCAAACTCAGTGAAAAATTCAGTGAAAATGTGAAGTTGTTCTTGATTATTATTTTGTACAGTTTTGCTAATCTCTGTCTCCCAGATTTTATCAGATGTGACTTTTTGAAGAGTAATGTGCAGTGAATTATTTTGAACGACATCGTGCTTTAGTACATGTTGGTGTGAATTTCTAGTGAAATTTCCCACTGATGAGTATTTTTGAGGTCAGTAAGCCCCTTTGGAAATCCTGCTGTATACTTTGATTATTTTATAACCATTTTAAAATAGTATATGGTGTGTATTACTAAATCAAAAAATCATATGGATGCTATATACACATCCTACACCTTTGTGTAATAATTATATTTATTACAAATATTCCTTGGTTGAAAGATGAGTCTCTGCTTATCTGCCACAACTTGTTCTCTATAAAACCATGCTGAATGACCCTTTTCATGTTTCTGTCCTTTGTATGTAAATTAGTTTCCAATATTGCCATTAGGTTGATACCAAACTGTGATAACCATCTATATATTTCTTGCCTTTAAATATTATACAACATTCTACTATTTTATCTCTTACTTTATTGATGTTCCCGTGCTTAATAATGGTGGAATGTCTCCAGTCAGTAGGAATACTGGTATATTGCTCTGAAATACTTTGGGAGTGGAAGTGAAAAAAGAATTAAGATTTTTTAGAGTACCTCTGGGAATTTTTAATAATGCAAAGTTCTTGGTGTTTCTGTGGGCTTGCTATTCTGCATAGAGAGTAATTTTTGCTTTTCTCTTAAGTAGACTTTCTCATTGAGGTTGTATCCTGAATTTTACGTCAGAACTGGTTTTAGTCAGCTTTTATTTTAAGAACACTGTTTAATGTCAGGTTTGAACATTTACTGAGACCAATGGCCATTCTTTCTCAGTGTATCTCCAGTGAATTCAGAAATGTTTTCAAGGAGTTGTTTTAATTTTTTCTGCATTTTACACCTAACAACAGGTTTGCTTTCACTGAAGAAAAAAGTAATGTATTCTGTTACTGTATATCTGCTGGTTTAGATGGTAGATTAAAATGTTAGGTTTTTTAGAGGTTCTTAGTGCTGTTGCTAATCCCAGTATTTTAAAGCTGGTATAGAAAAGACTTTAGAACGGTTTAAAATCCTGGAAGTTCTGTACTTCATTTTAGTTGTGGTTTTGACTGTAATGGAGTTGAATTTTATTGATGATTTCAAAGGATTGAAGGGAAGTGTTTTATTTTTTATTTCCACAGTAGGTGCATGGTGTGTGGTTTTTTTGCACTTGCTAATTCCATTTACTTGTCCTCATTGCTTGTTTCCTCCTACTGCTGATACAGACTTCAGTTATTACCGGAGTTGTTATTTTCAAAGTCCTTAGTTTTAAGTGTTGGTATAAGTGGGGTGTATTTTTGTCTATAGTCTGTGAGTGCTATATCTCCTTGTAGTAAATGTAGAAATAATACTGGTGTGTGGCACACAGCTGTGGTGAGCAAGCTTACACATCTGCTAGAGACTTCAGCAAAAGGTTTTGTTTTCATGCTGCACTTCATAAGGTGTGCTTGGGTGGGATTTCAGGTGGGGAGTGGAAGAGCAGAAAGCTCTTGGAATGCAGACAAGGCTGGTCAGGCAGCTGGATCTGTGGGGTGCTGCAGAAAGATGGGGCACCTGTTTCTCACAGGCACATCTTGAAATGAAGAAACAGGACAGTGTACTTCTCTGAAGGAGTGAAAATTGTCAGCAGGAGGCATCTGATGTATTTCAGCATAGTTTGGTAAAAGCAGTGAAAGAAATAGTTGCTTTGCTGCTCTTTTTTGGGCTAGGGGGTAGGAGGAAGTTGCTGAATTTAGCAGTGGAGCAAGAGGTGAATCCTTTCTTTCTCTTAAAGAAAAAAATAATCAACTGAAGGAGGAGAAGAGTAGGGACAAAATGTACAAATCAAGTTACGCACAGGATTTGGGATCTAAACAGAAGGAATGGAAAAAACACAAAGACAGGCTCTAGAAGACAGGCAAAAAATACAATATAGAGCGAGTTCCCATGGATCTGTAACAGAAAACATTCCTGTGATGTCTTTCTTCCAGCCTGGGGATGTCCAGAAGGGAACATCTCAGTCAAGTCCTGTCAGACTGGAGAGGTGGCTTAGTTTTACTTAGGTAGACAACAATTGTTGTGTCCCCACTTCAGTGTATGGAATGAGAGAATGAAATAAAAATGGGCATTTTTAGGTGAGCTATTCCACAATAAAAATGCAAGTTCAAGTAAGAAACTCCAAAGCACAAACTACAGATGTGCACATTGGACATCTGTCTGTGGGATGCAGGGGTTCCTTGATGAAGGCTAAAGCACAATATTTGCAGAAATATTGAAACGATTTTTAATCCTGACTCATGGGTTTGTACTTTTTTCAACTTTTCAGTTAAAATGCGGACATTGTAGGCTAATTGTTGCCTATGGGGACAGTCCTTTCAGCTCCTGAAATGTCTTCATGCCTCCTACCCCTTCATGCCTTCCATTACAGCAGTTTTGTTCCTGGAAAAGTGTATTCCTTCAGCGCTTTGACTGATGCTTAAATTGATGGAGGAGCTCTTAGGATAAAGCCTTTTCTTCCCCTCTCAAATCTGAATTTGACTTTGTTTGAAATTCCATTTCTGTGCATCAATATTGCATACAATCTGTGTTTTAGTTTGGGATAGGCTTAATGAGGTAGATGAGTACTGTGCTGTAGGTTGGAACAGCCTAGCAGTATTTCAGCTAAAGTTTCTTCAGGTGTTTTAATTCTTTAAACTGCCTAAAAATGTGATTTTTTTCTGCTTATTACTGTAAAGCTAAGATCTTTTTAGTTCCTTTGTTGTTGATGATGCTTATCATATTTAAAACTTCTGACACATCTATAAATAATTCCCCCAATGGTACACTTTGGTCCTGAATAGAGGTATAAATGTTTCTTAACAAGTCAGACACAATAAAATCCAACCATGTTTAATGGGCTGTAGTGTGAAGTCACGGTTCTTTCTGTGCCTTACAGTTTAATTTCTGCTTTCAACAGAGAATGTTAGAAGGCTTTTTTGGTAGTGGTAGGATTTTCACTTTGTTTCCCTTCACTTTTGAATAAACAGCAAAAGCAAAAGCAGTATGAATTTTGGAAAATGTAGGGTTTTTTAATCATTGTTTTTCCAAGAGCTTTAAACAGTATGTGTTTTTCACATCTGTTAAAAATGAAGATTAGAAATTTTGTCCTAGCTCGTGTTGCCAGGAGTTGTTTCATTAGGCAAAAGCCCTGCCCTTGCAGGCCCTGAAATGCTGGTTGGGTCAAGATGAGGGACACTTCCAGAGTGTCCTTTTCCAAGAGTAAATTTAACCTGAGATGTAGATCTGAAAAAACCTCTTTTCTCTGAAAATTGAGACACGTAACTGGAACTTCTTGCTCTGGGGGGTAAAAGGCAAGGGGGGTAGGCATTTCCTAAAAATTTCTCTGTTAGACCTTCTTTTCCAATTCCGTGTGGGGTGAGTACTCAACAGTGATTGTATTCCCCTTGCATCCTGCAGACCTCTGTTGTAGGGATCAGAGAGAGAGGGCACAGGGCAAAGGATGTATTTTTTCATATTCCTCATCATATTTTCGTACCCTAAATTGATACACTTGTTTCTTGTCTTGAAAGCCTCAGATTCCTTCATGTACTGTGAGGTGCCCAAACTGTAGAGAAGGAAAAACCCAAAATACCGCTCCACTCGCTGACTCCCAGGAAGGACGTGTGTTTGCTGTGATGGAGTTAGAGCGAATGTGTCTTAACAGTGGGACGGACAGTGTGGTGTTTACTTTGTGAATGTGTTGGGTTTGGAACAAGGTATTATTATAGTCAGTAACAAGCTTTGTCTCCAGCACTTGGGATCAGGGAGAAACTGTTTCTCTAGAAAGCCAATGTGTGTAAGAGGAAATCAGGGGAGACTTTAAGAGGTTAGTTACATTGAGTGACTTAGGGACACCTTGCTAGTGTAGGGAAAAACATTGCCATCCTTAGTCATTATCTAAGTTGAGTTTAAACTAGTCATTTAAAACAACACCCCAAAAATAATATAACAACAACAGCAAAAAGATTTTAAAGAAAATGAATCTCTGAGCATCTTGTGCTATAGTTTGGCAGCGCTAGAACTGGATTTTGATATGGTAGTCCTCCTGCTGCCCTAAAGAAAGGCAGGCTGATTGATGTAGCTATATTGCAGATTATGCACACCTGAAAGAAGGATCTACAGCTGCTGAAGGCCACTTAGACCCAGGATGATGAGTACACAGGCAGTATGATGAGCTCAGGGCCCAGTCTAGAAGTGGGGAAACTTGCAGTCTTCTGCCTGGGAACAGGGAGAGTTGCCGATGCTGGTGGCACTGTGTGGGGGGTGCAACACCTTCTGCCTGGAAAAACTGGCTATAACAGAAGGAAAAAAAGTGGTTCATATTTGTTTGCTTGCTTCTAATGATTTACCTGAGCTACATAAAGTGAAGTAGGATTTTCATGAGGATTATTTGGAGGAGTGACTATTAAGTCTCTTCTCCCTGCTTTTGTTTCTGCTCTTTTGTCTATGAATAGAAAACCAGTGGTGACAGCAAAGCTACGTTTAACAATAGTTTGCTGTGATTGCGTTTTGAGCAGAAGTTTGTTATTTTAAAACACAGCTCAGTGCCTGTTAGCACCAACATATGTACCTCTGCACAGAAGCAATATAGTAAATCACTTAATATAATATAATCACTTAATAGTCTGTTCTACTGCTGAATCTGTTCCTTTTCCTGCTCTGAAACTTTGGGAGTGTGCAACATTGAGATGGCTAATTGGTCAGTCCAGCAAAGTATACTAGTTAATGTGTGAATATATCAAAGATGAATGGTGATTTATCACTGGGCAGAAAACAGGCAAAAAAAAGTATTTGAAATGTTAGCTTAAGAAGTGTTTTATGCATTGGACGTCTCCTATTACTGAGTAATTTGGACTGATTTGCTGCAATACTAAGTTTCTTTTACCTTCTAGCACTGAGTGGTGTTGTTGCTGAGATTTAAGCTGTTGTTGATTATTGGTTTCTAAGTAGCAACACAACCACATTATGTTAATCTTGAGTATTTTAGATGCAAGTGAAACAAACCCAAAGCATTTTAAAAGGATGGTAATTATAATGGTCATGCAGGGTATAGAAAATAAATTTTAAAAAAACCCAACAAAAGAAGCCAAACTGAAAAAGCCAACAACAAAAGAGTATATGCTACCACAGTGGTTATAAGCATTTTGATCTCTTTTTTTTCCTGTCTTTCATGTTCAGAAACCTGTTTCTTCAGAAATTAAGGCAAATTAAACTTAAACCTCCAAATCTAGTTATGTGTATATGTGCATCCTTACAACACTTTTCAGCAGCTTTTATATTGGGGCTGAACAAAAGCAAAACCTGTTCTATGTGCTTCTGTATTCTATTTGTTTTACACTTATTGATTAACTAGCAAGCTATTTACAGGACAGAAACATCACCAGTAAAGCAGCAGTAGCACTGGCAGTCAAAAGAGTAAAGAGTAGTCATCAGTAAAGGATTAATACGGAGGGTATTTCAAATTTTGGTTGAGTCAGTGATATGAGAGTGTAGTTTTATTTTCCATACTGGCTGTCTTTGTCACTGTGGATCCAGTTGGGTACAAACTAAGAGGAATGGGGAAGACCCCATCAAAGCACAGGTTGCCTAATCTTTGTGCTGGGAATGGCCACTTGCCGCTGCTGGGCTGAGAAGGGAGCAGTCAGTGTGGCCCTGTTCTTACTGCCTCCCTGGCCGTGTTTGCATGCACAGTCATTACGGCTCCTCTGAGGAACGTTTAATCTGTATTTTTGAAGAAATATTTTGCTTGTATGCAGTAAACTTGAGGACCTGGGGGAGCTGGGCTTGTTGCTTGTTGGCTCTATGCTCATTTCACACATGCATCAGAAATCTTCTGCTCCTGCAAATGCAACAAGTGCAGGAAATGTCTACTCCGTGTCCATGTGCAGTGATGAGATGGAGAAACGGCCTCATGAAATAGAGTCATTTGGAAAGGTCTGTGGGCTAGATTTAATTTTCCTGCTAGGTCATTCCTGCCTTGGCCTGTAGCTTCTGTTGGCTCAGGTTACAGCTCTGGCGTACTGGAAGCAGAGACTCCAGCCCTGATAACTGTCTGGGAGCTTGTTCTACAGGATGATGTTTAAATGACTGAAAAATAAGTGCTATAAAGCATGTGTCTAATGACCAACCTTTGTTAAGGTTGTAACGTCGAGCACTCAAAATAGGAAATGCTTAATGTTTGCCTGTAGAGCCTTGCTACCTTTCCTTTGTGGTGCTTTATTGCCATGCACTCTTTAATCACATTAAGACTTGCATAGCAGCATGTGGTCATGGTTAAACTGCTAAGTAAAAGTTATTTGAGGTTTGATATGTTTTTCTAGACCGTGTCTTGACATTTTCGTTGTCACAGAAAAGGCGGCTTTTTCACATGCTGCATTTGTATTAACTATTTAACGTCAGTATTTTGATGCAATAAAGACCCTTGAAGAGAGTACACTCTAAATTTTTTTTTAATCTGTTTTGAAGGCATTTAAATTATTTTTAATTTATTTAAGTAAATTCAGGAATTGATTGTACCAATTATAAACTTCATATAGCTTGTTATACCTTGTAGTGAACCAAACGCATTAATTTTATAAATATTTATGTTTATGAAATTAGCCTGTTTTTGTAACTTATTTAATCTTCTCCCCTTGTGTGTTTCAGTTGTGCAAGACTCTTGCAGGTCAATATCAAAATGCAGAGAGAGAAGCTATTTAAAGTGTTTACAAATCTGAAGTGGAATGGAATAGCATACCATCAAACAATTTACTTCATTGCTGATGCTAAGAGATTATTTGCGTGTGCAAATACTTCTGAACTCTTGTGTTTCAGAAGCTGGTCAGTTCTGAGCACTCCTCAAAGTGCTGTTCCCTGTGCGACTTTCCAAACCACAAGCTGTATGCACCCCTGTCTTGAAGGTTATTGAATTTTTGAGAGAAGGTCTCGTAAGGCTGCATGAGTGATGTTGAGCTGAAAACATCTGATCATGGTTAAAACTGACTTGGAAGAAAAATGTATGTCTTGTGTCATTTGACTCGGCTCGTTTCTTTAGTCCCTCGGTGGCCGTTGCAGATTCATATGGCAATGTGCTGGGTCGCTTGGCAGGCATCAAGTGAAAAACTTGCTGTGACTGGGGTTAGCAGTAGGAGTGTTGAGACAGAAGCATTTTGACGTGTCCAGCCAAAACCTAATTGACCTTTTACAAAGGAGGGGGGTGGGTGCATGAAAGCGAGAGAGAATTTCCTACTAGAAATGGAGATTAAAAGGAACTGTATTTTAATACTTTAAGTAATTGCTTATAATACAGGTATTCCTTTGTTATTGTGACAAAAAACAGATATTTTTTTTTTTTTAATCTTGCAGCAGAACCCATCTACCAAATAGCTGAAATATAATAGGAATTGTGTTTTGAGACAGTTCTGCATGTGGCTTTCATGTTACACAATAGGTAATATTTAGAGTAGTTGAATTTATCAGGTGGAGATTCAATACTGATTTTATTTTTTTTTCTCTGTTACTGTGTTTTGGAAATAACATCTGGTAAGCCTGTAAGTTGTGGGTTGTTGTTTGTTTTAAAAAAATAAAACAAAACCAAAAAAAAAAGCCCCTTTCTTCCTCATGACCAGGTTTGGATTTAAAAAAAAAAAAAAAAGCCCAACAGCTTGGGGTTCTGAAGGAAATATACCAAGGTTTTAGTACTTGTCTGTTTGTTTTGACAAGTGTGGGACTTCTGGGAGATACTGGATACCCAAAGATAAAAAGGTGCAATTCTGCTGTTTGTGTAGTCCTGTCACTCCTGAAAATGCATCTTAAAGAAGGGAAAATGGAAAAAAAGAAAAAATGAAAAATTACTTTTATGTCAGAAGTGAGGAAGTGACCCCGGGGATTGCTGTAGATTAAACAGGAAATCACACTACAAATGAGACCCAGAAGTTGAATTCCAGCTCACCGCTATAACCGCAGGAGGATTCACTCTCTTGTCTCTGCAGACAGGCCACCCGGCTGAAAAAAGTCCCTTTACTTGGGGGGGAAAGCTGCTCCCACATCATACTGGGACTGCTGTCCTTCAGCCCTGGCAGGGGCAGTGGTGTGAGCCCTCGGTCTCCCAGTTGCTGTTGACTTCTGCTCCTCTGAGGGTTCGTGGTTTTCAGTCAGAAACACACATTGCACGCAGTGGGCTCCTTTCAGGTGCGGGTGGAAGGTTGGGAGGAAAAAATAGCTCTAGCCTGGGAGAGCTGCAGCTTAAAAGTTCCTCCTGTAAGGGAACAGTATCAGCTCACTGGAATATTTATTGCATTTGTAGGCCAGTAGTTTTCCGTGCTGTTTTAAACTGCTGCCAGGAAGTATGGCCAGAGCAGCGACTTGAGTCGGTGCTGCCAGAGGAGGAGTGTGTACATTAGGAGAACTGGGAAACTTAGATTTTATTTTATGCAAGAACTGCATATTCTAAAATCTTCTGTGCTTCACACCCTTTTTACATCATCGTATTTTTTAGTAGGACTTTTGGAAGGGCTATTTTCTGAAGTGCCAGCCTTAGGTCAGTGTAACATGTGCAGCAACTGGGATCATCTCTTCCTGAAGCTGCCCCAACCTTTCAGTCTATATTCAGTAGCAAAGATTGAGTTTCTCATGTGCAGCAACCAGATTGAACTGCTCTTCAGCTCCATCTGCAGGCTTGTGTTGTCCATAGGATCCTGTCAACAGAACTTGCACTGTAAAAAGATGGATGAATGGTAAAGAGGTCGTGGTGGCTCTTGCCTTAAAGATGAGGGACCTTCAAGAGTGGATGAGGTCAAAGCAGTGCTTGTTAAGCTGTTTCCAACAAGGTCCCCTGAAATCTAGTGTCACCTCTGCTCTGGATGTTACTGGAGACTGGTAGCATTTTTTGCATGTGAGGCACACTTGGCATCTGGTTTTCAGGTGGTCAAGTGTGGGTGACTGGAGCAGATTGTGAAGCACTTTTACTGAAAATGTGCCTGAAGTGAGAGCTGAAACTAAAATGCAAGGACTTGTTCATGTTATGTCACTGATAATGTACTGATACTGACCAAGGTGTAGGTATTAATCGTGATTGCTTCCTTACTGTGCTGTATCAGGAAGGTTTGTGAAGCTTTTAGAGGAACTAACCAGGGGGAAAAGGGAGTGTAGAGAGCTGTGATTTTTATTTTTTAATTTGTTGATATTATGATTCTTTTTTTAAAAAAAATATTTGACTGTGTTCGAGTTGATGCTTCATTAGAAATGCTGGATTTTGCTCTAGTGGCATGATTTTGTGGAGCAGCAATGTGGCTGGGGTATGGTCCAGTGATACAGAAAGAGCATCACACCATAAGCAGAAGCTGCTGCACTACGAGAAGCAGGAGGGCAGAGGGAGTCTGGCAGTGTGAACTTGCTCTGCCAAAGGTGTATCTACAGGAAAAAGAACTGAGAGCAGGAAAATATTTTAACACTGAATTTTCACAGTGCTAGTATAGGCAGCACATGGAAAAATAACTTTCAGTGAGATTAATTTCCTAATGTGATACTCAGTTACTATATAAAGTTTAGAAGAAGTGTGTTTCTTAATTCCTATTAAAATTTGCTTATTGGATTGTAAATTCCCAGGGACAGGTTTTCACAACACTTCACGCATCAGCTGCACTAGTGATCAGGACATCACATGCTACTGCAATGGAAATAATAGGATTTTTCTTCCTAGAAAATATAACATTTTGTGTGTTTTATGTACTTTTTTCCCCCTCTCTCCTCTTCATTCTTGATTTCTTGCATTTATGGTTCTTGACCACAATAACTACAGATTTTCCTTAGTGAATGTGTCCCTGAAACGCACCGAGTTACATGGATTTTTTAGACACAGGAGACAAGTGAATGTGACTGTGGTTATGCAGAAAATCTGGTGGAAGTAGATTGCTTGTTTCAGGTTTCCTGAGACTGGCTGATCAGGTGTTATCATTTTATATCATGCAGTGCCTCAGCAATTTATTTTGTAATATAGTACACAGAACAGAGTAAATTGCTGTTAGTGTTTTTGGATGTTGAATGTGATATGGATAATAGAAAAAAGCCAAGAACTCTGTACGCAGACAGTAGAAGAAGACCCGCTGTCTCTGTTTTCCGTGCTCTGTTTCTCTTCTTTTGCTGATCATATCAGAGCCTCTTTTCAAATGCAGATACTTAATAAAAAGGCAGATTATCCGTATGGAAACACAGTGTATTCACATCCAGGAAAAGATTGCAGTGATGGAGCCTGCGCAGGAATTAGTATTAAAACCTCATTTTTTCTAATGACTGTTTTGCAACTTCAGTTTGATTATGGACTCATCGATTTTGAGATTTTAGGCAATATTAAGGTAAACATGAATGATTTTGTTACTTCAGATAATTGGACTACCTCCAAGTAATGAGCAACAAGATGAAGGGATAGTTTCAGAATAAAACTATTTGGATTTAGTCAAAATGTAGTAATGCGTAAAGTGCTTTTGTACCAAGTTTGTGTTGAAATTGTTGACCCATGGGTAATGTAAATGGACATTCATTGTAGTACATATGATGTGTAGATATCTGGAACTTACAGTTCACACTTATAGGGTTCCTGATGTTTGTTCTGTTGAGAAATAGATTATTTGTGTAATGGAGGCAGATATAATCATCAGCTTTTCCTTTGAGCAAGCTGGTGTCCTGCATGGCGTAGGCAGAGGAGGTGGTTGCAGAGCAGTTTAAACAGGTCTAAATGGAGGCTGTTCATTCTTTGTTTCCGCGTGCCAGCACTCTGCCTCTGTGGTATGCCAGTTTAGGAAGTGGATCCAGGAAAGAAAACGGGAGGAGGAAGGGAAAGGATTAGGTTTTGGGTGTCTCCTGCTGCCTGGCCCCATGAGCACCCGTGCAAGCACAAAGGAGGGGGGGGCATTGCTGTTTGGCTACGAATGGGCTGGGGTCTTGGCAGCTTGTGTTCACGTTGGCCTAAGCACCCATCATTAATGTAACACCAGGGTCTGGCTACCTGCAGGCTCGGTGCTGTAAGAAGGTGATTTTTAGAGCTTTTGATTGGTGCAAATCGTGGGCAGAACAAAGCTGTGCAAGTTAAAGATGAACAGAAATCAAAGTAGAAGCACGCGGATTCTTTTCTTCTAATTTGATTTTTTGGTAAGTTTGGTCTGTGTTACTGGCTTTTATTGTCTGAACCACTGAAAAGACACCAGTAGAAATCCTGGGTAGTGAAGGAAACAGAGGAGTTGATTTTGGAACATCATGCGTGAATTTTAACGATTTGAGGACAATGAACTCTTGCAATTTCACTGGTTTACTCTGTTCCGAAATGCCTGTGATGACATAAGATTGTTAGTAGCTCTAAGTAAAGCCACATTTAGAAAGTGATAAATGATATTATCAAGATCAGTTGGATTCCTTGAATTTTAATCCTCTGATTTACAAGCTGATGGATCAGCATTTCTTCAGAGCTCTTGGACAACTCTACACTGGCTTGATATGAGAAGTCGTAATCCCAAGGCTGAATGTGCTGGATTAGTGTTTCTCTGCCATTGAGATGCACAAACATTGGAGAGGAGATGCTGTGCAGGACCTAAATTCCTGAGATAAGAAACTGTGCCAGACCGTTTTCCTCCTCCTCTTCTTCGTTTTCCTCAAGGGAGTGATGGCAGATAGTAGAAAGGGGACACAAAAAAAAAATCAATATGGGTGGGAAAAGACGTGAGAAGGTAGAGATAAAGGTCTGAAGAGAAGGACTTCATGAAAGGAGGACTCAGAAGTTTTCAAACCATCACTTTAGATGTTATGATACTGGATTTAAAGACATTTATGTTCAAGTAGCCATGAAAGGTGTCTCTGCTGAAGTAATTGTCTCTTGGGTTGCTAGGGAATATATCATTCCAGTTAAACGATCACTGATATTATGAAGTCTTTTAAGCATTTTCCAGTTGCAACATGTATAAAGAGATGGTTATTTTGGCATTTTTGGGGTGGAAGGTTATGGAAGCTAATTTTTCAGTAAAACTGTAGTTTTTAGGCTTCTGTTTCAGTTCTTAAATTTTCCTCTATCAAATATTACTGAAATAAAATTTACTGAATCTTTACATACTGTAAGCTATAAGCTTGTACCATTTTATTTGAATCAGGACAAATCACAACTTTGCTGTTCAAGTGATATGGATTTTATTGCAGAAGCACTATAGGAGCTTTCCTAGAAAGCAGTAATTGTCTCATTTGTTAAAGGTGGTGGCTCCAGGAATTCAGTTTTTCTGTCATTCTGTTGTTCTGGGCTTTGGTTGGACTGTGGAATTAAGACTTGGCTCTACCAGTTTGTACCCGTGATCTTTCATTTGCCCATATAAAATACCTTTTGTGGCCTTTTAGAGCAGAGTTCCCGAATATAACTTCTGTGTTCCATTTATCAAGTTTCTAAGATGTACATTAAAAAACCATACAAACATCTGAACTGTAGGGGATGCGAGGGAGCGGCTTTCAGTGGAACTGTGCCTCACAGCTAGATAAGAGCTGGAATGGAAATTGTCTTCTCTAGTGATTCTTCATGGAGAAGATTTCCAGAGTATCTCTCCTCATACAAAATTTGGAAATCTTGGGGGTAAAGCTGCCATGTGGAGTGTTTTAAAGTTGATGGTGTATTTACATAGTGAAGTAACACGTTTCCTGGGCTGGTGGTTGGATAGAAATCCTGGTGAGATGAGCCGTGCTGCCTGCGGTTCTGAGGCAGGGCATATCTGTGAGAGAGAATAAAGGCATTGACCCCTAGAGAGCAGGGCTGCAGTCTGAGGGATCTGGAAGGAAGACATGGTGCTGAACACTGTAGTCTCAGAGTTGTTGCTTCAGCTTATAATGGAGAACGTTTAGAGAGGAGTTTGGTTTTAGAAATAGAGTATGTAAAAGCGAATCTGTGAATCAGTAATGCTTTTATAAAGATTAAAAGGCTGGGGAGTTCGTGCATTTGGTTGGGGGGAGACCATTTTAAAGCACTGGTGTAGTTTCCTAAGTTGAAAGATGGAGAGCAAAAAAGGAAAGTGCTATAATGTTAGAAAAGGGGATGGTAACAGCTGTTCTTGAGGATGATGAACAAGATTAAATAAAAGAGGTGGTGGGCATTTAAAGAGGAATGGAATAATTGCAGCTTTTAATGTGGAAACTTGCTCCCTTTTTTCTTAAAACTATGTCTTTACTTCACAGCAAGCAAGGGCAGAACAGGAAGAGGAATTCATCAGTAATACTTTATTTAAGAAGATTCAAGCTCTGCAGAAAGAAAAAGAAACACTTGCTGTAAACTATGAAAAAGAAGAGGAATTTCTCACTAATGAGCTCTCAAGAAAACTGATGCAGGTAATTGGTGCCTTTACTGATATTTATCTCAGGAGCCTCAGGACCAACTGGAGGGTGAACTTCTTTGTTCGTGTGACTGCAGTCACAGGGATGTGGTCAGGTTGTAGCTGTTACACATTTGACACTTGATAAAAGCAAAGTACAGGTAGGGTAGTGAGTAAGTGGCTTTTAACATGTTGCTTTAAAGTTTGCATCTACAAAGTCATAGTCATTTCAGAACCTGAAGGCTTGGATAGAGGTGCAAAGAAATGGCTGTAGATTAAAGTAAAAATGTTAACTATCAGAAGAGAATTACTGATTAATTTAAAATATTAATGAAACAGACACTTTTTTTTCTGGAATATTTCATATGTAACAAGAGTCCTGAAATAGTAACTTTAAATATAAGAATATACAGCAATGTTTGAAGGAGACTTTATCTGTAAGTTTGCAATTGTTTCTTTTGGATTAAAACACATTAGTCGGGTGCGAAAAGTAAAAAATCGAAGATGCTAAGACAATTTATGGCAGAGAAATTTTCTTTCACTACCCAAGTTACTAATTTTTGAAAAGTGGGTAAGTATTTGTTAGAAATACTGTACATACTTGTCTTGTTCTCATAGACTTACCTAAATACTTGCTTTTGGCCTCTGTAGGTGACAGTGTAATAAGGTAGGTGAAGGTTTGGTGTCATCCACTGTAGCTTTTTCCATGCCATTACTTATAAAGTTTGTCATGAGAAACTAGTCAGTTTTATAGAACCTAGTTTGTATGTTCTAATGTTTCTGATGTTCTGCAGGTGGAGACTTAAGGCATGTTAAGCCCTGCAGTTAAGAAACAAACTATTTGGAAAGAACATTACAATTATAGAATAGGTTCAGTTGGAAGGGACTTTTAAAGGTCATCTAGTCCAACTCCCTCTGTGACAAGCAGGGACATCTTCAACTAGATAAGGTTGCTCAGAGCCCCGACCAATGTCACCGTGAATGTTTCCAGGAATGGGGCATCTGCCACCTCTCTGGGCAATATGTTCCCATGTTTTGCTACCTTCATGGTAAAAAATTTCTTCCTTATATATAGACTAAATCTATGCTCTTTCTGTTTAAAACCATTACCCCTGATTCTATTGCTACTCTCCCTGATAAAGAGTCCCTCCCCATCTTTCATGTAGGCCCACTTTAAGGACTGGAAGGTGGCTTTAAGGTCTGCCTGGAGCCACCTTTTCTCCAGCATGAACAATTCCCTCAGCTCTCTCAGCCTGTATTCTTGGGAGAGGTGCTCCAGCTCTCTGGTTGTCTTCATGGCTCTCTCTAGACCTGCTCCAACAGGTCCGTGTTTTTCCTATGCTGAAGGCCCCAAAGCTGGATGCAGTTCTCCAGGTGGGGATCTCACCAGAACAAAGTACAGGGACAGAATCACCTCCCTTTCCCTGCTGGCCACGCTTCTTTTGATGCAGCCCAGGATGCAGTTAGCTTTTGGGGCTGTTAGCGCGGGTTGCTGGTTCGTGTGCAATTAGTGGTAATCATAAAATAGTTTAGGTTGGAAGGGACCTTAAAGATCATCTAGTTCCACCCCCAACTCCCACTAGACCAGGTTGCTGAAATCCCATCTGACTTTTATTATTGAAAACTGGGACTTCTATGACTTCTTCTATTTGATGCCTACTATGATACAGGAAGTTAAGTATCAAGATAAAGCATCCTCAATCTGCTATTGCTGTTTCCCCTTGCTGTTCTTGAGGACTGACAAAGAACATTTCTGAATTAGATGTGTGTTTGCCTTCCAAGTCATACATTTTTATGAAAAATAAAGAAGCAGATGGCAGTAAAGTAGGAGTATCAAGTGTTCTTTTCTAACTGAAGTAAGATGTAAATATCACTATAGAAAAAGCTTTTCACTGAGGCCTCTTCCAGTGAAGGGAGAAATGGTATGGCAAGCAGTGTTGTTTAAGTGAAAGAGATATATAGAAATCAGCTATAGATCCCCAGAGGTTACCTGGAACTGCACTATACATTGTGGAGACCAAAATAAAGGTTACTTTAAAAGTCAAAGCATAAATTACACTTGATTGGGCTGAAGGGTTTTGAACTCATATAACAAGTTTACGTTGTACAAAAATTTGTATTGCACAAGTTCTGCGGCAACTAAATTGCTCTCTCTGTGGCTGTGGTTTAACCCCAGCCAGCAGTTAGGACACTGCAGCTTCTCGTGTGATTTGCCCCTTTCTCCCCCTGCTGAAGGGTAGGGGAATAAGGAGAAAAGGATGGGAAACTACAGGGTGCAGGGAGGGAAAGGCAAAAGGAGAATATTTTTCAATGTCTCTAGTAATCATAGATTTAGTAAGTTGATATTAGAATATTGGTGAGTTGTGGGCAATTTTCTGGAATAGGAAAGAATTGCAAATAGCATCAACATTTGTTTTTGTTTTCTGAGAGCCTACCTATTGTTTGGAAATTATGATTCTTCGATTATGATTCCTAGGAATTATATCCATGTAGACTGCCAGATAAAACCCTCTGAAAAGAGAAACTCTTCATATTACAGATAAACTCGTTTTGTGGAAAAGAGGGCATTATTAGCACACATCCCATGGTCAACTTAGTATTTATTAAAATATCTTTTCTCGTTTAGGATACTCTTGCTGTTACACAGGTGTAGTGCTAAATTCCTGACTAACGCTTTTCAGACACAGAATGTTAAAGTAATTACAATTTACTTTTTCGAATTTCCTGAGATTTGTGAGTGCCAATACTTAACATTACTTACTAGAATGTGTAAATTCTGTCTTTATTAGGGGATGCAAGACTGATGAGATTAATAAGGCTAATAATGAATTGATAAATGCCCACTTGCATTTTGGTATCTTTGCTCTGGAGAGAATTCTAGCTAAATTAGATGCAGCCTTTGGATGATGACTTAACCAGAAGTACAGTAGTCTCTGGTGTGGAAATGTGGTCAGTAATTGGTTGCTCCACTGTTCTCTGCTATTTGGGGTTAAACCCTTAACCTCTGTGTTTGCCAGGCAACGTTGGTCTGACCTAGAACAAGACTTTGAAAATTCATGCTGTCAGACATTGTGCATCAAACGGCTTCCTGCTTTTTTATGACTAAAGGGAAAAAAAATGCATATGAATCTGTTTTGTCTAAGACTTTGCTTTTTGGAACAGAGGGAGCAGTGTACTTCTGGTAAACTGCGTGTGATTTGTACTCTCTTAATTTTTCAAGTATTAACTAGTCTGTGGCTGTGTCAATTATTACCATATTATTCAATTGAAAGCCAACTAGCAGAGGGACTTTCTTCAGAGTGCTTGTGTGGTTTTTGCTTTGTCAAACCTTTGTTTGTCACAGTTCTAGGGGCTTATGCATCGCATTCAGAGTGGCATCTGGAATGAGCTTCCCGAATGTTAAATCGTTTTAAATGTGAAAGCTGCCTGCCAGAGCATGAGCTGCAGTGCTTCTCACTAACAGCCTAACAAGAATTTCTTAGTTCAGCGTGATGTGCATTACTATTCTAACCCAGAATTACATTAGAGTTTTCAATATTGTAATAAATTAATTTTAAACATTTTACTGTATGCCAGAATGATCCTAAACATACACATAACATACACATTCTTGATGAAGTTCTTATAAGCTTTATATACATTTGCTATAATTCCCCCTGTACTTACTCTAATTATACCTGGAAAAGTTTTGAATAATATTTTGATAGAGTCCTCAATCCCTAGTCATTATAGAATGGTAGTAATGTTTTGCAGAGAATCATTAGATGTGTTTTGATGCGGGATCTGTTCTTGCAGCTGTGGACATGGACTGGTTGAGTTACTGTTTTGAAATTTAAAGTAGTAAAAATTTGTGAAACAAGGCTGCTCAAAAGAGTAATTATTTTTTAATATTGTTTGAACTTTAAAAGTCAGTTATTCTTTAAATTGTGCAACAGTCCTTTTCAAAATCAAATACAGATTTTTTTTTTTCAATACCCCTATATTTTTGGAAGTGGAGATTGGTCCAAGTATCCGTCCTTGAAAGTAAAATGTTACAACATACCAAGATAATAGCATAATTTGTAGTAGGCAGATTAAGTAATTGGGAGGCTATACATGTTTCTCATGCAAATCTGATTCTTGACAATTCTTTGAAAAAGTATAAGTCTGTAAACATAAGCTATTATACTTCCTGCTCTACAAAATTGATGCGTCAGCTCAAGGATGCAAATGTGATTGTGCGGAATAAACAGAGTCAGCTCATGTATCATTTAATTGATGAACATCTGGGTATAAAGAGGAGGCAAACTGCTGATACAAATTTGTTAATAAATAGGACTTTCAGGTCCTTTGGCTGCAGTATGTTCACACTCCCTAGGTGGGGTTTTAGTAGATTCTACACAGAAGTTACAGATCTAACGAGTAAGCCTCATCAGTTCCCGTGTGATGGAAATTCCAGCAAGCCTTAAAAGGAATCATTTGACAAGCAACATGTGGCTGTTGCAGCTCAATTTGCTTTAAATAATAAGGTCGTTGCATCTGCATGAAGCACGCAAGAGCAGGAAACTCTTGTATTTGTTGTCAAGTTGATTTGAGGTGCTTTTGTACGACTGTATGATCTGCCTGACTCACTGGGCTGTCTGCAAATGCCAGCGGTCCCCAGCCACACGCTTTCTGTTACCAGCATCTGGCTTTAGGCTGAGTAAGAGGTTCTGGCTATGTGCCTTTTCACACAGTTTAATTTGCTAACTAAATAGAAGCTGATTACAGCAACTGGCTTTGCTCTTAATTTTGAGTTAGGTGAAAAAAAGGCATCTAGCTTTTTCAATGATGCAAAATTAAGATTGAGGTACCTTGAGCTGGGTGGTAATCTGTCTACTCCTTGAATTCTTTGGTTGTCTTCAACTGTAACTGCTCCATAGGGGTGAGGAAGGACAGGAGAGGGACTTAGAGAGTTGTAAGAATAAATAATGTCCTTCTTATACTAAACCTGGGTTTTTTTGCAACTAACCTTAACTCTGGTACTGAAGTAAGAAACTTTGTATTTTTGATTATCAAGCAACACAAACAGTTTTTTGATTTAGAAGCGTGAATATAAATTTTTCTTCTTATGAAAATCTCACTTAGCAACTCTGAGAAGAAATGAAATGGCTTTATTTCCAACTAGACAGTTTTAACAAAATTTCATAACCATTTGGTCAAGAACTGTCATGATAGTCTCAGTGATTACCATGTAAGAGTTTAGGTGGCTTCCTCAAGTGCATAGGAATTTCCATGAGCATCAGGAGTTTTAGAAGATATACTGTAATTTACTAAGTGAGACGAATAAATCTGATTTATTTTTTAATTACTATCCTGTTGTTTATTTTAATTTGTGAAAAATCTCAAAATTAATAAGCCCTGAAAACAGTTAAACGGCAAACTTCTCCCACGTGTGTATTGCCAAATACTCTCTGCCTCGTGCTTTCTCCACACAAGCCTTTCTGCTCTGAGCTCTCTGCCAAGCTGTATTTCACAGACCATTTTGTCTCTAAGTAGCAGCAAAAGGAACCAAATTAATGAATTAGCATTTTTAGCTTGTTTAGAAATCAAAGTATATTTCTTCATTGTGAATATCCATCAATCTCGACTCGTGTCCATAACTGTGAGGTGTGCCTCCGTTTCCTCAGATTTTCCTCACACGTTTAAACACTATGATGTTATGCAGTGTTGTGTGATAGCCAGAAGAACCAGAGTAGAAAATAAGCAGGTGGAAAAAAGTGCCTGTCATTTTCAGTGGATGGCCAGAGCACAATGTAATTACACCATTGTCTTTTGGTGACACTTGCTTTTCCCCAAGTCAAATTGGCATGTTTGGTGCCAGTCACACTGTTTTATCCACAGGAAGACTTGGATCCCCATCTCAGAGCAATTCCGTAGCAATTTTGACTTTAATGTTGGAAGTGACTCTACACCAAGCCATAATTTATAGTAAAATGCTGTGGGAGTGGGGTTGTTTCCATCTGCTTGAGAGCTTTGAGAGCACCGATGTTTTTCATTGGAAATACTAACTGGAAAAAAATTTTCCTTTAAATGCTAGGAAAATTTTAGTTTTAGGAAAATTAGTTTGAAATAACCAATGTTTTTATGTCATGAAAATCTTTTGATTCCTGATAACATAGGAATAGAAATTAGATTTTATTTTTTTTTTTTTACTATCTTGTTGCACAGCAATTTCAGTAATATAACTTCACTCACAATTTTAAGCTTTCAGCTGCCTGGGAGAAGGAAGTACTAAGACCTTCATTTTGTGCTTTGGGTGCTCTTGAGATGATGCATTTAGATTAAAATGAATGCTTTTGTGAACATTATGATAGATTTCTGAGTTCTGAAACGTCTGTAATTATTTTATATGCTATATATAATGTATCTATTTTGATTTGACTTTATTAAATATTTGGAAATGTATTTTTGTTCCATCTGGTTTGCAAATGGAACACAGTTCAAAATTTTGCTTTTTGAAGGGTTGTTGGGTGGATTGTACATTCTTTTGAGAAGAATTATTAGTAGAGAACTTAGTCTGCAGTAAGAATAAAAGTGTAAATAGAAGTATAAAAGGCGTGTATATGCTTTTATTTGTGTGTTGAAAATACTTCTATGTCTTTTAAATTTCTAGCTGCAGCATGAGAAAGCTGAACTGGAGCAGCATTTAGAGCAGGAACAGGAATTTCAAGTGAACAAACTAATGAAGAAAATTAAAAAACTGGAAAATGATACAATATCAAAGCAGCTCACCCTGGAGCAGGTAACTTTACTTTTAGAATGATATGACTGTAAAACAAGAGATTCTGAAAAAAAAAAACCAACTTGTTTTCTATTAGATTTACTTAATTTTTTAAGCATGGAAAAAACTGTGCAATATCAAGAATATAGAAAAGCCAGTTTGACTTTCAAAGCAATACATCATTAACATTAATTTATTATGAGAAACTTTGATTATTTTTTTTTTTTCATAGCCTTCATAACTTTTATTAGCTTTACTATAGGCCTTCATGTCTTCTGGACAGCTGTGAGTTTTGCAAACAGAACTTCTTTGTGAGTAACACTTCTTGTTGCTGTTCATCAACCACGTGCTGCTAGTGAAAAAGACTGTTGCTTCTGAGAGCAGTTAAGGACAACAGTAAACTACATGTATGTGGTCCAGTTGTGCTCCAGGTCACCTTTTTTTGTGGTAGCTTGGATAGCACAGGACTCAGAATTGTGAGATGTCAGCTCCGTGTATACTTAAAAAGATTTGAGATTTGACTACATCCAATTCCTTTTCTCCCTACACAGTTATGAAGATTGTAGAGATAAAACCACTTGTTTTGGTCATGTTTCCAGCGCTGTTAATGTTGGGACTGCTCTTATGTCTAATTTTAGGCATGTGCATCAAAGCCTCTCACTGGTGTTAGTAGGAGTCCTATTGACTTAAAGGCAAACTGATGAAACATATAGGCTTGTTAAAGAACTTCAGATTTTTCTGGCTTGTGTAAGTCCAAAACTTTGGGTGGTGTAAACACAGTACATTACTTCTGTGATTTTTTTTTTCCTGTTTTCATCAGATAGAGAAATTTTTTGTTCCTGGTAATTTGAATTTCTGCCTGTTTTGTATGACTCTCCTGTTTCTGTTGACCTTGTGGATAAATTAATTAATGGCTACCTTAATGATGAAATGGGTTCTCTTGATTCTTATGCTAGCATTATTTATGGAGAGATCTATGGAATAAACGAAGATAGAAAGGTAGGAGGACATAGCTGCCAGCAAATCCTTAACCAGCATGAAATTGAAATAACTCTCTTAGCCACGAGGTGGTGGTAGTGGCCACTTAATCAAAATGCAAAGTAAGCGAACATAGTAAGATGGTGGAGTCTGAAGTGCTAGCATAAGCCATAGCTGAAATCTTAATTTATTTTTGTATCATTGTTCTGGGCATACTTGTGAAATCATAACATTTGAAACTTGTTGCTACATTTGAATATCAGTGATAGCTAGTTCAAAAAGCACAAATGCTCAAAAGTCTTTCTTTCAAATATCTGACCTTGAAAACTTACTTTGTTCATGAAGATGTTCAATTTAGCTCTCAGAATTCTATGTGTATTTATATGTAATGCAGTGTATACCTTTGTTTCCTCTTACAGTAAGATAGAGTAAATCTCAAGTTACTTTGAACTTCAGCGTGCCTTTTTCTCTTACACAAATGTAAAAAAAAAAAAAGTTTATTAATTAACCAGCTGAATCAACAATCTTTGTGGCACGTGCTGTACCTAGGAAGAAGCCACCGAAAGTTTTGATCAGAGCAATGTTGCCTTTATTATACACATAAGGAATTAAGGAAAAGAGACTGCCATAACATTTCAACTTGACCTTTGGGAGACCTATTAAACAGGGCTTGGAAAGAGTACTTTGGCAATGCTTTGAATGTAATCTAGGGCTGCATTACTAGATCTGTCACTGTAATCAGTGACCAGATAGTTACAACATATGTTCACTAAACTATTATTTTCAAAATATGGAACGTGAATTCTCTATGCTTTGTGTCCTTCATCCTGTTGCTTTCTCTCATCTGAGCTGCTTGTGCCACAGGTGATTGGTAGGTAGCTACATCGTAGTAGGGATGGTTGCATAGAATGTTACTTCTAAATAAAAAATTAAGTTGGATCTTTGGGTTCAAATGTGACCTGATTTAATTTTCTAAAGTTGACTTGAAGTGGCAGAACATTCTTCTGTGAAGGCTTTTTGCAACACGTGACTATTTCATTAACTGAATGTCTGAGTTAAAATGAGCAATAATATTCTGTATTATAGTCCAGTGGTTTGACAGGAAATAACTCAGTTTTGTCTTATGGAGGCCAGTTTGTCTTACTGATACTGCAGTTAGGAGCTGAGAAATAAGAACCAAACTGCTAACAATCATTTCCTTTGTCTTCTTTTTTGAAAGAAGAACATGAAATGTGTAAAATCATAAAATCATAGAATGATTTGAGAAAGGACCTTAAAGATCAGAGTTCCAGCCTCCCAGCCATGGGCAGGGACACCTCCCACTAGACCAGGTTACTCAAAGCCAACCTGGTCTTGAATGCTTCCATGGATGGAGCATCCACAGCTTCCCTGGGCAACCTGTTTCAGTGTCTCACCATCCTCACAGTAAAGAATTTCTTTCTAATATCTTCTCTAAATCTACTTTCTTTCAGTTTAAAACCATTACCCCTTAACGCTCCCTGTTAAAGAGTCCCTCTGTATCTCTCCTGTAGGCCCCCTTTAGGTACTGGTACTGGAAGGCTGCTAAAAGGTCTCCCCGGAGCCTTCTCCAGGATGAACTACCCCAACTCTCTCAGCCTGTCTTCATAGGAGAGGAAAGGAAGATACTTGTTTCCAATGTGTTTTCCTATTTCTAGAAATGTGGAGTTTCAGATCTTTTCTTTGGTGTTTCATCAGAGCATGTCTGTCAGCCTTCAGACACAACAATACTAGTGATCAGTTTCTTCAGGTGTGGTTTTACATTGTATCGGCTTTTACTAGCTTATAGGAGAATCAAAAATATTTGTTCACACAGAAGTGAATGGGGATAATGTCATTAAGCATTTACTTCTATAAAGTCTTTGCTAAAATGGAAGTTCATTTGTTTCTGCTAGTAAGGCTTGATACAGTAACATTTAAAACAGTTCATGTAATTTTTTCTTTACTGTTTTTGTTATGTCACTCCTTTATCTAACACAAGGCAAACATGGCCTCTCTTCCACTTCTGGCTTACTTAACTGATTCTTCCACTAAAAAAGCCTAAAATTTTTCAAAAGAATAAATGTTGGTGTGGTGGACTGTAAATTCCGTTTGAATTTCAAAGATGCATAGAATGGGCTTATCTTTGAATAGAAGGTCCTGTCATCAGTGGCAGCATGTCCAGGTTTCAAGCTCCTCCTTATTAACCAGAGACAACAAGTTCTGTGAGCAAAAATTTCTGTTAAGGAGATGCAACTCTGCAACTCCTGAATGTCTTGATTTTTCACAGTTTCTGTGACTAGTGCATTGTGCCTCATTTTTGTCTCTTCTTCAACTTCTTGCTGTCATAGAGCATCATGTAAAACGGTATTATTATAGTAATGAACTTTCCTAATGACAGTTCCTTGCAAAACGTCTATTTCCATCAATTTGATTGATTTTCTTCTCCAGCTAAGACGTGAGAAGATTGACCTTGAAAATACTTTGGAACAAGAACAAGAAGCGCTAGTGAATCGTCTCTGGAAGAGGATGGATAAGCTTGAAGCAGAAAAACGGTTTGTCTTGTCACTGGGAGAGATATCATTTAATACATAATGTTCTGGATTAATATGTTAATCTCTATCCCATAAGAGTTGTTTAATCTATGAAAACCTGGAAGTTAAAGAAGTTGTAAAGCTCCTTGTATATGTGATGCCAGATCCTTGAAGTAGATGAACCTAAATTGTATAAGAAGTGACCTGGGAAAGCTTGGAGAAATTTGCTGAATTGTAGCTGCTGATAGACTTTTCTTAAAGCTTCTGGCTTGGGCTCAGCTTTTAAGCATGGCCCAGAGAAAATAACATGGTATTTCACTGTTAACTCCAAAGTCATCTTTTAGAACATTTAGTATCTACCTTATGCTTATTTGTTACTCCTGAGGTTACAGTTATTTGTGGTATCTGAAACCTTGACTATATGGAATACCTGTCTATTTTGAGATTTTAAAAAACCAAAAAGGCTATTGTTTGAGACTGTTTGACTATGCTACAGAAAATGTCTGTGAAGTTTTCTCTTCTGGTAATGGTGAAATGCAGAAAAGCTTGTGTTTCACCATAGACATGCTTTACTCATCTTTTAATCTTGAAATATATGTTCTTCCTCTAAGAATATAAATGTAAAAATCCATAAGAGATTAAATGAATTTGCTTAGAAATGATTTTGTGGAGTAAGTAGCTCTTGAGTCTAAAACAGGTAACTATATGTAGTCCAGAATTTGTTTTTCCTGAACTGTATGCAGAAATATTTGGAAGTGTCAAAGTCTAAATATTTTAGAAAATTCACCTGTACTTGGACAACAAATTTTACCTTTTTTAAATTTCAGTTAAAAAAAAAAAGGCATTGTAAGCCCTCCCAAAATTCTCTCACCAAAATCAGTAGTTAAAATAAATTCTATATACCTGTCAAAGTCCTTGCAGTAGTTTTCTGGGGGAGTTTTCTTCATTGTCATTTGAATTGAAGGTAAAGTTTGAATTATTTTTCATACAGAATTTTGCAGGAGAAATTAGACCAGCCAGTATCTGCTCCACCATCACCCAGAGACATATCGATGGAGATAGATTCTCCAGAAAATATGATGAGACATATCAGATTTTTAAAGAATGAAGTGGAGAGGTTAAAGAAACAACTGAGGGCTGCACAGTTACAACGTGAGTAAACAACTTGTTTTAAATGCTTTTAAAGTTATGTAATGTAACTATTTTATATATGCTTTCATGAGATTGAATTTAAGGTAGAAGTGGAAAAAAATAGGACAGGTTTGCGTTAAAACGTTTTCATAATTACATAATTACTTCTTAGTGATGCATTTATACTGCAATTTGGGGTTTTTTTTAGCTTTACTAGAAGGATAATTGAACGAATCAACAAATGTTTCTTGACTATTTTGGGCCAGAAAAAATGTTTCTTTTATCTTTTTTCCTGAGACATAGAAGTATTTCACCATATGGATTTTTCAAAACATATTTATGGCCTACTTTGTAAGAGTTATAAATTAAGAATTACCCAAAAGAATTCTCAGCTAGCAAAATAAAGTTCAGTTTGTTAGAATTTCACTTGTTAATGATTGCAACTCCTTTTAAATAATTTTTTATAGCTGTGGTAGCCTAATTTTTTCAGGCAGCTGTTTAACTTCACAGTGTAGCAGAACACGTAACCTTATTTTGTTCATACCTATGTAAGATGGATTTGAAGGTGGACAGAATAAATAGTTGGGTAGAAGCCCTTGTGTTCCTGTTGTGACAAGTATCATGGTGCCTTGCCCAGAAGTGGAAAGCCTCCTTTTTGCCTTGCCCTTCAAGAGCAGAGGCTGTGGCTCTGAGCACATGGCCTCAGCTGGCAGGAAGGTTGCTTGTGCCTTCCTTTGAACTTCACAGTGCCAATCCTTCATTCCTTCATGCTACCTCTAAAACTTCTGTCCAGGTATCAACAGTTCTGCCTAGCTCCTAGTCACTTGCATTATATTTCACTTGATAGGTAAGTAGATAGATACCTAACCATATAGACAGAAAAATTTGGGCGAGTGGGAAATGGGCAATATTCTTCCTCTGTAGCATGCTGGTGTTGACAGGCTAACTGGAATGTTTCAACCCCAGTTTAGAGAAATAGCTTGCCAGAGGCAGTGGCCTTCCTTGAAGACAGAATGAGGGGAGGGTGCTCTTTCGTAGAGGCCTTGTGCACAAGTGTGTGGTATTAATAATTTGTGTCAGTTAAAACAAGATAAAGACTGCTACTCTTTATGTACGTGCCAATTCTGCGCTGCAGCCTTCACGTACTGAATGTCAGAACGAGGGCAAGGCCTTAGATTCAAAGTACTCTTTGTACAAATCTAGCCTAATGAAGTTCATTTCAAGTGTTCTTTATTATTTTAAGTGGTTTGGTTTTGAATTTTGGGGATTTAGACTAAACATTTAGAAGCATTTGAAGTCAAATTCTCACTGAAAATAAGATCTGGCTTTAAAAGTACTCTTTCCCTTTGTCAATGCTTTAAACAGAGCTGCAGTCTGAACAGAAATGGTAGGTACACTACCCTGCAAGCAGAAGATGGAACTCAAATGTAGTTTTATGTTGTTTGCAATATGTGGTCGTTAGAGAACCTCTAGTATTATTCATAAATATTTAATAAAATCTGTGTGCTGAATTCTGATATTAGTATTACATTTTGTATTCCTGAAGCACTTACTTGTGGTATAGCAGCAATTGTAAATAAGAGATACTGGTATGTTTAGAAGTGGTATTTCCACAGGAGTGACATAAATCATGTATTGTTGATGGTTTGGGAACAGTCTTCTAAACCAGGAATATTCTTTTGATTGAAGGGTGCTGCATAACAAAGTGATCATAAAGCATGATGAACCATAGTATATTTTTTTAATATCAAGGAATTAACTGTAAGCTTGATCAAACATTGTAAAACCTTGCAAAATGCATTGTGTGTCATAAATCTCCATCGTGTATTCCATTTTATTTAAATAATGTGTCAAAATGTTTCGTAGCTTGATTTTATCACTTTAAGTAGCTTGTGATACCAGACCATTTAAGTGATGTTTGCTCAACTTGTTGAGAATTAGAAACTCAAATTGGCCTTTGATGTAGAATAAACCACTTGTTGACTTTTGGTATCAGTACCTGTTCTGCTGGCCAGTCTCTATGGTAAAACGTGTGATTGCAAGAATGCCAGAAAGTACATCTGAGGTAGCATTTTAATATGAGTTTGAGTGTTTGGGGTTTCAGAACTTTTGTGTTTCTTCCTTTGAAATGGAAATATACCTTTAAAATAACTTCTTCTCTGTGTTACAATAAAATCTGTGTAAATATGAAATAGCATTATTTAATGGAGCAGGATTAATTGTATTTCTTCTTTATGGCTTTGATTTTATTTTCTTCATTATGTTTTAATTTCTTTTCAAATTTATTTAAGTAAATACTTAAACCTTATTTTGCTTTTTACCTTTTATTTCCAAAATTCCTGTCAGCCATAACTTACTTTAGTAGATACTGTTCTGAATTAGGCTTTGAACCTAATGAATTGAGAGATGAGAATTTTGAGTGATCCTCCCTGACCGTTTTGTACACCCTCATTCTTGAAGTAAAATTTGGCATAACACATTTGCTTCTCTGTGAAATGGAATTTTAATCAAATTTTAACAAAATTCTGAATTTCAGATTCAGAGAAGATGGCACAATATTTAGAAGAGGAGCGACATATGAGAGAAGAAAACTTGAGACTTCAAAGAAAATTACAGAGGGAAATGGAACGTAGGGAAGCACTCTGCAGGCAACTGTCAGAAAGTGAATCCAGCTTAGAAATGGATGATGAAAGGTTAGTATTTTCCTGCCATCCAGATATGTTGAAATTGAGCTTATTAATCAGTACTCATATTTCTTTTTGAATATTATTGAATAAGTATTTATAGAAATAACTTTTATATGGGTTTAATATACATATCAAATTTCAGCATGGTCCAGGAATATCTTTACTAGAATTGTGTCACACTCGTGTAGAAATTGTACTAGTTTTAACAGTGAGAAATATTTGTGCCTGAAGATTGTTTAGGGTTTTCATAATGTATATTGAAATAAGTATAGCTGTGGAGTCGAGATTCATGATAATTCTTGTCTTTGTTTTGCCCCAACTTGGTAACTGCAAAGAATTCTGTGACATAGGAACTACATCCTTACTTGGGGCTAATTTGTCCTTTGCAGAAAATAAACTGTGCTCAGCCAAATACTAAAGGATGCTGTGTAAAGCCTTAGAGAGAGGAAGTGTTTCCAGAACTGCTGGCTTGTTCTTGATATTCAAACTGATTACATCCTTGATTTTTATTTTTTTTTTCCTCTACTGCAAGTTGCACTGACCTTACAGATAGTCTTGAGTTTTTCATGGTTTTATATGACGCCTTTTAGTGTTTCTTTCATGTCATAATCATATGACTGTTATATCTTGAAAGAGTTCAAGTACACTTTGAATAAAACGTTCTTAATTCTTATCAACTGCTCATTATTTTGTTTTAGTTTATTTTGGATTTATAGTGGTCCTTTAAAAAAATTTTAAACTTACCCTGTGCTGTGTATTCTTCTGATACTGAGGTATTTCTTCATGAGTCATAGGTGTATATGTTAGAAGCCATGATTTCCCAGAAACAATTTACAATATTTTGTTTCAAGGAGCACCCTTAAAGTTCAAGGTAGTGTTTTCATTTTAATGAAATACTGGGTCACTGACATATTACCAGTAGCATCTGGTAATCAGATGTAGTGAATTCTATATAAATGAAATATATATTTATATTTATATTTATATATATAAATGAAATTGTTAGAAACACAGGATTCTGGTGTTTCAATCTACTTTTATTACCCTAATATTTTCTTCCAATATTTACATTGTTATGGAAATACAGTAAAAATCTAAATATATGTGAATTACTAGTATTAATCAAAAATGTAGAGTTATCCTAATTTTTATGTCAACCAGTTGTAGGTACTGATAATCAATAAAATGCAAGAAAATTGGATTAACTATGTTGTACTTCTAATAAATTTCGTTGTCATGTTGATTTTCTTGGTGCTATGAAGGAATAACAGAATTGCTCCAAACCAGGTAGTTGTAGTGTAAATAATACAAAGTAAATAGAAAGATGAATGAGATATTAATAGTGGTTAGTCTTAGGAGAACTGTGTAAATAAAATAATTGTAGAACTACATGCAGCAATGATTTTAAAATATAAATTTTTGTCAGCTTCCATTGTCTTCCTAAAAATGATGGTACTAATAGATCAGATATCCTTTTTTTTTTCCCCAGTGGCATTCTGTTAGCTGATGATACTTGTTTTTTGTAGGTGAGGGTAGATGAAGACGCTTTACTGAATGCAAAATACACAGCTCTCCCAAAACTTCTTCCTCCTGAATAGCAATAGCTTTGTCTTTTCAATCCTCCATCCCATTCTCTGAACTAGTAGGGAAATATATGAAAGAAGGAAGCATACTGATGGTGTGCTGCTCTTCCACATCCCCTGATTTGGGTACTAGAATGACTTACAGGAAATTGTTTTTATGTAGAATACATTAATATTAAATCCCAAGGACTGCTGCCCTGCTGTAATACATGTGCTGTCTGCATTACAAGTGACTCTTGTGTTCCAGAGAGAGCTGTCAGTTCAATTCCGCTAACGTTGCCACTGGTAGCTCTTTAGAAAACTTACATTTAATTAACCTTTAATTTCCCAGATTGTTAATTTTCTGTTATTCTCTATTTTAGCTACTTTTATGACCAAAATTTATACCAACTCTGGTATCATTACAGTGTGCTGCCTGTGTTAGGTGCAGTGGCTTAGTAACTCTGAATATCCTAGTTAAAAGTCAGTAAGATGCAGTATCAAAACATGTTTCAAATGGTATATAAACTGGCTTACAGACCTACAAGTTACTTTCTGTATGAGTTCTGGCAAATAGGAATGTTATTGATGCTGCTTCATGTTGTGGGGTTTTTTTTGTGATCTAGAAATAAATGTAGCTACTAAGAATTTCTGAGCAACGCCGTGGTAGAAGGGAAAACAAGTAAGAGTCAAAAGGCTGTCAGGTCCCTAATTTTGCCTGCTGCTTTGCTGTGCCCAGTAAAGAGGCAGCTAAAGGTATTAATAGAAAGCCAGTTGCACCATAACAGCCAATTTGCAGCCATAGGTGCAGTTGAAGGTGAGAAGGGGAACCTCTAATCCAGATGTTAACTGAGAAATGTGGGTGGGGAGTACATAAATTAACCTGAAACCTGCCAGCCCAGTGCTGTGGAAAAAATACCTAAAATTACTTTTGAGGTATAAACAATAAGTGGCAATTAGGAGCTCCTTTTATATAGCACTTGATGGCTGTGAAGAAGCATCGCTGTATTCAGTGAGTAAAGCACAAATAAATACCACTGAAATGATTACAGGTGGGGAAAAATGCCTTGTCTGAGATTCTAATGTGTTGAGTTTATCCCAGTGAAGTTTGGCAGGCGTCTTGCAATACAGCCTAGAAGTATCTTTAGTGGGAGAAAGTCCTAGGTTCAAAATGTCTCTCTGTCCTAGTGGCAAAAGACATGATGAGCAAATAAATGGCTGAATGTTGAGACCAAAGCGATTTAAGCAGGAAACAGGGCATGCTTTTAGCTGTGAGGCTGACCAGCTGGTGGAACAAATTATCAAAACTTTAATGATTTATATTTTTTTTCCCCCCTTTTTCAAATTAGCGCTGAATGCCTTTCTGGGAGATACACTCCAGCCAGACAAGCTACTGAGTTCAATAGAAATGATGTGTAAAGTGCAAAAATGCAGTGTAGATCAGATTGAATGACATGATTGATACCTTTGGCCTTAATATATGTACCTTAATATACCTTTCTAATCATATATGCATATGGTTTTAACTGCAAGTAACTAAGATAAATCCAGCTATTTTAATTGAAAATTAAGCCAGTATCTGAGCCTTCAGCAATGAGGAGAGTTCCTGTTGTGACTTTCTAAAGGTGACTGGTCCTTCCTTAATCTGATGTGATTCTTATGGGAATTGAAAAAAACACAGTGAAACATTTAAAATACGGCACATGTTAAAAGGTTTGATCTAATTATTCTTTACCTTTTTTTGTTAGATATTTTAATGAGATGTCTGCACAAGGATTAAGACCTCGCACTGTGTCCAGTCCTATCCCTTATACACCCTCACCAAGTTCTAGCAGACCTATATCACCTGGTAAATATTTAACCCAGTTTTTAAAATTATTGTATGCATCATATAGTAACGTGCCCTATTAATATGTTTAGGTCAGTAGCCTTTTCAAAAATACTGTGGAGAAAACAACTGCTTCACAAATGTAACAATAGTTATGCCTTAGATGTTTTCTAGTTCAGCATGGTTTTGGATGGTTCTGTATTATACTGTGAACAGATATTACAAGTCAGTTAAGAAGGCATGACTTGAAATTTTATTTCTTTTTTGCTCTTTTTCTCTCGTATTTTCTCTCTTTTTTTTTTTTCCTACACAGAAGTTGTGCAACAAGATGCATAGAAACAGATTTCTAGAGTTTGGTGATAAACTAGTAATGAGACTGCTGTTGTCTCTGAATCAAAACTTCTTAGAGAAGTCTAATCTTGAGCTTGTTGGAAAAGAGCCAATTTCCATTTCTGTTTAGTAGAGAAATGGCTTTTGTCCTTCTGCTATTTTTTGTTGTAAAACTATAACTATAAAATTAATAATTCCTTTTGCTAATGCTTTATATAGGAAAGGCAAACTAACGTTTTCTGAGTTTTTAGTTACTGAACATATTTTTTAAGTCAAAGGAAATGCATTTATTCTACTAACACATTTATTGAATGGAAGTCAAAATTCCTTGAAATCATGCTTGGGAATTCCTTAAAAGTTGTTGGCCATAGATGTTGCATGGCGATGACAAACACACTTAACAAAGTGAATACTGGATGCCCTGTTTTCCCAAGTTCACTTTTAGAACCTTTTGGAAGGGGTCCTACAGTAAGGCAAATGAGATGTAGTCTGTATTGACACATTCTGCAAAATAGGATTGAGACATAGGATTGACACAGGTTTGCTAGAACATGTAAAATGTGTTTAAACTCTTTAATTTTCAGGATTAACTTAGTTTTTCAGAAGGACTCAATAAATAGTTTTCATCCAGGTGTTGCAAAAGAAGTGTGTGTGAGAACTAGCTATGGCCTTAAGCCATATTACAGTATTAGAAATCAATTTTATGATAAGAGTTTTTCAAGAGGCTTTTGGGTTCTGAAATGAGACAGCTCACTTGACTTTGTGCTTTGCAATTTATGTCACCAAGAAAATGATACATGTTGTCTTACCCTTTTTCTGTAGCTGGGTGTAGAGAAACACAGTCATGCTAACAACTGGTCGAGAGAACTGCTGTGGACGCTTGTGCAGCCTTCATAAAATACTACAATATCCAACTGCACATTGTATCTGCAGACCACACAGTGATTATTATTAAAAGTATGTGTAGGGAAAATTACCTGGTAATTTATAGGCTTGCACCCTAGATTACCTAGAAATGCACTCAGTTCAGATGCTGACGTGTCAATGCAAGGGTTCTCTGTTGGTTTGTTCCTACACTGGGATTGAAGCACATTCCTTATTCCCATGTGGACTTCCCATCAGTAGTTGATACAGTAGTGCTGCGTTCTAGTGGCAATTACATCCTACAGACAGGAGGTACTGAAACACTGTCTGAAACAGAGCTAAAAATAGCACAAATGAAATAATGGTTTCTAACAGAGTTTGCAGTTTTGGTGATGTTGGTACAGTAAATGTTCCAGGCTAGCACTTCTGCACAGGCTGCTACATTGCTCTCCTTCACATCTGATAAATTAATATCCATAGTTGGGAAGTTTCAGACTTCAGAAATACAGAAGTAGCAGTTAGAGAACTAATGAGATCAACAGAGAATTTTGTACAGCTGTTTGGTATATTTGAATGCAGTAATGGGTGAATACAAATATTTTTTGAGCACTTTGTCTGAAGTAATACAGTAAGACACTGTCAAAAGCATAAGCACAGAATAATACAACAGTTATATTTTGCATAAAGTAATTGTATGACTCGGCATATTTTGTATAAGAAATTTTATGCCTGCATTTAGGAAGTTATGTAGGAGCATAACTTGAAACCAATTCCATTAGATTTCATTAGGATAACCAGTCAGGTTTAGCCGGTCATATTCTGGCTCCTGAATCCAAGCCTTTTGTGCTTACGTGGCTTGAGATGCTGCTTTTGAGTACTCTTTCAGTCTGAGATTCTGTTGAGATTTCTAGCACAGCGCATGGAACTTTGAAGAATGTGGAAGTATTGCTACTCCTAGGCTGCTGGAGGTTGGTTGCTGTAATTAGTAATTAGTCTTCACTGTAGATGAACAAAGATGAACTTTGCTTCTGTGGCTAGGCTAGATAGAGATGAGCTACCTTGGATGTATGTGCAATACTCTGTTATTGCCATGTAGACTTGTATTTATAAAACTTTGGGAGCTGGTTTATCCCAAAGCAGTCCAAAATTGTAATGTTGCAGAGGTGACTTAAAGCATATTTTTTGCCTTTTATTATTCTGGGCTCTTGTCCTGACTTGCAGAATACATTCATCTGCCCAGACATTGACTTGTTTCTGTCCTTGTGCTTACAAAAGCACTTGGATACAAAACATGTGCTGTACAGGCAATTAGATTGTGTAGTCAAAAAGCAGGCTAATTTTGTTAATCTGCATTGTTTGACTACTCTAAAGTGACAGTGATTCCATTGGAGGCACTTTTAATGTGCACCAGACATACATTGGGGATGTAGCAGAATCAAACTTAGAATTGAAGGAAGTGAAATAGTTTTGGGTTTTTTTACATGACTTTATTAGTGATTTAAGGCTTGTTTTCTTTCTCCCCAGAGATCATGTCTCATCCATCAGCTGTAGGCACAAACACAGATACGTGCAGTTTAGGACAAAGCTGGCTCTTGGTGTGAAGCTGGTACTGAGGCTGCAGTGGCACTGCTTTGCATGGATTTAGAGTTGAAGAAGTGTGAAAGCTGTTAAATACATTGTGGTGTTACAAAAGTTTAATAGACCTTTAGAAATTTTTCTGGTCTTAATTCTCCAAAGCAGTTGCTAATGTCTAATACTAAGCAGCTGAGAAGAGTCTTTTCTCCTACCTTAGTGACATTTTTGTCAGAATGCGAAAATGAGCTCAAGATTTTGAAAAATGCCCAGTTTTGAGAAATACTCAAAATGTTCAGACTTCAAGGTCTGAACTTTCAGCACGTAGTAGTTGCTGTTTCTGCTTACCTTGGTTAGCTCTACAGGTACTGTGCATTTTTATAAATTAGATCTTACAGAAAGGAAATATTTAGATGGAATAATTAAATATTAGGCTTTCCTTAATGTGGATAAAAGAAGTTGTAATTTTAAATGTTAGTTGGTAGCCTAGTCCTGCTAACAACTAATCCCAGAAGGTTTTAACTTCACAGCCCCCAAAGGTCTTTGGGTTGCTGCCTATAAATGCTGAGGCAAACAGGAGGAGCCTGAGAGCGGATCTGATATGGCTTGGAGAAGCCACCTATATCCAGTTTCTTTGTCCCTCATAGGGACCCAGTGCTAGATGGCTTCTCCAGGCACAACCTCTCTGCTTCTTCACTGTATTTTGTTCAGGGAGACATTCCCTCTGAGGAGAAATGGAAGGCTGGATGGAAGCAATTGCAGACTAGAACCAAGCTGCCAGGAGGGCCTTACACTACTTATGTTAAGTGAAAAGCTATGTTTAACACTGGATAATGTATATTTTGAAACCTATGGTAGTTTACTATGAGAACAGAAATAAATTTTACATCATGCTTTTTGGTACAATAACTATTTTAGGTGTCTAATCTGGCAGCAGTTACCGTTTCTTAACCTGTCATTGATTCAGAACTAAGAAAGTTTGAAAAACATCACTCTTTTGTTTGTAATATAAACAAGAATGTTGATGTTACCTTGTTTTAACAATTTTTAGGTCTGTCATATGCAAGTCATACAGTGGGTTTCACACCACCAACTTCACTGACTAGAGCTGGAATGTCTTACTACAACTCCCCAGGCCTTCATGTGCAACATATGGGACCATCCCATGGTATTACAGTAAGTATTTAAAATAGTAAATACTTGTTACCGACGCCAGGTTGGCTTTTACGAGTTATAATTGCTTGTCCTTAAGCTTTTTTACAAAACATTTTTGTAAATGTTTGTTTTTGTCTCCTTACTCCAAGATATCTATTGCTGCTTTCTTCAACCCTGATTTTCCTCTTCACCCCTCAGAAACTGATTCTTTTTGGAGAACCTTATTTTCTGCAAAAGAATAGGATGTATTATCATCTTAAGGACAGTAATAGGTATCATCTTATCGATCAGGAGGCAGGGTGTGAGAAGTGATGTTCTAAGCTACTAAGCCTGTCCTGGGAAGTAAAAACATTGCTTTCATTTTTCTCCTAGTCTCCACCATCTGACGGATGAGTCATCTGAGGTTGCTCCAAGCTCAGGTTTTCTTCAGGATGACACACAATGCTACCACCATGTCACTGTAACAGGCAGTTAACTCTTATTTTCTATTCTCATTGGCAAAGAAGGAAGTTAATATAAACATTTGTTAGGACAATTTCTCATATCTTTCAAGTGGATTTATTTCCTTTTTACCTCTGATATTTGACGCACTTCTACTTAATTGTGTTTCTTCTAAATATTTGTGGAGTTTAATGAGCAAACATCCTAAATATTAACCATTTGGCAAAATACCTTATAGTTGTTGTATCAAGACCACTTTGATTTTTCTCAACAGGTACGGTAGTATATAAATATCCTGCAAGGTTGTTGCATATACTTGTCATTCTCAGATGTGAAAACATGTTTCAATAGAATTTCTAGTAGAATGCTAAAATATGTCTGCTTCTAAAATCATTTAGGTGAGTGTGCAAAGGCAATGATTAATTTCATCGAGCAAAGTGAGTGGGAGCACTACAATAGTGAGTAGAACAAGAGGGAAGCTGGAGCTCTGCAGGAAGGTAGAGTCCTGGTCTGGGTTCAGTCTCCTGCTGTGTGTCACATGGGTTAGTCACATGAGGATCTTCATGTTTCTGGAAAACCTGGAACCTAATTTTATAAATAACTTTTTCAAGGAACTTGTTCTGTTCAGTCTCTGTGAAATACTCTTTCTGAAACTGTGAATTATTTGGTACTACACTGAGTCACCATGAAAAAGATCATCTTCAGGACAAAATACTAATTGTTTTGAGAAAGGTGTTGATAAGTAGCTCTTGGCTGTGTCTTGATGCTGAAACAAGGTCCCTTCATATTATTAGATGTATGCAAATGCAATAAATGATTTTAAGTGTTTCAGAGACATCAGTTGGTTGTCAAGAATCCCTTGGCTTTTTGCATAGAACATTAATCAATTGTACATAGTTGTGCAGAAAAATAGATACAATATACATTATTTGACTAAACTGCAGCTTGATTCTTGACTCTTCATTTTTGATCTCCTTTACAGAATAAATTAACTTTGCCTGTAGTACATGTGGTGTAGCACTGTAATCATGTTTCTCCTCAGAATTGGATCACCTTTGGTTTATTATTAGTTGTGGGTGGGTGGTTTGTCATGCTATGAGGTTCTTGATTAATGCTAACTGGATTGGTAAGTAATGAGGATTTTGGCTTTAAAAGTGCAGAAATTAGTATTGTGCAGTGTAATTTATATTTCTACATTGCTAGCATTAATCAAGATTCCTGACCCTCTCCTCCCCTACTGGTTTGTAAAGATAAAGTGGGTTGTAAATCTTTGTGTTTAAACATGCAGGTTGTTGCAAATGTGTGGTTTCTGTTGAGGGGAGCTCTCTTACAAACTGCTGCTCTCCTGCAGCTCAAAGGGTTGTAGCTTTTTTTGTTCTCCGAAGAACAACTTGTGTTATGCTTTGGTCTTGCTTCACTGTGCAGGCTAAGAGTCTTTCAGAACCTTGCTAGAGGTTCTGGGCAGACTCTCTGGCATTCAAAACATGCCCACCCACACTCAGTTACCATGTAATTGGACTTGGTACTCCAGCAGTGTTAAAATTCACAAGTGCTTGCTGGTTGGGCAGACACAACTGGGAGGTGCTGCCTCTGCAGCACCTTCATTTCTTTTTAGGTTGCTGGTCATCGTAGGTAAATGTACCTTCAAGACATAGTCTGTGCTCACTTCCTGCAGGCTGAAGGAATGTGTGTTCTTTTGATCTCAGAAGTACTTCCCCTTTCCTTTGCTGCTTCATTTCAGAGTGATGTTTATTTTACATAGAAGTTGTATTGTGATTCTTGTGATGTTTTGAAACGGATTCTTTTCACATAATTGTTCAGATTTTTTTATGATTTGTGGTTTTTTGTTTTTTTTTGTTTTTTCCTTTGCCAAGCTCAGTACATTGATTAGAGGACTTGCACCTAAAGTTGTTGAGGAATGTGTTAAACGTGATTTCAATATTTGTTCTGCAGAGGCCTTCACCACGAAGAAGTAACAGCCCCGACAAATTTAAACGTCCCACTCCTCCTCCTTCTCCAAACACGCAGACCCCAGTGCAGCCACCTCCGCCACCACCTCCACCACCAGTGCAACCTCCGGTCCAATCCGCAGCATCGCAGGCAGCCACTTTTCAACATTCAGTGCATCCCTCCTCTCAGCCTTAGTGCATGTGCTCAGCAGTCTGTATGTCAGAAGTGGACTCATAACATGGAGCAGTTTACTAAAAGCCAAAGGCTTACTTGGCGTATTTGGATTTGACTTATTTGCACTGAGGTTATATAGGCTTCACTGTTAATTGTGTTGTAAACGTTTGTATAAAATGCAGCCAGTGTTGTGGGTCTACAACACTAACTTAACAAAGTTTTCCATCAGTGTTTACTTGAACTACATGTATGTCCATTCTCTGGCTGGAACATTTGCTACTCTGTTTGGTAATACGGCATTATGTCGTTTTGCTTGGCTCCAAAGCTTCTTTTTCCTGGCTTTTAGGTTTGTAAAATTAAAGGGATACCTTTTTATATTTTTTCATGACAATTTGCAGAAAATTAAAAGGCATGATGGGTTATATGATAAATTCTGAACTATTACAGTGTTTACCAAGCTTATGGAAAGTCAGCACTACACTTCAGTCATTTGAAATAACAGCTTCTAGTGCAAAAGTGAGTCAGACACCCTAATCAGTGCCCCAGACACACACTCAGTTGTATTATGTAGTAAATAAGCTTAATTCAGCACACGGGACACATCCATACTTCTCCTGTTTAAAAGCACCTCAAACGTATGGTACAGTCGGAATTTTACAGTGAGGGAACTGGCTTGTTGGAGTCTGTGGAATGTACAATTCGTGGACCTTAAGATTTGATGATTTCACTTGACATTTACATTAACCTGTAAGCTGCCCATACCGTGTGATCTGTCACAATTAACTTCGGTAAGTGTGGTCTTGCCCTCAGGTTACTGATAGCTGATTACAGTGTGCTCTTTGGTTTTTTTGCTGCAGAAGGCAATGTGATTGTAGAGAACAGCTGATGATATTTTTTTTTTCTTGTTAAAATATATTAATGGTGATTCCCCTGAAGCAACGTTTGAACAGGTATTCTAAATGTTCAAAAGTCTGTTAGAAAATAAGATACAAGATAAGCATATAGGAATATATTGGCATAACAGCCAAAATGTTGTATTGCTTGGTAGAAACAGAGTACAAGAAAGTAGCACAATGTGGCACTAATGAATGCTTATTTAGCAGCCTAAGCCGGTACAATGTATAAAGAAATGTATTCTGAATACATTCTTTCCATCATTTAGCACAAATAAATTGGTTTCACTTTGCAGTGGAACAAAGTGTCACTTCTTGATATTGACATCTTACTCAGTTACATTTTTCTTGAGGTTCTTGTTTTGAGTACTGAGGTTTATATATTATTGATGATTTTAAGTGGTTTACCTCATATGTATGGAGATGTGGGACATGGAAAATGACAAGAGAATGTTTATTTTATGAGACTATGTATCTGGCTGTAATCAGAGCAGAACGTGAGTAATTTATCTTTTGTTTACAAAAGTTTGTTTGACATGCCTAATACTTTATTAAGGACATTTTTAAGAGGAAGTACAGCATTCTGGTAGTATACTAACACTTGTACATATATTTTCATGTTTGCCGCTCACCTATTCAATAAGAATTGCAAACTGAAAAGTCTTTATAAAATTAGTGCTCTAAATCAAAATAGTAAGTTAAAATAATGTTGTAAAAGGTTCCGCTTAAAGCAAAACTAGATTTTTTTCATCATAGCTATGTAGCCTCAGCTCTGAGAGAATTTAGAGAATTGAGTATATAGTCTATTACACTTAAACCAATACGGGATCAAGTGCATTATCAAATTACAGTAGTTATAGTAGTGACTCTTCAATCAAGTGATTCTCAAGATTAGGGCAGACCTAAAATTTGGCCAGTGCTTCCATCTGAAAATAATTCACCAGAGCAGATGCTCACCTTTCCATAGAGAAAAGTCAGCTGTGAGCATTGTAATGAAACAGAGCTCCTGAATCAGTTGTAGGATTGCATGTGTGAGAATTACAGGCAGTCGGAGGTGGGACTGAGGTCAAGATAGGATTGGTTTAATTTGACACTTGTCCTTTTGTAAACATAAGACAAAGAGAAAAAAATACTCTTTTATAAGTAGGATTCCAGCTCAAGTATACCACTATTTAAAATGGTGTCCTCCTTTCTGAAGTGCTTTGAGATTCTTGTACATATGGCTCTATAGCGTGAGCTCATAGTGGTGGCAGTATAGATGCAAGGGGGGCAGGGGGGGAATGGAAAGCCTTTGACAGTGTTGTTTTAAGATCTTAAAATGGAAAACGGCCTAGAATAATTTATGTTTGCAGCATATTCCAAAACTGAATTTATGTAACCCAAGTTCAGCTGATGTTATAAAGTGTCTTAGTGAACTCTCCTTACTATTCTGGTGGGACTGTTACCAGAGGAAAGTAAAGAACAGACAAATGTATTCTAAATCCTGGAAGTGTAACAAGGCACTAAGTCAGCCTTACCTAAGAAAGTCAAACATACATTTGCTTGCAATCAGACATGTTAAACTCCATTTGTAGACTTTTTGAATAAGATGAGGAATTGTGCACAACCATCTCCTAATAAATATAAATGGATTTTCAGTTTTCTTGGTGAATTATAGTCATGAATTATGATTTTGAAGGTGTGGTTTTATCAGATCTTCTATGGACTGGAGAAACTCACTTGACGGTGAGGTCCAGCTTACCCTGAGGGCTTCAGTGCTTGGCTTCTTTATCTCAGAAGCATGTGAGTGGAGTTCTGCTGTGCTTCTCCTTATAGTACACTGCATCATCACTAGCTGTGAAGGGCCACAGAAGCAATGTAGCAATTTTTAGCTGTGATGAGCATTTTGTGAGTACCGGTTTACAGCTAAAGGGTTGTGGGTTTTTTTTTTTTTTCAAAAAGTAAAAATCTTTTAGCTGTTTGAGCAGTGCTTTCCTCTCTGACAATCAGCAGCTTTCTTTTTACTTTTTCTCTCAAGGAATCTGGCTTGGACACTGGAATGCAGCTGAGACTCTATAGAGCATTAAGAGTTTATTTTATCCACGATTTGTTCCAGAGAAGTTCTTTGGAAGAAGAGGTGGGACTGCTCGGAGATAGTCTTCCAGCTAACAGCCAGATAAGATTATTTTAATTACATGTACTACTCTGAAAGCGTATTCCCAAGGGCAGAAAGTACTATCAGAGTTTTCCAAGAAAGTGTCAGTGGTTTTTATGGGCAATTGCTGAACTGGAGCTAAACATAACAGGATTCTTCTCCTATTACAAAGTTTGTGTTCAGGAATCCACCTGCCTGGGTGGACTCCCTGTGCACTTCAGCTAAATGAAAAATGCAGTCTTGGAAGCAATGAAAATGAGAAAGCTTCCTGGGATCTGAATAAGTTGTGCGGCTGACAGGAGGCAATTTAGAATGTATATTTTGTTAAATAAATAGAAATTGGTCAGGGAGACAAAGATTCTTGAATACTTTGTCAGTCAAAGAACAGAGTCTCTTATCCTCAGTATTGATTATCTCATACTAAGAGGATGCATCCTGGGACCTTATTTAAGTCTTGTAGTGCTTTTTCTAATCCTAATGCTTAGTTTTACAAGTAGTATGAATTCTAATACTCTTCAACTTTTTGATGTTTCCTTTTTGTTTCAGTCATGGCAGTCTATTTCTTTTTGATCCTTGGGAGTCTACAGAGCATGGACTATGCAGAGCATATTTCTCCAGTTCAAGTCATCTCATAAGAAATCACAAGGTTTATGAGTGTAAGCTATAAAATTATAATACATGCATATGTTACAACAACCTCCTTGAGGGAAAAAATCTGAAAGAAAACAGAGCCCCTAAATACCAACTGAACTGTGTGCATAGAGACAATCTGGTTTCCTCAGTTCTCTGAGGAGCTGAATGCCTCTCCCAGCCTGATTTGGACTAGTGTTCTTAACTTTTTTTAAATTCCACATCCTGTTGCAATAAAGTACTCAAGATATCCTTCACGTTCCTTTTGGCTAATAACCGCTAGTCCCCATGCAAAGAGAGGTTAAGAGTCATTGCCACTTTGTGGACCGGAGGAAGTCACTGAATGACAATTCAGTGGCCTTGACAATGCAGTCCTAGTTCAAGTGGGAGTGTGTGCTTGTATCATGATTTATTTCTTTCTTTTTTTTTTTTTTTTTAAAGCAGCTGCTGCTGGTTTTGCATTAATAGTGTGCCCTGAAAAGGAGATAAAACTATGGTCTTTGGCACTGCCTTAACAGACAGCTGCTACATTAGGCAGAATAGTGCTTGTTCCTCTTCAACTTGTTAGGCTCCAAAGAAAAGGACTACCTCATCTTCAGGTTGGGTTGATATGGCTGCAGGGTCAGGAGAAATGTCATAGCTGTGCTAGGTTTTGTTCTGCATGTATTACATGGGTAGGAGTCTTTCCTCACTGGAACTGGGCTCAGGAGGTCATAAAGCTTTTGTAGAGGAGAAGTGAGGAGGTAGGGAAGATGGTTGAGGGTTGAGTTTGAGAAAATTGCGTGTCCCTGTAGTAAATTGCTGCTCAGAGTACTCTTTGTCTAGGCCTGGGAATTGGCTGTACTAAAACTACATTTATTTTTTTTTCTGTGTGGTTTCCTTTCAAAAAGTGCTATGTTGCAGTTCTTAAGTTCCTGGCATTGGGTACCTAATAAAAAAAAAAAAAAAAGAAACAAAAAAGCAATTCCCCTTTCCAGAGAAATGTTGGAAGTAGTCTTCTATGTGCAAAGGTGGGTTTTCTCATGATATAAATTAATACTGTATCTATAAGCAAAGGTGTTTTATTCTAGTGGTAAAACCTAAGCTGTCCAAGGCACTTTAGTTTGTGATTGCTGACTTTTGTTTTGGCAGGTGTTTCAGATGAAATCTAAGCCTCCTGTGGAGGAAGAAAAAAAAAATCACCTGACAGCTGTAGACTGTTCCTTTCCTGCAGAAATACAGCAATTTCCTCAAATGCAAGTAAAAATAAAACAAGCATCCTTGAGCTTTTCTGAAGCTTATATTTAATTTCGGTACCTTGGTGATTGCTCTTGTATATTTAGAGAATCTACGAAGCCTCATTATAGGTTGGTTGGGTGTCTAGCTGGTTATTCCTATGTTTTTCTGATCCTAATGAAGGAAGGCTGTTCAAATTTGGATCAAATCTATAAATCTACTGGTTAACAACAATGGTCAAAGTGCAGGTTTGCTGAGCATGAATCCAAGTGGTGATTTAAAAGCATTACACTGTGTTGGTGTGAATTGGAGCTTATCGTTAAAAGAACCTCGATACAAAGAAGGTTGTTTGGGTTTTTTTTTTTTAGCAGGTTATATTTTATTCTGTATTAGCTGTATTATTGCTTTGTTGTATATCTCAAGGTGTTTACATATATTTGTAATTGTTATGATGTGTCTGTAATCAAGCTCATCTGTGCCTTCATGCAGACTTCTAATAAACACTTGATTTTTTGTATTTACCTTGTATGGAAGAGTATGGGGTGGATGTCTGTTTCCTTCTATCTGTCAGCCTGCCATCACTGGAAAAAAGAGGAAGAAAATGAGAAATGGGAATCAGAGCAAGATATGTGCTTGTCTTTATTTTTGCTGTCTTTGATTTTAAGTGCTCCATTTCTGGTATTTTCACTTAAATGACTGGGTAGGGAATCTGGGTTTATTCTATTTGCATAATAAAGTTTGTATAGGAGATGCTCCTCACTTTGGATTAGGTGAATATTCTTTTGCTTCTATCGTGGAAGAATGTTGCTATATTTCTTGAGCTATTATTGTGGGGAAATTCCTGAGTACCTTTCTTCGCCTGTATTAAACATGTATGCTTAAGCTTTTACAGATGCCTTCTAGTGAGAGTATGGGCTTGCTTTGCCACAGCAAGAACTGCAGTATCTTTTATGGTTTTTCTAAGCTCATAGGGGCAGAGATGTGTATTTGTACAAAGTCATAGGAAAACTCACCTTTTGTCCTTTGAGTCAAAGGCAGTGTACAGCTGCTTTTCTAATCTGATATGAAGTACGTGAGGAACAGAAGGGGGGGGGGGGGGAATATGTTTCCTTGCCTGTGTCAAGGAGAGACCCATATTTTTGTAGTTTGGAAAAGAGTGCTTTTGCTATTTCTTTGTAGCAGTAAAGGGTTTACAGTCTAGTGATTTACTTCAGCTTTCCTTCATTTTCTTGTAATCAAACCTGATTACAGTTGAGTAGTTTTACTATTGGTGGATTCGGTCATTTTTCTAGTGGAAATTTGTCTTAAGAATCCACTGGGATTTCTACTGTTTTGTCATCTTGCTAAAACATTAGTTGATTATTGTATCTAATAATATTAAAGCATCAATCAATTTGAACTTATGGATATATTTTTTTTAATTGTAGTGGGTACTTTCTTGATAGTGGCACATCATATAAACTATCCTTGGATTGAAACAGAGAGGAGAAGAGCAGGCATAGTGTACTCTGTGATGTTAGAGCTTCATTGTAAACTTTATATTTACAGTTGAATTGTACGTGTTAGAGGTCTGAAGACAATGGTATGCATTTGTGAAAATTCTGTGTGTACTTTGTGTCATTCCTTGTGAAATCTCTTTTTGTCACCTTTTTGTTGTATCAGCTCATTCATCAATTTAGCACAGAGCTCACCTGTGTGACATCCACAATAGCTTTTGTAAGTACTATTTGGTGTGTTGACAATTTTCTGGAGTTAGATCTTAAACCCTAAGTAGCCCGTGTCTGTGCTTATCCCATATTCAGTGTCTGAGTCTTGCTAAACTCCTTGGTTGAATCCCCTTGTCTCTGTCTCTGCGGCCGCATGCTCTGCTCTAGTCAGCACAGGCCTCTGCATGTGATATAAAGCATATTGATATGCTGTTCCATTTAATCTGGTGACAGTATGACCAATAAAATCCCTGTATTGTGATGGCTGCAGCTTCTTGGGCACCAGGCCATGGAATAACTTCTGTGAATGCAGCTGATCCGTGTTACTCTTCCTAGAAAGCATGTAGTAGTTCTTAAAATGTCTTTATTCTCTTCTCTCCACTCCTCCTGATGCTGAGCAATCGGTACCTCTGTCTGCTTGCAAGTACCCTGCTTGATGCTGACACAGCTGCTGGGTCTGTGAAGTGTATGAATGAGCTGTGTCGATGCTGTTCATCTTCATGCATGTCATTTGTTTTCTCTATGATATTTGTCTGAACAGAAATGGGCTACTTTAATATTTTCAGAAGACCAGATGAAAATGGAAAGATGATGTCTGTGACTGGTTTAATTTCAGGTCTTCCCCTTATGTGGTTCGTTTGTATTTCTTCTGGTGCTTCTGTCCCTTCATAAAGGAAAGCAAGTTCCCAGCGTTGCAGGAGATAACTCAGAAATTCCCATAAACTGCTGAAAGCAGGAGAAAAAATGATGCATTGCAAAGCAAGCAATTTTAATAAGCCTAGTCTTTGCTGTATGTAAAGATGCTAGCTTGGATATTGGTCTGTTTCATGTGCTTTTGAGGCCGTTCCATACCTCTCAAGGTATACAGTATATCCTTCAATCCAGAAAGCAAGAAGACATTGAAGTCAGTCCTGCATTTCCTGGATGGAGACAGAAGGTATGTATGGTCTTTACTAAGACTAATGGTCTTTAGCATTAGTTCACTTGAATGTAGCAAACAGTAAAGACAAATATTGGGGAGACTGAAATGGGAACCTTGCTTTTGAGCTGCAGAGCTGGAGTATTTACAATGAAAAATGAAAACTGGAAGATAGGTATGGTCTGTGTTTGCAGAGTGGAACAAGATTAGGTCCAATTTTTTTATATTAATGAAACTACTGTAGAGTGTGCCCCATGCTTTTTTCCTCTAAGGCTTGAACAAAATCTGATGTGAGTTTAATGCAAGCAGAACAGTGATCTGTGGCAGTCTCAAGTGTCTGTTGTGTGACCATCTCCTTCCTAACAAGGCAGGAAATACTGATGTCTAGTGGGACTGATTTAAACTTCATGAATATTTTCCTTTGTCCTACTAGAAATGAGTTGGAGAAATTAACCCTTGTAGTCCCTCATAGAACATCTGAGTGTAGGCAGCTGTGTTGAGGGATCACACTATGGTAGAGAGCACTTTCATAGCTTGAGATCTACTTTATAGTACATTACATGGAGTTTTATTTCTCCCAGTCACAGTGTGGAAGGTATTTTGGAGGCTGAACTTCAAAAGTGTAACCTCTTTTCCTTCTTGGTCCCTATAATTGTGTTCTGGCTTTGTTCCTGTAGCTGAAGGCCCCTTCGATCCAGTGGGATAAAGCAGTATTGCAAACTGGGGCCTGCTGTTCTGGATCTGAGTGCATTTTGACAGTTACTGCTGAATGAAACAGGTTGTAATGCCATACTGAGTCTTAACACTGTCTTGACTGTCAGCAGCAAAAAATAAATAGAGAAGAGGTCAATAATGAGTGCTCTTATCTTTGTCTGGAGATGGGAATTCAAAATCTGCTGTGACCTATCTTTTTTCATGTTTCCTAATAATCATGCTAATTTTCTCTGGCTTTTCAACACATGCTGTCTACTTATGCATATTTTCTCACAAGGGAAAGAAGAAATGTTAGTAATACGAAGTAATTTTGCAGTTCAGATTACCTTAGTACCCAATTTTCACTGGAATATGTGGATTTGTTAATTTCATCACCAAATAAGGCAAATTATTTTGGATCATTTGTATGTGAGTTTTTGCAGTAGTTGTGATATGAAAAGGGCTGAGTGGTTACTTGTACTTTTTTTTTTCTCTCTTGTTTTTTAATAGCTGCCCTCTAGGTGTTGTTATTCCCCTTTCTGAATCTGGGACTGTTACACCATGCTTAGTTACCCCAGGGTGGAAGGTCCTCGGGCCCTGCTGAGCCTTTAGGTCTTCTGTGCCCCATAGAGAGAATCCAAAGCTGCAGAGAAGGTTGGGAGAGCAGTGTCAGCCTCCCCCTACCCTCGTAGCCAAGTGTGGAATAAGGTGGAAAAGAACATGCAGAAAGCACAGGCTGGGGTCCCTTTGCAGCTCTTGGCTCTGCACACAAACATGCTGTTACCCCACCAGGCTGGGTGCTGTAAGAGTTTGAGCCCCCCGGTTTTTAGCAGCTTTCTGTCTCTTCAGAACCTGAAACAGTAGGAATTTGCAGATAAAAGACCAGCTCGGCAGCCCTTTGATGTGGGCTGGAGGTGCTGTGCTGTGCAGCTCTCTGCCACACTACAGTCTTGCCTGATGATCCTAAAATTAGGGAACAAGCCAAAATGCCATGCTGGCCAAAGAAAGCACCCATTGATTTGAAAAAGAGACTGGAACCAATCCCTTATGGAAAGGTATGTCTAATACAGTTTTGGGACACTGAGAAGTGACTGAGGGAGGACATTGGAACATCGGGCTGCCATGATGAGCAGAAGGAGAATAGAGGGACCTGTTTGAAAGGGAAGAGTGGAATTTGAGGCTAATAAAGGGGCAGAGAGAAAACGGGGGAAGTATTCAAATATCTTTTGACTAGCCCTTTCCTCTCTGCCTGGCTGGGACTCCAAAACAACACTGTACTGGCTGTGAACAGCCCTAGGCTGAATAACAGTAAGAAGTTTGTTTCTCTTACGCAGAGGTGCTGGCACCAGGAAGTATCAAAGCAAACTCTAGTTAGATCAGAGAACTGAGAGCTGGATGAACTTTGGAGAGACATACTTGCTGGAAAGGTAGGAGCAGGCAGGAGAGTAGAGGGCTGTGCCAGATGAAGAAGTGCAGAAATACTTACCAGTAGGGAAAGGGAGGGACGGAGCTCTGTGGGAATTGCTGGGGTGGTCAGGTACCCCAAAGGACTGGAAGTGGTGGTACAGGAGCCAGGACATCATTTCTGAGATGTTAAAGGCTGCGTATGACCCTTGGCAATGTAGCACCCTTCTGTACCTGAAATAGGTTATAATTTACATATCAGTGTATACTTGAGCAAATGGGGGAATAGAAGGTTGGCAGTGAGTTTTGGGATTACTGTCCTGCTGTTGCAGGGCTTGTAGATCTAAATCTGCTTCTTGAACTAATCTATCAATTATCTAGGCCCCAATTTAAGTATAAAAAATACATCGCAGCCTTGGCAGTAGAGAAATTGAAGTTTCGAAATATGATGAAATCCACAGCTGCAGTGTTACATATTGGCAAAATCTTAATTTTCACAGAAATCATAGCTAGAAATTGCTGCGGATGGCTGATTAAAATGATTAAGGCTTTTAATATACAGTTGTGTTGCTTTTTGCTTGTCAGGACATACTTCTGTATAATTTTGAAGTCATTGCTGAGTTTTCTCGCAGAGAGATTTTTGCAGCAGATTTAGTGAAATGTGGCTGTTGTAAGTTTTATTTAAATTTATTTTCCTGGGTTTTCTTTCCAAAACAAGCATTAGCCACAACAACATACTGAGGAATTAAACCCGTTAAAACTTACTGCATTCCTCATGCTATTAAAGAACACTAGGATTAGTGTGGCTGTTGTCTTGAGTGTTTAAACAAGGATGATTTTAATACTGTTAGTTCCTGAAGATAATTAAGGGTTTTCAAGTTAACTGTTTCATAATGTGAAGCAGTCATTAAGTTTCTTTAAAAAAAAACTTCTGTGTAAACTAAAGCATCTTGTACTATTAAGTGTGTCTGTTGACTCTGTAACTGGAATTAATATCTGAATTAAGAGGGGAGGGCTATCTTTTTTGTAGCTGAAACACCCCAGGAGCTTCCCAGAGATGCTCTGGGAATGTTGTGCCCTTGGTCCAGCAGTCTCCCTGATCTAAGAGATCATGTATTGCAAGAAATATTTGCACGAGTCAAGATTACACCATAGAGCTTTGACTTTTATAGTATATTTTAGGAATCCACCTAACTGATGTGATAGCCCTTTGTACAAAATAATTTCAGCCCAAATCTTATCTAGATTCTTGAGAAAACATGGTCTCTTGACAGCAATAACTCTGCTAAGCTTGTCTGGACAGTAATGATTTTTTTTTTTTTCTAGAGAATTTCCATGCATGTGCAAACGTGAATAGAAATATCATTAATGTCCTGACAGTTTTACCGCTTATCTTGGCTCTACCTATCTGCCAGGTCTGTAAGAGAAAGACAAAAACCAACCCCATTTTGGATGGAATACTATAGCATATTTTTAGCACTGCTGGAGAAGCTGGAGACCAGTATGGAGACTGCTATCAGTAGGTTCTGGTTTCAGAGTTAAACTGGTTCAGGCTTGTTCTATCTGTGTCTGCAAAGGTCTGAGGGGAGGGACATACAGAAGGAAAATGGAAAGAAAAACATGAGGGAAATTACTGGCTTCTGTGAAACACCATCTACATCAACAAAAGCAAGAACCCCCAAAGGGTTTTTGCACTTTTAACTTTCAACATGGACCACTGTTTCCAGGGCAGGAGTGTCAGGCAAGGGAAGAAAGACTTAACGCTTAATGTAACCACTCACCATTTTACAGAATGTTGATTTGAATAATGAAACAAATCATTATAAGCCATACATAGAAACAGTTTGGATGCACCAGGGGAATAACAAGGCTGAAGAGGGCCTAATGTGAATAAGAATACTTGCCTTTTCATTGTCTAATAACTGAGTGAGGGGGAAATCCAGCTTGTTTTCTGATAGGAAATGGACTAGATTTCAATATTTTTGCTAGGGTTAGATAGCTTGGTTTTTTCCAAATACTTTCACCCTAGTCTTTACAGAACTCTGTTCTTTTGAAATACTTGGAGTATTTTGATTCTGAAACTTTTTTTCCTCCGTTTCAGGTTTCTGTTAAACGTGAGAAATATCAATTTTCCAGGGTTCTCTTTGAAGAAAACTGTAAAAGCGAGCTAGTTCCTGTCCCAAATGGTTCTAATGTGCAATTCATCAGAGTCAGGATGCCTCATGGTAGTAATAAAATTTGGTAAAGATTTATTAGTGAAGCCATTTAATGTTGAATAAACTATACACTGTTAAAACTGATTGTGACTGAGATAGTTTTCCAGGCTACAAAATTCACATCTTGAATGGTTTGTACTGTCACAAGCAGCCAAAATTGTAGCCTGGTAATTTTTTTCCTATGTGTGGTATAATGGAAATCTATTTAAACTTCTTGCCTTCATTTTTTGGCTTAGGTGTTTGGGGGGTGTTTTGTTTTGTTTTGCTTTTTTTGTTAACATGCTGCCAGGTTCATTTGCCTGCTGCATGTTTCTCTTGCAGTATTTTACCAATCTATAATTGCTGGAGCAGCTTTCCTTTACCACTGCAGAACTGTATTGTAAAGGTTTTTTTTTCTTTAGTTATACAAATGTTGGAATTTACAGATGATAGGGAACCTGCCAAGCTTAGCTGTTGTGCTACAGTAGCCTTGTCTGCTGCTGACAGTACAAGTTCCATATTCTGACATGTTTTTCAGTTATTCCCTATCTTCCAAATTCCTGTTTTTAAAACTGTTTTGGAAAGAAGAATTTGTGATGGTTTGCTTTTTTTTTTTGGTAGCACTACCACTTGCATTTATGAATTGCCACCTGATCTTCTTTAAAACATATTGATGCAAGGAATCTTTTAAGATATAATTCAGCAAACATCAATGAACTTCTGATTAGTTCTCCCAAATAATTGGGTTTGTTGTGTGCTGAAATTGGCACTTATCCAGATATTGTGGTTTGGCTACAGTTGTTCTTCACACTGGTGAAATAATTAAAGTATGGTTATTTCAGACTTAGACAAGCAGAAATGAGAACTCGGTTTGCTTGCAAATTCCAAATGGATGAGCGGGCTTCAAAAATGAGCTTTAACATCTTCTATACCTTCCTGAAAATTTTACAATAGTTTCTAAACCAAACTCTTCCTCCAAGCCTCAGATCTCAGAGTTCAGTGAAAGGCACGGCAACGTTATTCCCACAGGGGCAAAAAGAGCCAGGGCACTGTCCTCTCAGCACTTATACCCAGTTATTAAAGCTGTCCACATGGTGCTCAGGATTCACTTTCTTCCTCTGCAACAAATCCCCCAAAACAGAGCAGACAATAAAAGCCTGACACTTGCCACAGCGTCCAAGTTGGCCTAAGGCTGAGGTGGAGGGAAGTCTCGGCAAAGACTTTTTTGTTTTCCCCTCCCAATGCTCTGCTCAAAGGCAGGGTTCCTGGCCTTCCCTCCCTTTGTTTCCAGAGCAGTTGCATAATTACTGCAGGACTTCAAAGATAGGTTAAAGGAAGCCATTAAGGATGTTTTCCGTCTCTGGACTGGAGAAACTTAAGGTGGTTTGTCAACTTTCCCTAAAGCACAATTCTTCTCTTTAAGGAAAATAATTATTTTCTGCAAATGCAGCTTTATTTTGCTGTTGATCTATTGAAATTTAAAATTAATCTCTTTTTACCTGTTTTACTTCAACTCTTTTAACTAGGGTAAATTGGCTTTAAGGTTATTCTCTTTAGTGGTGGATATATAAAACAATATTTTAAAAAATATAGAATTCTGCAGCTTGAAGCAGTGGTATTTTCTATGAAGATCCTGGCCCACCCTGTGTTTAAGATGCTGTTTAGTTGTATACGAAGTCTGTGCCAATTGGCCTCTTTGGCAAATTATGGAGACTTCTTTTAATGACCATATGGAGGGGGCAGGGGGGAAACAGCAATGAGGAAGAAAACCAAAGAGGAAATTCATGTGTCAGTTCCCACTGCTATTAACTGTGTAGGAGTGCTTTATGTGTTAAAAATAAATTCTGAGCCTGTGTAGGGACTTTCTCCAATGTCAGCTATTTCCAAAATACAAAAATAAGTAAAATCAAATAATGATAGCTATTTTTTTTTTTTTTGTCAAAGGAACACTTTTTTCTTTGTGTGACTCAAATCTTTTTAATATCCTTGCAGATACAATGCCTCTTCTGAGGAACTTCTCATTACCTAAAAATAAGCCACATGAATCAATGGAGAAATAACCTTTCTCTGTGGCAAGACTCATCCCTAATAGTAGAGAAGAACCTGAAGAGCTTACTCTAAGCCCAGCCTGCCTTTACCTAAATTGTACCCCATTGCAGAACCTTGGCTTGACCTGCAGTCTCATGTCATAGTCATGGGTCTGACTTGTGTAGCAAAGTCTTGTGAATTCAAGGTAGAGGCTTCACTCTGTATCTTAGATGTGAGATGTGGTCTAATCTCTACCTGTTTGGGCAAAAGCTTTTCAGGCTTTAATAGTTACTCTAAGGAGCAGGAGGGTCAAAGCAATTTCTAGACAGAAGTTCTCCAAATGAATTTAGACTGGATGTCAACATGCTGCAAGATTTCCAAGGAAACCTGTCTGTACCTACTGGAGTGTCCTTGGCTTCAGTGTTCTTCAGTGAAGTTGTGTGAATGCCTTCCAAATCAATCACTTGGAGCTCTATCTGTGTATGTAATAGCATTGGAATTTCTAAGGTTGAGGTCAGGGAGCTGGTGGTTTAGCCTCTCTCTCCTCACTGTCAAGGTGGGAAGCTTCTGCTTTGACGTGGCCTAGTCTGAAACACACTTGTAGACAATTTGCCATTTGATGCCTTGCTCTCATGCACGATGCAAAGACTGTTCTATCCACTGCTTCTGAGCCCAGAATTTCTGTAGGTTAAAGGAGACCAACACATAATAGATGCACTCTGTGCTTTATATCCTTAGAGAGGGATGTTCTCCTGTGCCTCATTCATATCTCTTTTTGGCCTGTTGGACCAGTCGAGCATCCCTTGTGAAACAGGGATGCCAGCAACTGTCCGAAACTCAAGTGCTGCCTTGAGTTTCTGCCTTGTTCAAAAGTGAGTGAATGTTTCTAAATATTGACTGCAGTTATGGAGAGCTGATCATCTGAATGGTGATGGCACTCCCCTGTGATTCTAGCTGCTGCTAACAGTAAGCATCTGAGGCCTGCTCTGTAAGGGGCAGCAGGTGCTCCTTAAGACTCTTTGAGATGCCCCAGCCCAACTGTGTCGTGTAAGGAGTGTTATTTGTGACAGCTCTCTGGAGTCTTCCTCGAGTGGGAAAAAGCCACAGACAATGGCAATAGGAAAGTGAATAAAATCCTGATGCTCACAAAATGATAAGGGATTATGGCACAGCTTTGGAGGGGACTTGCTGTGTGGATTTGTTGCATTGGAATTGTCATTTGCAGCACTGAGAAGAAAAAACCTTCCTCAGCCTGTTTTCAGGACAAGGATGAGTTTGTAATGTGCATGTATTCTACTGACCATTTGGTTTTCTTATTTTTCTAGTTCTTCCACTATTTGCTATAATGATTACTAGAGAAGCAGGAATACTCCACCTCAAAGTAGATTTCAAAGGTTACAAAGATAGTTCTCATTAGATAATTTAGTTGGTAGGTGACGTACCTCAGAGATGAAGGCTCAGCTCTTACGCTGAGGTTTGGAACCATCCCAAATGCTGACTCTGCACAACTCTGAGTCAGCATAAGAGCACAGCACTGGCAGATCCTGGGCTGCTGGCCTGCTGAAATACAGCGTCCTGATCCTTTATTCTGGCAATACTTACTGTATACTCTTTAAAAAGAAAAGTCCAAAATCCAAATAAAGTTTAACACACGTACAATTATATGTTTATGTCTGCTTTACTGGGAAGTTGCAAAGGAGTTTCCGAGTTGTTTCAGTGAAGTCATGCTTTTTTGTATTTGTACCTTTTTTGTTAAGGAAGCTCAAATGATCAGTAAACAGGCAACAGTTTCCAGTTCTCCTCGGAAGTGCTGGAGTGATGATTCACATAAACTCAGAGGGTATCACATTGCAGTGTTAGAACACACCGGATGTGTTTACATTGTAGTTGTCAGAGCAAGTACATTTTAAGTTAATTTATTGATTGTCCAAGCTCTTTGCAGATGCGATGAGATTACCAGTCCTTGAGAGAGGTGGTTTCGGTATAGCACAGCATTTATGCTGCAGAATATCGTGATTGATGATTCGGAGGCAGAGCAAGCTTTAACAAGCGGAGGATGGGAGTTAGCAGGAAACCATGATACGGATGCCAGGATTTTTGAGTGTCAGAACAATGACCCACACCTGCCCAGTGCAGGCTGTTTCCTGCCGTGTTGCATGTGAGCTGCTGCAGAAGCTCACGGAACGTGTCTGCACAGCCCCTGCTTCCCCGACCTTTGCCGGCCATGGTGACTTGAAGAGCTGGGCCTGAAAGCTACAGCTCCTTGGTGAGCTTGCTTCTCATCTTGAGAGCTTAGATGACTAAGGCGTGATGCCAACAGGAGGAGGAGGTAAGCTTGTCTTGGTTAATGTTTCTCTTTGGATGTAAAAACCTGCTTATAACCGATTTCTGAAGAAATAGCTTGTGATTGAGAGTTATTGTGGCCTGGGTGTGAATGTAAAGCCTGCTTGCCATTGCTGAGTAAGTGTGTGCCTGCACTAAATGCAGACTAAGGGTGTTTACAGTGGACAAATCTATATTTAGACAAGTGCTGATGGCAGCTTAACATAGGCTTAAAATAAACCTCTTCCATTGTGGAATCTTCCTTTCCCTTTTGTCCCTCCACTAACCGAGTTTGTCTTGGCAGTAGAAAATTAATATAGGTAGGCTTTTTGGACACTTTACAGGCACTTGGAGATAAATTGTGAACTGCTGTAGCGTGTGCTGTGTCCCAGCACATCAGTGGATGCATAACATAACTACAAAACTGCAGTGTAATTTGGAATCACGGGCTCAGCCTGTGGAGGAAGACTCGGGACTAGGCTAAGGGCAGTACTGGAAGTAGGGCTCCATCTTAACTGGCAGAACTGCATTATACACAAAAAACTCTACAACATTTACATTGAAACAAGATTGCCCCAAGATAAATTTAGGTGACTGGCTGTTTCATATTGCTACTATTAGGTTCTGCCTTTCATTGACAGAAAAGAGATGCCTCCCTCAGTATTTTAATATAGTTACATCAGTGAGGGGAAAGCTAACTCAACTTTAAATGAACTTAATACTCAAGGAAGATGAGAAGTGTATGCCTGTTGTCTGCAGAGTCTCACAGGAATGCATTATGCTACTTCCTGCCCCGATAAAATTGTGCCATTAGACTTCAGTGCTCTGTACTGGCAAGATGTAGATGAATTGTCAGTGGGGAATAAGCAAACACCACTTCTGAGGAGCCATCTCCACTATTCATGCTCTACCTGGTGACTACCTCAACAAAAATACTTTGATATGCTGAGATTGTCATCTTGCTCTGCAGCTGGAGTCATCTAGTTGGCCCATGTTTGCAAAAGCTATTTTATATAGTCTTTACAAAGACTAAAAGCTATCCACCAGAGGGGAGCTGAGGATTTCTAGAGCATCCAACTGACACAGTATGGTCCGAGTCCAACTGAGAAATGGGCAGGCATGTGATGAGGCTGGTAACAGCCCTCTCCATGTCATGTGCTCAACAGGCAGAAACTAGAGATAGTTCTGTGCAACAATGAGTTATTATTTTCTTAAAGGACATTCTTTAATGCATTTTTGCCAGCTCATCGAGCCCTCTGCCACAGCTCTGATTACTGCAGCTGTCACCCAGGAGTTCGTAGCATGGGATGAGAGGGGATATTCTGGCACTTGCTTTGTTCTAGTTCATGCTGCTTTTCAGCAATACTAACTATCCAGTTCTCTATTTTCTGTCCATCCACTGCTGAAAGTAAAAACGTGTTTAACTAATTTGTATCGTATTCTTTAATAAAGATTCTTATGCTAGCCTTTTAAGGTGTGAAGCTAATACAAAATAAAACTTGGAAAAGAGATCTGATATTTCTCTCCTATGTGAGATGTCTCTGACCTTCACCTTTCTTCTGGAAGGAATCTTTCTCCAATATCTAAAGGAAATTGAAATTCGGAGCTACCCTATTCTAACATGCACCATCTTAACTGGGTTTTAGCTTTACTGTGAGGGACATTTAACAGGATCAATGCTACATGGGAAGATGGGGTTAAACAAGAGAAAAATTGTATCATCTCATTAAAAATAGCATTTGTGGTCTGTAGTAATATTGATCTTGATGAATTTGTGGCAAACCTAGAGGTCATGAGAGATTTATGCCATATTAAAAATGTGCTACTTTGTATTCCCTGAAAGTGAATGCTCTAGAAAAATGGAACCGATACATTTCTTTGCTTGGAGATGCAGCACTAATTTTATTTCCATTTCACACACTTAACAGATGCACTCGATGCTGCCAGCACTTATTTGTCATTTTACATGCACTGTTGTATTTTAGTTGAAGTATATGTGATTTTTGAAATAGCCTTAAATTATTATGATTTTTCCTTAATGTTCTAATGCATAAACCATAGTTGTTTAATGAACCCAAATAGTTCCATTATCGGAGAAAACAAATATACATGGCAGATTCAGAAGAATACATCATCTGAAAATTGTCATAGATCCTTAGTTTGTTACAGGAAACTTTTACCACACAAGTTTACTTCTGAAATCTTCAAAAAAACATGCCTTGCAACTACATTAGTTAATTGTGTTGCATAGCAAGAATATTTAAGTGATCAGCAAGGTAAAATTACTTTTCTTAGAAAACTTTCTTGTATCTTTCCTCATTACCTACGTGGGTAGCATAAGAAACACAACAAAAAAAACCCCCTTTGTCATGTACAACTAATAAAAGCAGTTTTAGATTATAATTCTTCAACCTAAATGACTGCTACATTTCTTTTGTCCCAAGTTTTGCACATGATATTTGTTTTGCATGTATATATAGATTTGACAACTAACATAGAAATCTGATTTGGGAGTATGGAGTATAGAAATCCTCATTTGGGAGTGTGCAGGCTGAATGGAGTTAGACTGGTGGTGCAGTTCATCTGAACACCTACTTCACTCTTGCCCACGTTGTGGGACCTCTTCAGCAGAGGGTGGTGTGGACGCCTTGTGTGTGTGTTGGACTCGGTGGGGGGAGGCAGCTCTGCTGCTGGGGCTGCACCCCCCCAGACAAAGTAGGCTGTGTTCCCTGTCAGCACAGCCACGATGGCACCAGGGGAGTTTGTAGTTCTTTATTGGCATCTCAGGGGGAAATCTGTATTATTTTCAGCTTAAGCAATCTTATTCCCTTTCACACAAATCTGAGAAGAAGGTATAATGGCCCTGCTTAATGTGGCCAAACAGCACTTGACAAGTCTCACTCTTTCAACCTCTCACACGAAGGGTTAAATTATAACTACTGACATATTGTCCTTTAAGGCTTCTGAAGACAAGTGAATGTCCTTTAGACTCTGTAAGGAACAGATATTTAATACATCTGCTTAAATTAAACTCTAGTAAAACTACTGATTGCTTTCTGCACCCTTCCCCCCTTCAATCATTAATGGGCATTTTCCACAAGCAGGTTAACAAAACACCTAAGAAGACAATGAACTTTGGACATATTTATTCCAGAGTTTCTTCTCCCATGCAGACTGTGTCAAGACTGCAAGTGTACAAAAGGGTGCTTCCCGATCTGCACCCCAGGTTACAGGACAGTAGTTGATCAAACATTTAGAATTCATTTATGTTTTGACATTTTTCTCCATTGCGGATTATGTACCTTCTTTTTAAGGAAACAAAAATGAATAATGAACCAAAAACAAACAACAAACCAAAAAAGGACCAACCCCAATCATTGGGAGGTGATTGTGCCCCTCTAGTCTGTGTTCCTGAGACCCCACCTGGAGCGCTGTGTCCAACTTTGGAGTCTCAACACAGGAAGGACATGGATCTGTTGGAACAGGTCCAGCAGAGGGCCACGAAGATGATCAGAGGGATGGAGCACCTCCCCTAGGAGGCCAGGCTGAGAGAGCTGGGGTTGTGCAGCCTGGAGAAGAGAAGGCTCTGGGGAGACCTTACAACAGCCTTTCAGTATCTGAAGGGAGCTACAGGAGAGCTGGAGAGGGACTCTTTGTCAGGAAGGGCAGTGACAGGACAAGGGGTAATGGTTTTAAATTGGAAGAGGGGAGATTTAGATGAGATATCAGGTAGAAATTCTTTACAGTGAGGGTGGTGAGACACAGGAACAGGTTGCCCAGGGAAGGTGTGGATGCCCCATCCCTGGAGGGGTTCAAGGCCAGGCTGGATGGGGCTCTGAGCAACCTGCTCTGGGGAGAGGTGTCCCTGCCCATGGCAGGGGGGTTGGAACTAGATGATCTTTAAGGTCCCTTCCAACCCAAACCATTCTATGATTTTGTGATCTCCCCCTTTACCCAGGGTGATAATTCCTTTTTGGTCAGTTTTGGAGCATTCAACACACCATCTGTGTTTCTTGCCAGATAGCTGGATTAATACCTCCTAAATTTCCTCTCTGTACCCTCAGGGGCTGCTGCTGCACTGTCTGCAGAATAGAGAACATTTCTAGATCATCTGTATGCTGAGACAGCTGCTAGTGACCTAGAACTACACATCCTGCAACCCTGGCATACCAAAAATGAGGTAACTTTTTAACCAAGTGCTGCTCTCATCCCTGGCCGTGCTACTTGAGTACCCTTATCCTGTGGATTCTTAAACCCTGGGGGCTGAGGGAAGGTTTTATAGCCATTATTCAACATTTTACTTCATTTTCTAGTTTAAAGTGAGGATTTAAGAATTATTCTGGTGGTGTGTGGGACAAAAGTGTGGTTCTGAAAGGTGAGGCTATGGCACTGATATAACTCGCTTGCCTTTGAAGGCCCTGTAGGAAGGGTTTCTGATGTGAAGAAATTAGAAGATTAATCAGTGATTTGAAATCCAAGCCAAATGGCAGTTGCCAAAATACTGTAGGCCAAGTGAGCAGAAACCCAGAGGTGGAAGGAGCTGTGTTGCTTGTTATGAAACCAAGGACAAAGGAGACGTGGAGCTTTTTGTTTCTCTGGCTTGTTTTCACAGGTCTGTCTTTTGCCAGTGTGGTTGCCCTCTCAAAATTATGGACTGGCATGATCACATGAAAAGCAGAGTTAATTAAAAGTGGACTTGTCATCTGGAAGGCATCCAGAGAAGTTAAAGCAAAGCAATTAAGATCAATGTATATTCATTTAAAGTGTGTTTTAATTCTCAAGCAGGGGTGAGGGGGGTGGTTCTCGTTCAGGTCCAAAACTGTCTGATCTAAAGTCGGTTTGCATCTGACTGGGACCCTTCCTCTGCATAGAGATCCAATGTATTTCACTGTGCCCTGTAACTCTTAGGCTTTAACTCTTCTGAGTGCTCCTGTGGAGATAAACCATCATGAACGTCAAGCTTCTTGTATGCAGTAGTCTAATGACTACTGGTGAATTCACCAGTCTTCCTCTTCACTGTTTTTTCAGAGACTCGTAACCGATTCTATGAATTTTTCTAGACTGAAATGTCCTGTGCTTAATTTCAGCCCAGAACATTGTTTTTTTTTTTCAGTGTCTGTAGAATTCAAAAAGCAAGATGCTTATATCAAGCCCTGTAATGGGAACCAGAGTTTCATGTGCACTTGTATGGTCAAAGGTTTTATCCTATTTATTAGGTTTGTATTGAAGTGTAGGAAACTATTGTGTGGCTCTGGAAAGACTGCAGTTAGCCCTTCAATTTCTGCCTGTGTCCTGGAGCCCAAGAAATGATCAAAGTAAACAGAGGCTGTTTACTCTCTGGACAGCTGTCTTCAGTCATTCCTTGTTTCCGCAGCTTGGTGCACGTGTGTTCCCAAAATGCTATGCTCTTCCAAATAAACCTCTGCCAGCCTTGTTTTTCCTGACTTCTAAAGCATTATCTGTTGGTGGAGTTTAAGCCATTCCCCTCTTTTATTTGTTTAATCTGTATGTAGAACAACTAATTCCTTTCTCCTTGCAGTAGGTTCTTCTAATTCTTTAATAATGTAATTATGTTTCCCCTTCAAATTCTCTCTTGGTTAAATGTCATTTATTTCAGTTCTCCTCCCTGGACAAGTTTTCTAGAGCTGTGGTAGTTGGGTTTGGTTTGGTATTTTCTTTATTTTTCCTGTTCTTTCTTTTCTGTTGGCTGCTCTTTTTGACATGAGATAGATTCCCAAAACTGAACCATATGCCGGTGGAGACAATCTCACTTCAGAGGTGTCTTAGAAGTGAGACCTGAGTTTGTATCATTCTTCTGTCAGTCCTTCCAGTACCAAGTATTAATTTTAATATTTGCCTGAGTGCTGTGAGGTAGATCTAACCTCTTTAAAAGATACTTGGAAGTTCATGAACTCTTGTAAATATTGCACAGAGGAGTGAATCCGGAGCACAGGTCTGGAAGGGAGGTTATGCCATACCTATAGGAACTGCAGGGGCTGTAAATATCTGCCATTGCTTCAGAATTTCAGCTCTAGGAATATTTCAGCTCTCAGAACTTCACTCAACTCTGGGGACATTTGTATTCAGACAGCTTCTGCGACAGATTTTGCAGTCTGGAGGGTGAGAGTTGCAGGTGTGGGAGTTGACAGGTGTGAGTTACCCTGTGGCAAGTCCAGCAGCGCTGTATGAGCCCCACACACCCCTCTGGGAGAGGGCTCTTTAGGCAGCAGTTAGGCCCAGCCAGAAGCGCAGGGTCTCTTGCCCGGGATAGCAATGCGGTATCCGTGCTCTTTGCAGTGCAAATTTGCCGCCTTTGGGCAACGATGTTGGCAGGGAGCCGGGGCCTGTCCCCATCCTGCGGTGGCCACCTCTGGCTTTGCTACCGGGGGAGCCGCGGTCCCGCGCCTGCCTGCGGGGCAGTAGGTGGTCGGGGGCCTTTGTGGTGCCTCGCAGCCCAGCCCTCTCCCTGCAGAGGCGCCGGAGCTGGCGCCGGGGACGGGCAGGGACACCGCGCTGACAGCCGCGGCCCCGCTGTCCGCCTCTCCGCGGCGAGGCCGGGGTCCGCCCGCGGAGCGGGAGGGGAGGCGGCCGAGGGGTGAGCGGCAGCCGGAGCAGCCCCCCGCTCCGCCCCGGGGCTGCGGGCGGAGGCGGTGGCGGTCCCCGGCGGCTCNNNNCCGGCGGCCCCCCCCCCCCCCCCCCCCGCCCGAGTTACAACCGGTTCGTACCGGCACCGGCCGTGGCCGCGCCCCGCCCCGCCGCGCCGGGGATGCGGGGCTGCCCCGGCTCGCCGGGGGCGGCTCCTGCCCCCCCGCCCGGACGCCCCCGCCCCACGGGTCGCCCGCAGCTGCCGGCGCGGGGCTCAGGTAACGGGGACGGTGCCGCCTCGGAGGGACCCGGGCTCCGTCCGGGGCGGGGGGCGCAGGGCGCCGGCGGGCTCCAGTGGAGGGGAGTGAGGGGGCCGGGCCGGTGGGAGCCACGGGGAGCGGCCGGACGGTCCCCCGCCGCTGCCGCCGCCACCCGGCTCGGCTCCGGTCTCCGTCAGGAGGCCCGCGGGGCTGCCCGGATCCGGGGTGTCGGGGGGGGGGGGGGGGCGGGGGGCCCTGGGGGGGGGGGGGGGGCGCTGGTGGCCCTGAGTGGGGGATTTGCAGGGGCCTCTGCAACGGCCAGGCTTTGGGGAGCGGGACCTGCCGTCGCCCCTCTGTGCCGGCCGGGGCGGCTGCCTCCCTTGGGGTGCCCACCGACGGCAACCCCGCCGGGGGAGCCCCTTGGTGTCGGCTGCGGGGACCTGCCGGTGTCCGTCGCGGGTGTCTGTTGGCATCCAGTGGGCACCCGTCAGTGCCCGCTGTGGGCACATGGCGGTGGGCACCTACCACCACGGGTGGGTGCCCGTCCCGGGGGCCGTGGCTGCCCGGGAGCAGGGCAGCGTGGTGCGATCCTCCCCGGGCGTGTGCGGGGCATCGGGCCGGCGAGGCCGACCTTCAGTTGCCTCCTGGCGTGTGTCGCTGCGTGGATGAGCGCTTCCCATCGCAACGGGTCTGGGGATGGAAGGCGTCAATGTGTAACGCGGTGCCCCCGGAGCGGGGCTGTGGGCCGGTCCCCGGGGGCGTGGGGAGAGGGGAGGCGGGGGGTATAAGCGCCCCCCCATCCCCAGGCAGGACCCAGCCGAGGGAGCGGACGCCGAGGGGAGCCCTGGCGGGTTGCGGGGCGTGAGGCGGCGCAGAGCGGGCTCTGCTTTCGCAGAGGATTCTCCTCTGGGGAATCGAGTTGGCCGGTGGTTTGTAGCAGCGCCGGTTCCATCGGCGTGCGGGGGTCTGACAGGCAGGTACACTCGGGGGGGGG